>CM050171.1:39539394-39859394 GCA_027410445.1 Discoglossus pictus | reverse complement strand
CAACATAATGGGGCTACACTACCATCACTAAAAAATTGGTTAACGCAGGAAGAAATCCAAAAGAGATTGGAGAAAATAAATGTTAATAAAGCCCCAGGTCCTGATGGAATACATCCAAGGGTACTGAGGGAGCTGGTTCTGTAATAGCCAAACCAGTATATCTAATCCTTCAAGACTGACTCACTGCAGGGTCTCTACCGGATGACTGGAGAAAAGCAGAGGTTATACCTATATTTAAGAAGGGATCTAGAGCTAATCAGGGGAATTATAGACCAGTGAGCCTCATATCTGTAGTTGGGAAGCTTTTAGAAGGGTTAATAAGGGACAGAATACAAGAATATGTCTATTTGAACAAGATCATAGGTAGCAGTCAACACGGATTTATGAAGGATAGGTCGTGTCAGACCAATCTAATTAGTTTTTATGAGGAGGTTAGTAGGAACTTGGATCAGGGCAACTTATTGGATGTAGTCTTTTTAGATTTTCCAAAGGCATTTGATACAGTGCCACATGGAAGACTAGTGAGCAAACTAAGGGATACATGAATTGCAGTAAATATCTGCTCATGGATTGAGAGCTGGCTAAAAGACAGGAAGCAAAGGGTTGTTGTAAATGGAACATACTCAGATTGGTCTAATGTGATAAGTGGGGTTACTCAAGGTTCAGTATTAGGTCCTGTCCTTTTTATCATATTTATTAATGACATAGAAGTAGGACTCGAAAGTAGTGTCTCCATTTTTGCTGATGACACTAAGTTGTGCAAGGTAATAAAATCAGATAATGATATATTTTCCCTACAAAGAGATTTGCATAAATTAGAGAAATGGGTAGCTAAATGGCAGATGAGATTTAATACAGGTAAATGCAATGTTATGCATTTGGGAAGGAAAAATAGCAATGCAATCTATAATCTTAATGGAGCAAATCTAGGGGTATCAGATATTAAAAGGATTTGGGAGTACTAGTGGACAACCACCTAGGTAACAGCGCTCAAAGCCAAGCAGCAACTGCAAAGGCAAGTTAAATATTAGCATGTATTAGGAAGGGTATAGAAGCAAAGGAAGAAAAAATTAATTCTGCCACTATACAAATCCCTAGTACGCCCTCATTTGGAATATGGAGTACAATTTTGGGCACCACTTCATGAAAAGGACATTTTAGAGCTGGAAGAAGTACAGAGAAGGGCTATAAAACTAATAAGGCGAATGAAGGGGCTAAGTTATGAGGAAAGACTAACCAAACTAAACTTATTTTCGCTAGAAAAAAGGCATCTACTAGGGGATATGATTACCTTATTTAAACACATCCAGGGTCAATATAAGGCTTTGTCAAGTGAACTTTTTGTAGCAAGAGATTTTCAACTGACAAGAGGACACCCTTTGAGGTTAGAGGAAAAAAGATTTCACCCTAAACAAAGAGAAGGGTTCTTCACAGTTAGGGTGGTAGGAGGTAATAACAGCAAATTCGATAAACAACTTCAAAAAGGGGTTAGATATATTTTTGAATAAAGAGGGCATTCAAAGCTATCCTAGATAACTAGCGAAGGAATATTGATCCAGGGAGAAATTTGATCGCCAGTTTCTGGGGTCAGGAAGGAATTTTGCTTTTTTTCCCCTTATTGGCAAAGTTTCAATGGTTTTTTTTTCTGTTTGCCTTCCTCTGGATCAATTAACACTTAATAATAAATAGTGCACATTAAAAAGATCAATAGAGATCTAAAAAGGTTGAACTTGAGGGACTAACTCTTTATTCATCCTCCAATACTAAACTATTAATAATTATTTAACAACAAATTAATTAATAACTAATCCGCATATTGCAGATCAGAGGAGATCTTAACAGGTTGAACTTGATGGAATGAAAGTCTTTTTTCAACCTTAATTACTATGTAACTATGTAACTATGTAACATATATATATATATATATATATATATATATATAAATATATATATATATATATATATATATATACAATCAGGTCCATAAATATTGGGACATCGACATAATTATAATCTTTTTGGCTCTATACATCAACACAATGGATTTGAAATTAAACGAATAAGATGTGCTTTAACTGCAGACTTTCAGCTTTAATTTGAGGGTATTTACATCCAAATCAGGTGAACAGTGTAGGAATTACAACAGTTTGTATATGTGCCTCCCACTTTTTAAGGGACCAAAAGTAATGGGACAGATTAACAGTCTTAAAAAAAACTTTCACTTTTTAATACTTGGTTGCAAATCCTTTGCAGTCAATTACAGCCTGAAGTCTGGAACGCATAGACATCACCAGACGCTGGGTTTCATCCCTGGTGATGCTCTGCCAGACCTCTATTGCAACTGTCTTCAGTTCTTGCTTGTTTTGGGGGCATTTTCCCTTCAGTTTTGTCTTCAGCAAGTGAAATGCAGAGTGTTCTTGATCTGGCCAACTGTTGTGAAGGGTGTTTTCTTCACCAGGGAAATAATTCTTCTGTCATCCACCACAGTTGTTTTCCGTGGTCTTCCGGGTCTTTTGGTGTTGCTGAGCTCACCGGTGCGTTCTCTTTTTAAGTATGTTCCAAACAGTTGATTTGGCCACACCTAATGTTTTTGCTATGTCTCTGATGGGTTTGTTTTGTTTTTTCAGCCTAATGATAGCTTGCTTCACTGATAGTGACAGCTCTTTTGATCTCATATTGAGAGTTAACAGCAACAAATGCAAATAGCACACTTGAAATGAACACTGGAGCTTGTATCTGCTCTTTGCAAATGGGATAATGAGGGAATAACACACACCTGGCCATGGAACAGCTGAGCAGCCAATTGTCCCATTATTTTTGGTCCCTTAAAAAGTGGGAGGCACATATACAAACTGTTGTAATTCCTACACCGTTCACCTGATTTGGATGTAAATACCCTCAAATTAAAGCTGAAAGTCTGCAGTTAAAGCACATCTTGTTCATTTCATTTCAAATCCATTGTGGTGGTGTATAGAGCCAAAAAGATTAGCATTATGTCGATGTCCCAATATTTATGGACCTGACAGTATACACATATATATATATATATATATATATATATATATATACTTACATATACACACATACACATACATACATTTATACATATAGTTATACATATATACATATAGTCCATCAAGATCAACCTTTTTAGATCTCCTCTGGTCTGCAATATGCAGATTCATTGTTAATTGATAATTGATCGAGAGGAAGGCAAAACATTGTCAACTATGAAGTACTGTAACTTTACATCACACAAACAAAAGCCATGCAAAACCAATTTAAAAACAAACACAAAAACCTAAAAAAACACAATATAACCAGCAAATTTTTACAAAAAATACACATAAATGTCCGTTTCCTTCAAAAGGTCATTATTACGCAACACAAATTAGATTTCCAACAACAATATTTTCCTATTAAACTACATTAAATTGTCAAACACATACAGAACAGTGCTTACACATTGTGCAACAAGTTTAAGTTCTCGCGTTCTCTTTTTACAGAACCACTTTTCCACAGACAAAACTCTATGTGCCATCACATATATAGTTGTGAGCATGCGAGCCCGCTCGAGCCGTTGCTCACGCTTGCGGGCTCGCACAACTCACAACTCCTCCTGCCCGCTCGCCGCTCTTAACTCCTCCCCCGCCACTCTTAACTCCTCCCCTGCCGGTCTTAAATACTCCACCGGCTGCTCTCAACTCCTCCCCCGGCTGCTCTCAACACCTCCCCCCTGCTGCTCTCAACACCTCCCCCCTGCTGCTCTCAACTCCTCCCCCCTGCTGCTCTCAACTCCTCCCTGGGGAGGGACCGGCAGACATGCTGGGGACTGAGGTGAAAGAGACAGCCTGGAGGGAAAGAGAGACAAGAGAGACAGGAGGGACACAGACAGGGAGAGTCAGGAGGGAAACAGACAGAGAGAGAGATAGAGTGACAGGAGTAACACAGACAGAGTCAGGAGGGATACAGATAGAGAGAGACAGGAGGGACACAGATAGAGAGAGACAGGAGGGACACAGATAGAGAGAGACAGGAGGGACACAGATAGAGAGAGACAGGAGGGACACAGACAGAGAGAGACAGGAGCGGCACAGACAGGGAGAGTCAGAAGGGACACAGACAGAGAGAGAGAGAGAGTGACAGGAGTAACACAGAGAGAGTAGGAGGGATACAGATAGAGAGAGACAGGAGGGACACATATAGAGAGAGACAGAAGGGACACAGATAGAGAGAGACAGGAGGGACACAGACAGGGAGAGTCAGGAGGGACACAGACAGAGAGAGAGAGAGAGAGAGAGAGAGAGAGTGACAGGAGTAACACAGAGAGAGTCAGGAGGGATACAGATAGAGAGAGACAGGAGGGACACAGATAGAGAGAGACAGGAGGGACACAGATAGAGAGAGACAGGAGGGACACAGATAGAGAGAGACAGGAGGGACACAGACAGAGAGAGACAGGAGGGGCACAGACAGGGAGAGTCAGAAGGGACACAGACAGAGAGAGAGAGAGAGTGACAGGAGTAACACAGAGAGAGTCAGGAGGGACACAGATAGAGACAGGAGGGACACAGATAGAGAGAGACAGGAGGGACACAGACAGAGAGAGAGTGACAGGAGTAACACAGAGAGAGTCAGGAGGTACACAGATAGAGACATAAGGGACACAGATAGAGAGAGACAGGAGGGACACAGACAGAGAGAGAGACAGGAGGGGCACAGACAGGGAAAGTCAGAAGGGACACAGACAGAGAGAGATAGAGAGTCACAGGAGTAACACAGAGAGAGTCAGGAGGGACACAGATAGAGACAGGAGGGACACAGATAGAGAGAGACAGGAGGGACACAGACAGAGAGAGAGTGACAGGAGTAACACAGAGAGAGTCAGGAGGTACACAGATAGAGACAGGAGGGACACAGATAGAGAGAGACAGGAGGGACACAGACAAAGAGAGAGTGACAGGAGTAACACAGAGAGAGACAGGAGGGACACAGACAGAGAGAGAGTGTCAGGAGTAACACAGAGAGAGTCAGGAGGGACACAGATAGAGACAGGAGGGACACAGATAGAGAGAGACAGGAGGGACACAGACAGAGAGAGAGTGACAGGAGTAACACAGAGAGAGTCAGGAGGTACACAGATAGAGACAGGAGGGACACAGATAGAGACAGGAGGGACACAGACAAAGAGAGAGTGACAGGAGTAACACAGAGAGAGACAGGAGGGACACAGATAGAGAGAGACACAGACACAGAGAGAGGAGGTACACAGACAGAGAGAGACAGGAGGGACACAGACCCAGAGAGACAGGAGGGACACAGAGAGAGCGAGACAGGAGGGACACAGAGAGAGACAGGAGGGACACAGACAGAGAGAGAGACACAGGAGGGACGCAGATAGAGAGACAGGAGGGACGCAGATAGAGAGAGACAGGAGGGACACAGATAGAGAGAGTCAGGAGGGACACAGATAGAGACAGGAGGGACACAGATAGAGAGAGACAGGAGGGACACAGACTAAGAGAGAGTGACAGGAGTAACACAGAGAGAGACAGGAGGGACACAGATAGAGACACAGACACAGAGAGAGGAGGGACACAGACAGAGAGAGACAGGAGGGACACAGACCGAGAGAGACAGGAGGGACACAGACCCAGAGAGACAGGAGGGACACAGAGAGAGCGAGACAGGAGGGACACAGAGAGAGACAGGAGGGACACAGACAGAGAGAGAGACATAGGAGGGACGCAGATAGAGAAAGACAGGAGGGACACAGATAGAGAGAGACAGGAGGGACACAGACAGAGAGAGACAGGAGGGACACAGACAGGGAGAGTCAGAAGGGACACAGACAGAGAGAGAGAGAGAGAGAGAGACAGGAGTAACACATAGAAAGTCAGGAGGGATACAGATAGAGAGAGACAGGAGGGACACAGATAGAGAGAGACAGAAGGGACACAGATAGAGAGAGACAGGAGGGACACAGACAGAGAGAGAGAGAGTGACAGGAGTAAAACAGAGAGAGTCAGGAGGGACACAGATAGAGACAGGAGGGACACAGATAGAGAGAGACAGGAGGGACACAGATAGAGAGAGAGTGACAGGAGTAACACAGAGAGAGTCAGGAGGTACACAGATAGAGACAGGAGGCACACAGACAAAGAGAGAGTGACAGGAGTAACACAGAGGGAGACAGGAGGGACACAGACAGAGAGAGACACAGACACAGAGAGAGGAGGTACACAGACAGAGAGAGACAGGAGGACACAGACCGAGAGAGACAGGAGGGACACAGACCCAGAGAGACAGGAGGGACACAGAGAGAGCGAGACAGGAGGGACACAGAGAGAGACAGGAGGGACACAGACAGAGAGAGAGACACAGGAGGGACGCAGATAGAAAGACAGGAGGGACGCAGATAGAGAGAGACAGGAGGGACACAGATAGAGACAGGAGGGACACAGATAGAGAGAGACAGGAGGGACACAGACAAAGAGAGAATGACAGGAGTAACACAGAGAGAGACAGGAGGGACACAGATAGAGACACAGACACAGAGAGAGGAGGGACACAGATAGAGAGAGACACAGACACAGAGAGAGGAGGTACACAGACAGAGAGAGACAGGAGGGACACAGACCGAGAGAGACAGGAGGGACACAGACCCAGAGAGACAGGAGGGACACAGACCCAGAGAGACAGGAGGGACACAGAGAGAGACAGGAGGGACACAGACAGAGAGAGAGACACAGGAGGGACGCAGATAGAGAGACAGGAGGGACGCAGATAGAGAGAGACAGGAGGGACACAGATAGAGAGAGTCAGGAGGGACACAGATAGAGACAGGAGGGACACAGATAGAGAGAGACAGGAGGGACACAGACAAAGAGAGAGTGACAGGAGTAACACAGAGAGAGACAGGAGGGACACAGATAGAGACACAGACACAGATAGAGGAGGGACACAGACAGAGAGAGACAGGAGGGACACAGACCGAGAGAGACAGGAGGGACACAGACCGAGAGAGACAGGAGGGACACAGACCCAGAAAGACAGGAGGGACACAGAGAGAGCGAGACAGGAGGGACACAGAGAGAGACAGGAGGGACAAAGACAGAGAGAGAGACACAGGAGGGACGCAGATAGAGAGACAGGAGGGACGCAGATAGAGAAAGACAGGAGGGACACAGATAGAGAGAGACAGGAGGGACACAGACAGAGAGAGACAGGAGGGACACAGACAGGGAGAGTCAGAAGGGACACAGACAGAGAGAGAGAGAGAGAGTGACAGGAGTAACACAGAGAGAGTCAGGAGGGATACAGAACGAGAGAGACTGGAGGGACACAGATAGAGAGAGACAGGAGGGACACAGATAGAGAGAGACAGGAGGGACACAGACAGAGAGAGACAGGAGGGACACAGACAGAGAGAGACAGGAGGGACACAGAAAGAGAGACAGGAGGGACACAGATAGAGAGACAGGAGGGACACAGATAGAGAGAGACAGGAGGGACACAGATAGAGAGAGAGTGACAGGAGTAACACAGAGAGAGTCAGGAGGTACACAGATAGAGACAGGAGGCACACAGACAAAGAGAGAGTGACAGGAGTAACACAGAGAGAGACAGGAGGGACACAGACAGAGAGAGACACAGACACAGAGAGAGGAGGTACACAGACAGAGAGAGACAGGAGGACACAGACCGAGAGAGACAGGAGGGACACAGACCCAGAGAGACAGGAGGGACACAGAGAGAGCGAGACAGGAGGGACACAGAGAGAGACAGGAGGGACACAGACAGAGAGAGAGACACAGGAGGGACGCAGATAGAAAGACAGGAGGGACGCAGATAGAGAGAGACAGGAGGGACACAGATAGAGACAGGAGGGACACAGATAGAGAGAGACAGGAGGGACACAGACAAAGAGAGAATGACAGGAGTAACACAGAGAGAGACAGGAGGGACACAGATAGAGACACAGACACAGAGAGAGGAGGGACACAGATAGAGAGAGACACAGACACAGAGAGAGGAGGTACACAGACAGAGAGAGACAGGAGGGACACAGACCGAGAGAGACAGGAGGGACACAGACCCAGAGAGACAGGAGGGACACAGACCCAGAGAGACAGGAGGGACACAGAGAGAGACAGGAGGGACACAGACAGAGAGAGAGACACAGGAGGGACGCAGATAGAGAGACAGGAGGGACGCAGATAGAGAGAGACAGGAGGGACACAGATAGAGAGAGTCAGGAGGGACACAGATAGAGACAGGAGGGACACAGATAGAGAGAGACAGGAGGGACACAGACAAAGAGAGAGTGACAGGAGTAACACAGAGAGAGACAGGAGGGACACAGATAGAGACACAGACACAGATAGAGGAGGGACACAGACAGAGAGAGACAGGAGGGACACAGACCGAGAGAGACAGGAGGGACACAGACCGAGAGAGACAGGAGGGACACAGACCCAGAAAGACAGGAGGGACACAGAGAGAGCGAGACAGGAGGGACACAGAGAGAGACAGGAGGGACAAAGACAGAGAGAGAGACACAGGAGGGACGCAGATAGAGAGACAGGAGGGACGCAGATAGAGAAAGACAGGAGGGACACAGATAGAGAGAGACAGGAGGGACACAGACAGAGAGAGACAGGAGGGACACAGACAGAGAGAGACAGGAGGGACACAGAAAGAGAGACAGGAGGGACACAGATAGAGAGAGACAGGAGGGACACAGACAGAGAGAGACAGGAGGGACACAGAAAGAGAGACAGGAGGGACACAGATAGAGAGACAGGAGGGACACAGATAGAGAGACAGGAGGGACAGAGAGAGACAGGAGGGACACGGATGGAGGGACACATATAGAGAGACAGGAGGGACACAGACAGAGAGAGACAGGAGGGACACAGACAGAGAGAGACAGGAGGGACACAGACATGGAGAGACAGGAGGGACACAGATAGAGAGACAGGAGGGACAGAGAGAGACAGGAAGGACATGGATGGAGGGACACAGATAGAGAGACAGGAGGGACACGGATGGAGAGACACAGACAGAGAGAGACAGGAGGGAAATGAATAGAGAGACAGGAGGGACACAGATAGAGAGAGACAGGAGGGACACAGACAAAGAGAGAGTGACAGGAGTAACACAGAGAGAGACAGGAGGGACACAGATAGAGAGAGACACAGACACAGAGAGAGGAGGGACACAGACAGAGAGAGACAGGAGGGACACAGACCGAGAGAGACAGGAGGGACACAGACCGAGAGAGACAGGAGGGACACAGACCCAGAGAGACAGGAGGGACACAGACCCAGAGAGACAGGAGGGACACAGAGAGAGACAGGAGGGACACAGACAGAAAGAGAGACACAGGAGAGACGCAGATAGAGAGACAGGAGGGACGCAGATAGAGAGACAGGAGGGACGCAGATAGAGAGAGACAGGAGGGACGCAGATAGAGAGAGACAGGAGGGACACAGATAGAGAGAGTCAGGAGGGACACAGATAGAGACAGGAGGGACACAGATAGAGAGAGACAGGAGGGACACAGACAGAGAGAGACAGGAGGGGCACAGACAGGGAGAGTCAGAAGGGACACAGACAGAGAGAGAGAGAGAGAGTGACAGGAGTAACACAGAGAGAGTCAGGAGGGACACAGATAGAGAGAGACAGGAGGGACACAGACAGAGAGAGAGTGACGGGAGTAACACAGAGAGAGTCAGGAGGTACACAGATAGAGACAGGAGGGACACAGATAGAGAGAGACAGGAGGGACACAGACAGAGAGAGAGAGAGAGAGTGACAGGAGTAACACAGAGAGAGTCAGGAGGGACACAGATAGAGAGAGACAGGAGGGACACAGACAGAGAGAGAGTGACGGGAGTAACACAGAGAGGGTCAGGAGGTACACAGACAGGGAGAGTCAGAAGGGACACAGACAGAGAGAGAATGACGGGAGTAACACAGAGAGAGACAGGAGGGGCACAGACAGGGAGAGTCAGAAGGGACCCAGACAGAGAGAGAGAGAGAGTGACAGGAGTAACACAGAGAGAGTCAGGAGGGACACAGATAGAGAGAGACAGGAGGGACACAGACAGAGAGAGAGTGACGGGAGTAACACAGAGAGAGTCAGGAGGTACACAGATAGAGACAGGAGGGACACAGATAGAGAGAGACAGGAGGGACACAGACATAGAGAGACAGGAGGGGCACAGACAGGGAGAGTCAGAAGGGACACAGACAGAGAGAGAGAGAGAGTCACAGGAGTAACACAGAGAGAGTCAGGAGGGACACAGATAGAGACAGGAGGGACACAAATAGAGAGAGACAGGAGGGACACAGACAGAGAGAGAGTGACAGGAGTAACACAGAGAGAGTCAGGAGGTACACAGATAGAGACAGGAGGGACACAGATAGAGAGAGACAGGAGGGACACAGACAAAGAGAGAGTGACAGGAGTAACACAGAGAGAGACAGGAGGGACACAGACAGAGAGAGAGTGACAGGAGTAACACAGAGAGAGTCAGGAGGTACACAGATAGAGACAGGAGGGACACAGATAGAGACAGGAGGGACACAGACAAAGAGAGAGTGACAGGAGTAACACAGAGAGAGACAGGAGGGACACAGATAGAGAGAGACACAGACACAGAGAGAGGAGGTACACAGACAGAGAGAGACAGGAGGGACACAGACCGAGAGAGACAGGAGGGACACAGACCCAGAGAGACAGGAGGGACACAGAGAGAGACAGGAGGGACACAGACAGAGAGAGAGACACAGGAGGGACGCAGATAGAGAGACAGGAGGGACGCAGATAGAGAGACAGGAGGGACGCAGATAGAGAGAGACAGGAGGGACACAGATAGAGAGAGTCAGGAGGGACACAGATAGAGACAGGAGGGACACAGATAGAGAGAGACAGGAGGGACACAGACAAAGAGAGAGTGACAGGAGTAACACAGAGAGAGACAGGAGGGACACAGATAGAGACACAGACACAGAGAGAGGAGGGACACAGACAGAGAGAGACAGGAGGGACACAGACCGAGAGAGACAGGAGGGACACAGACCGAGAGAGACAGGAGGGACACAGAACCAGAGAGACAGGAGGGACACAGAGAGAGCGAGACAGGAGGGACACAGAGAGAGACAGGAGGGACAAAGACAGAGAGAGAGACACAGGAGGGACGCAGATGGAGAGACAGGAGGGACGCAGATAGAGAAAGACAGGAGGGACACAGATAGAGAGAGACAGGAGGGACACAGACAGAGAGAGACAGGAGGGACACAGACAGGGAGAGTCAGAAGGGACACAGACAGAGAGAGAGATAGAGTGACAGGAGTAACACAGACAGAGTCAGGAGGGATACAGATAGAGAGAGACAGGAGGGACACAGATAGAGAGAGACAGGAGGGACACAGATAGAGAGAGACAGGAGGGACACAGATAGAGAGAGACAGGAGGGACACAGACAGAGAGAGACAGGAGCGGCACAGACAGGGAGAGTCAGAAGGGACACAGACAGAGAGAGAGAGAGAGTGACAGGAGTAACACAGAGAGAGTAGGAGGGATACAGATAGAGAGAGACAGGAGGGACACATATAGAGAGAGACAGAAGGGACACAGATAGAGAGAGACAGGAGGGACACAGACAGGGAGAGTCAGGAGGGACACAGACAGAGAGAGAGAGAGAGAGAGAGAGAGAGTGACAGGAGTAACACAGAGAGAGTCAGGAGGGATACAGATAGAGAGAGACAGGAGGGACACAGATAGAGAGACAGGAGGGACACAGATAGAGAGAGACAGGAGGGACACAGATAGAGAGAGACAGGAGGGACACAGACAGAGAGAGACAGGAGGGGCACAGACAGGGAGAGTCAGAAGGGACACAGACAGAGAGAGAGAGAGTGACAGGAGTAACACAGAGAGAGTCAGGAGGGACACAGATAGAGACAGGAGGGACACAGATAGAGAGAGACAGGAGGGACACAGACAGAGAGAGAGTGACAGGAGTAACACAGAGAGAGTCAGGAGGTACACAGATAGAGACATGAGGGACACAGATAGAGAGAGACAGGAGGGACACAGACAGAGAGAGAGACAGGAGGGGCACAGACAGGGAGAGTCAGAAGGGACACAGACAGAGAGAGATAGAGAGTCACAGGAGTAACACAGAGAGAGTCAGGAGGGACACAGATAGAGACAGGAGGGACACAGATAGAGAGAGACAGGAGGGACACAGACAGAGAGAGAGTGACAGGAGTAACACAGAGAGAGTCAGGAGGTACACAGATAGAGACAGGAGGGACACAGATAGAGAGAGACAGGAGGGACACAGACAAAGAGAGAGTGACAGGAGTAACACAGAGAGAGACAGGAGGGACACAGACAGAGAGAGAGTGTCAGGAGTAACACAGAGAGAGTCAGGAGGGACACAGATAGAGACAGGAGGGACACAGATAGAGAGAGACAGGAGGGACACAGACAGAGAGAGAGTGACAGGAGTAACACAGAGAGAGTCAGGAGGTACACAGATAGAGACAGGAGGGACACAGATAGAGACAGGAGGGACACAGACAAAGAGAGAGTGACAGGAGTAACACAGAGAGAGACAGGAGGGACACAGATAGAGAGAGACACAGACACAGAGAGAGGAGGGACACAGACAGAGAGAGACAGGAGGGACACAGACCCAGAGAGACAGGAGGGACACAGAGAGAGCGAGACAGGAGGGACACAGAGAGAGACAGGAGGGACACAGACAGAGAGAGAGACACAGGAGGGACGCAGATAGAGAGACAGGAGGGACGCAGATAGAGAGAGACAGGAGGGACACAGATAGAGAGAGTCAGGAGGGACACAGATAGAGACAGGAGGGACACAGATAGAGAGAGACAGGAGGGACACAGACAAAGAGAGAGTGACAGGAGTAACACAGAGAGAGACAGGAGGGACACAGATAGAGACACAGACACAGAGAGAGGAGGGACACAGACAGAGAGAGACAGGAGGGACACAGACCGAGAGAGACAGGAGGGACACAGACCCAGAGAGACAGGAGGGACACAGAGAGAGCGAGACAGGAGGGACACAGAGAGAGACAGGAGGGACACAGACAGAGAGAGAGACATAGGAGGGACGCAGATAGAGAAAGACAGGAGGGACACAGATAGAGAGAGACAGGAGGGACACAGACAGAGAGAGACAGGAGGGACACAGACAGGGAGAGTCAGAAGGGACACAGACAGAGAGAGAGAGAGAGAGAGAGAGAGACAGGAGTAACACATAGAAAGTCAGGAGGGATACAGATAGAGAGAGACAGGAGGGACACAGATAGAGAGAGACAGAAGGGACACAGACAGAGAGAGACAGGAGGGACACAGACAGAGAGAGAGACAGACGGGACACAGAGAGAGGGAGACAGGAGGGACACAGAGAGAGACAGGAGGGACACAGACAGAGAGAGACAGGAGGGACAGAGAGAGACAAGAAGGACACGGATAGAGTGACAGGAGGGACACAGACAGAGAGAGACAGGAGGGACACAGAGAGACAAGAGAGACACGGATAGAGAGACAGGAGGGACACAGACAGAGAGAGACAGGAGGGACACAGACAGAGAGAGACAGGAGGGACACAGATATAGAGACAGGAGGAACACAGAGAGAGACAGGAGGGACACAGATAGAGAGACAGGAGGAACACAGACAGAGAGAGACAGGAGGGACACAGACAGAGACAGGAGGGACACAGATATAGAGACAGGAGGAACACAGACAGAGAGAGACAGGAGGGACACAGACAGAGAGAGACAGGAGGGACACAGAGAGAGAGAGACAGAGGGACACAGACAGAGAGACAGGAGGGACAAAGATAGAGAGACAGGAGGGACACAGATAGAGAGACAGGAGGGACAGAGAGAGACAGGAGGGACACGGATGGAGGGACACATATAGAGAGACAGGAGGGACACAGACAGAGAGAGACAGGAGGGACACAGACAGAGAGAGACAGGAGGGACACAGACAGAGAGAGACAGGAGGGACACAGATAGAGAGACAGGAGGGACAGAGAGAGACAGGAAGGACATGGATGGAGGGACACAGATAGAGAGACAGGAGGGACAGAGAGAGAGAGAGAGAGACAGGAGGGACACGGATGGAGAGACACAGACAGAGAGAGACAGGAGGGACACGAATAGAGAGACAGGAGGGACACAGACAGAGAGAGACAGGAGGGACACAGATAGAGAGAGACACAGACACAGAGAGAGGAGGGACACAGACAGAGAGAGACAGGAGGGACACAGACCGAGAGAGACAGGAGGGACACAGACCCAGAGAGACAGGAGGGACACAGAAAGAGCTAGACAGGAGGGACACACAGAGAGACAGGAGGGACACAGACAGAGAGAGAGAGACACAGGAGGGACGCAGATAGAGAGACAGGAGGGACGCAGATAGAGAGAGACAGGAGGGACACAGATAGAGAGAGACAGGAGGGACACAGATAGAGAGTGACAGGAGGGACACAAAACGGTGAGAGACAGGAGGGACACAGATAGAGAGACAGGAGGGACACAGAGAGAGAGAGACAGGAGGGACACAGACAGAGAGAGACAGGAGGGACACAGACAGAGAGAGAGACAGGAGGGACACAGAGAGAGGGAGACAGGAGGGACACAGAGAGAGACAGGAGGGACACAGACAGAGAGAGACAGGAGGGACAGAGAGAGACAAGAGGGACACGGATAGAGAGACAGGAGGGACACAGACAGAGAGAGACAGGAGGGACAGAGAGAGACAAGAGGGACACGGATAGAGAGACAGGAGGGACACAGACAGAGAGAGACAGGAGGGACACAGAGAGAGACAGGAGGGACACAGATAGAGAGACAGGAGGAACACAGACAGAGAGAGACAGGAGGGACACAGACAGAGAGAGACAGGAGGGACAGAGAGAGACAAGAGGGACACGGATAGAGAGACAGGAGGGACACAGACAGAGAGAGACATTAGGGACACAGAGAGAGACAGGAGGGACACAGATAGAGAGACAGGAGGAACACAGACAGAGAGACAGGAGGGACACAGACCCAGAGAGACAGGAGGGACACAGATAGAGAGACAGGAGGGACACAGATAGAGAGACAGGAGGGCAGAGAGACAGGAGGGACACGGATGGAGGGACACATATAGAGAGACAGGAGGGACACAGACAGAGAGAGACAGGAGGGACACAGACAGAGAGAGACAGGAGGGACACAGATAGAGAGACAGGAGGGACAGAGAGAGACAGGAAGGACATGGATGGAGGGACACAGATAGAGAGACAGGAGGGACAGAGAGAGAGAGAGACAGGAGGGACACGGATGGAGAGACACAGACAGAGAGAGACAGGACGGGACACAGACAGAGACAGGAGGGACACGGATAGAGAGACAGGAGGGACACAGACAGAGAGAGACAGGAGGGACACAGAGAGAGACAGGAGGGACACAGATAGAGAGACAGGAGGGACACAGACAGAGAGAGACAGGAGGGACAGAGAGAGACAAGAGGGACACGGATAGAGAGACAGGAGGGACACAGACAGAGAGAGACAGGAGGGACACAGAGAGAGACAGGAGGGACACAGAAAGAGAGACAGGAGGAACACAGACAGAGAGAGACAGGAGGGACACAGACAGAGAGAGACAGGAGGGACAGAGAGAGACAAGAGGGACACGGATAGAGAGACAGGAGGGACACAGACAGAGAGAGACAGGAGGGACACAGAGAGAGACAGGATTGACACAGATAGAGAGACAGGAGGAACACAGACAGAGAGACAGGAGGGACACAGACCCAGAGAGACAGGAGGGACACAGATAGAGAGACAGGAGGGACACAGATAGAGAGACAGGAGGGACAGAGAGAGACAGGAGGGACACGGATGGAGGGACACATATAGAGAGACAGGAGGGATACAGACAGAGAGAGACAGGAGGGACACAGACAGAGAGAGACAGGAGGGACACAGACAGAGAGAGACAGGAGGGACACAGATAGAGAGACAGGAGGGACAGAGAGAGACAGGAAGGACATGGATGGAGGGACACAGATAGAGAGACAGGAGGGACAGAGAGAGAGAGAGACAGGAGGGACACGGATGGAGAGACACAGACAGAGAGAGACAGGAGGGACACAGACAGAGACAGGAGGGACACGGATAGAGAGACAGGAGGGACACAGACAGAGAGAGACAGGAGGGACACAGAGAGAGACAGGAGGGACACAGATAGAGAGACAGGAGGGACACAGACAGAGAGAGACAGGAGGGACACAGACAGAGAGATACAGGAGGGACACAGACAGAGAGACAGGAGGGACACAGATAGAGAGACAGGAGGGACACAGATAGAGAGACAGGAGGGACACAGATAGAGAGACAGGAGGGACACGGATGGAGGGACACATATAGAGCGACAGGAGGGACACAGACAGAGAGAGACATGAGGGACACAGAGAGAGACAGGATGGACACAGAGAGAGACAGGAGGGACACAGATAGAGAGAGACAGGAGGGACACAGATAGAGAGTGACAGGAGGGACACAAAACGGTGAGAGACAGGAGGGACACAGATAGAGAGACAGGAGGGACACAGACAGAGAGAGACAGGAGGGACACAGACAGAGAGAGACAGGAGGGACACAGACAGAGAGAGAGACAGAAGGGACACAGAGAGAGGGAGACAGGAGGGACACAGAGAGAGACAGGAGGGACACAGACAGAGAGAGACAGGAGGGACAGAGAGAGACAAGAGGGACACGGATAGAAAGACAGGAGGGACACAGACAGAGAGAGACAGGAGGGACAGAGAGAGACAAGAGGGACACGGATAGAGAGACAGGAGGGACACAGACAGAGAGAGACAGGAGGGACACAGAGAGAGACAGGAGGGACACAGATAGAGAGACAGGAGGAACACAGACAGAGAGACAGGAGGGACACAGACCCAGAGAGACAGGAGGGACACAGATAGAGAGACAGGAGGGACACAGATAGAGAGACAGGAGGGACAGAGAGAGACAGGAGGGACACGGATGGAGGGACACATATAGAGAGACAGGAGGGACACAGACAGAGAGAGACAGGAGGGACACAGACAGAGAGAGACATGAGGGACACAGACAGAGAGAGACAGGAGGGACACAGATAGAGAGACAGGAGGGACAGAGAGAGACAGGAAGGACATGGATGGAGGGACACAGATAGAGAGACAGGAGGGACAGAGAGAGAGAGAGACAGGAGGGACACGGATGGAGAGACACAGACAGAGAGAGACAGGAGGGACACAGACAGAGACAGGAGGGACACGGATAGAGAGACAGGAGGGACACAGACAGAGAGAGACAGGAGGGACACAGATAGAGAGACAGGAGGGACACAGACAGAGAGAGACAGGAGGGACACAGACAGAGAGACAGGAGGGACACAGATAGAGAGACAGGAGGGACACAGATAGAGAGACAGGAGGGACACAGATAGAGAGACAGGAGGGACACGGATGGAGGGACACATATAGAGCGACAGGAGGGACACAGACAGAGAGAGACAGGAGGGACACAGACAGAGAGAGACAGGAGGGACACAGATAGAGAGACAGGAGGGACAGAGAGAGACAGGAAGGACATGGATGGAGGGACACAGATAGAGAGACAGGAGGGACACAGAGAGAGAGAGACAGGAGGGACACGGATGGAGAGACACAGACAGAGAGAGACAGGAGGGACACGGATGGAGCGACACAGACAGAGAGAGACAGGAGGGACACGGATAGAGAGACAGGAGGGACACAGACAGAGACAGGAGGTACACAGATAGAGAGACAGGAGGGACACAGACAGAGAGAGACAGGAGGGACACAGACCGAGAGAGACAGGAGGGACACAGAGAGAGAGGGACAGGAGGGACACATAGAGAGAGAGAGAGAGAGAGAGGAGAAACACATAGAGAGAGAGACAGGAGAAACACATAGAGAGAGAGAGAGACAGGAGAGACACATAGAGAGAGAGACAGGTGGGACACAGACAGAGAGAGACAGGAGGGACACAGATAGAGACAGGAGGGACACAGACCGAGAGAGACAGGAGGGACACAGACCCAGAGAGACAGGAGGGACACAGACCCAGAGAGACAGGAGGGACACAGAGAGAGGGAGACAGTAGGGACACAGAGAGAGAGACAGGAGGGACACAGACAGAGAGAGAGACACAGGAGGGACACAGATAGAGAGACAGGAGAAACACATAGAGAGAGAGAGAGACAGGAGGGACACAGAGAGAGACAGGAGGGACACAGATAGAAAGAGACAGGAGGGACACAGATAGAGAGAGACATGAGGGACACAGAGAGAGACAGGAGGGACACAGATAGAGAGAGACAGGAGGGACACAGAGAGAGGGAGACAGTAGGGACACAGAGAGAGACAGGAGGGACACAGACAGAGAGAGAGACAGGAGGGATACAGACAGAGAGAGACAGGAGGGACAGAGAGAGACAGGAAGGACACGGATGGAGGGACACAGATAGAGAGACACATAGAGAGAGAGAGACAGGAGAGACACAGAGAGAGAGAGACAGGTGGGACACAGACAGAGAGAGACAGGAGGGACACAGATAGAGACAGGAGCGACACAGACTGAGAGAGACAGGAGGGACACAGACCCAGAGAGACAGGAGGGACACAGACTGAGAGAGACAGTAGGGACACAGAGAGAGGGAGACAGTAGGGACACAGAGAGAGACAGGAGGGACACAGACAGAGAGAGAGACACAGGAGGGACACAGATAGAGAGACAGGAGAAACACATAGAGAGAGAGAGAGACAGGAGGGACACAGAGAGAGACAGGAGGGACACAGATAGAGAGAGACATGAGGGACACAGAGAGAGACAGGAGGGACACAGATAGAGAGAGACAGGAGGGACACAGAGAGAGGGAGACAGTAGGGACACAGAGAGAGACAGGAGGGACACAGACAGAGAGAGAGACAGGAGGGATACAGACAGAGAGAGACAGGAGGGACAGAGAGAGACAGGAAGGACACGGATGGAGGGACACAGATAGAGAGACAGGAGGGACACAGAGAGAGACAGGAGGGACACAGAGAGAGAGAGACAGGAGGGACACAGATAGAGACAGGAGGGACACAGAGAGAGAGAGACATGAGGGACACAGAGAGAGACAGGAGGGACACGGATAGAGAGAGACAGGAGGGACACAGAGAGAGGGAGACAGTAGGGACACAGAGAGAGACAGGAGGGACACAGACAGAGAGAGAGACAGGAGGGATACAGACAGAGAGAGACAGGGGGGACAGAGAGAGACAGGAAGGACACGGATGGAGGGACACAGATAGAGAGACAGGAGGGACACAGAGAGAGACAGGAGGGACACAGAGATAGACAGGAGGGACACAGAGAGAGACAGGAGGGACACATAGAGAGAGAGACAGGAGAGACACATAGAGAGAGAGACAGGAGAGACACAGGCAGAGAGAAGAGACATGAGAGAGAGACAGGAGGGACAGAGAGAGAGGAGGGACAGAGAGAGAGAGAGACAGGAGGGACACAGAGAGAGACAGGAGGGACACAGAGAGAGACAGGAGGGACACAGAGAGACAGGATGGACACAGACAGAGAGAGAGACACAGGAGGGACACAGATAGAGAGACAGGAGAAACACATAGAGAGAGAGACATGACAGAGAGAGACAGACAGGAAGGAGGGACAGAGAGAGAGAGACAGACAGGAAGGAGTGACAGAGAGAGACTGACAGTAAGAAGGGACAGAGAGACAGACAGGAGGGAGGGATAGAGAGACAGATAGACAGGAGGGAGGGATAGAGAGACAGACAGGAGGGAGGGATAGAGAGAAAGATTGACAGGAAGGAGGGACAGAGAGAAAGATTGACATGAAGGAGGGACAGAGAGACTGACAGGAAGGAGGGACAGAGAGATGAGAAAAGTGGAGTGGAAGTGACAGGGGAGGGAAAGCGGGGTAGAAGAGACAAGGGAAGGGCGAGGGGTGGAAGAGACACAGGAAAGGGAAATGGGGGAAGAGACACAGTGAGGAAGAGAAGGGAAAAGAAACGGGAGGGAGGGAAGAGGAACGGGAGGGAGAGAGGGGAAAGGAGACACATGGGGGGGGGGAGGGGGGAAGAGATACAGGGGTGGAGAGGGGGGGAAGAGAAACATGGGGAGAGGCTCGCAATGAGCGCCTTTGGCGCTCATTGCGAGGCCCATGATGAGCTTCAAAGGTGCTTAGTAAAGTAGAGGGGGGAGTGGCTCTCATTGAGCGCCTACCGTCAAGTAGAGGGGGGAAAAGGTAGAGGGGGAGAGGCTCGCAATGAGCGCCAAAGGCGCTCATCGCAAGGCCAGTTAAGTAGAGGGGGAGAGGCTTGCAATTTGTGGCAAACACCATTGCCAGGCTTCAAATTTTATTGCCGTCATTTTTGACGGGCAAGTGGCTAGTTTCAAATAATTACTACAGCAACAAACAAAGGTCAAACATTGAAAACTACAAATCAATAAAGAATTCAGTCATAATTCATGGAAGTACTGTTTATGCATGATTAGCCTCACAAAACACTTGCCTTGCATTATTTTGACAAATTCTGTTCAAATGTTAATTAACTATGTTACTTCTATTTCTAACTACTGTTTATAATATTACAAGTTTGAAAAAAATATTTTCAAGTTCATTACTTAGACTCATAAGAAAGTTCAAGTTTCTAAAAATATACTTTCAAGTTCCTTACTTAGACATATTACAAAGTTCATGGTAAGAGCACAACCACGTTTAAAGGCACAATGTAAATGTTGTCTTTTAGGTTAAACATTAATCCAGGGTGTAATCCGATCGCCAGTTAATGGGGTCAGGATGGAATTATTTTTTTTCCCTCTCTGATACAATTGGCTACGTTTCAAGGAGGGTTTTTACTATTTGCCTTCCTCTAGATTCAATGTATATTTAAGTTAACAATTCTTGAGATAGAACTTGCATGTTAAAAAAACATTACCTCAAGCTTACAATAGTGATTAATTTAAAGTTCAACTGTTCAACTTTTACTACAAAACGCTTTAATAGTTACTGTTGAACAAAAGAAAAGTTTACAAAAATAAACATGTTTAATATCACAATAGTACTTATGTCATCATAACTAAAACCTTACAAGTCTCAAATACGTATATTAATAACTAAACAACTTTACAAGCATACACATTTCATTGCCGTCATTTTTTGACGGGCAAGTCGCTAGTGTGTATATATTCATATGCCCCCTCTGTTATGAACATCTTATTGCAATGGCTATTACATAGTAATTAAGTAATTTAGTCCATCAAGTTCAACCTTTGAAGATCTCCTCTGATCTGCAATATGAGGATTAGTTATTAATTAATTAGTTGTTAATTGTTAATTAATTATTAATCAACTATTTATTTATTTAAATTATTAATTAATCCAGAGGAAGGCAAACAGAAAAAAAAAAAACAGGAAAAAAAAACGAATTCCTTCCTGACATCAGATACTGGTGATTGGATTCCTCCCTGGATCAATACTCTCTCTCTAATTATCCAGGATAACCCTGAATGCCCTTTTTGATTATAAATAAATCCAGTCCCCTTTTAAAGTTATCTATTGAATCGTCACCACCTCCTCTGGTAGAGAATTCCACATATTAACCACCCTTACTGTGAAGAACCCTTTTCTTTCTTTGAGGTGGAATCTTTTTACTTCTAACCTCAAGGGATGTCCTCTTGTCAGTTGAAAACCTCTTGGCACAAAAAGCTCCCCTGACAAATCTTTATACTGACCCTGGCTGTATGTATATAAGGTAATCATATCTCCTGTTAGACGCCTTTTTTCTAGAGAAAATAAGTTTAATTTGGTTAGTCTTTCTTCATAACTTAGCCCCTCCATTCCCCTTATTAGTTTTGTTGTCCCCCTCTGTACCTTTTCCAGCTCTAAAATGTCCTTTTTATGAAGTGGTGCCCAAAATTGTACTCCATATTCCAAATGAGGGCGTACTAGAGATTTGTATAGTGGCAGAATTATATTTGCTTTCCTTCTTTCTATACCTTTCCTAATAAGTGCTAATATTTTATTTGCCTTTGCAGTTGTCCACAGGTACTCCCAAATCCCTTTCAATATCTGATAGCCCTATATTTGCTTCATTAAGATTATAAATTGCATGGCTATTTTTCCTTCCCAGATGCATAACTTTACATTTATTCGTATTAAATCTCAACTCCATTCCTCAATTTTATGTAAATCCCTTTGAAGGGAAAGCTCATCTTTATCTGATTTAATTACCTTGCACAACTTTGTGTCATCAGCGAAAATGGAGACACTACTTTCCAGTCCCACCTCTAAGTCATTAATAAATATGTTAAAAAGGAGAGGACCTAATACTGAACCCTGAGGAACTCCACTTACCACATTAGTCCAATAAGCCTTGTTGATTTCCTTGTATTCCCGTAAAGCAGTCTCTGTCGCCTCTGTATCTTGATCTTTAAATCATTGTTAAGCCACATTGGATGTGATTTACTCCCTTTACTTTTATTCCCACTTGGTATATGGTGATAAGTATGTATATTTAGTAAGGATTTAAATGTTGTCCATTTATGTTCAGTATTTTTACCCAACAGTTCTTTGTCCCAGTCTATACTTTGTATTGCTGCCCTTAGACCGTTAAAATCTGCCATTTTAAAATGAAGAGTTTTTGTTGGCCCCTTAAAATTTAGTTTTTTAAATTCAATCTCAAAGGAGACTGTGTTGTAATCACTGTTTCCCAAGGGTTGCCCTATTTCAACATTTGATACTATATCGATATTATTTGTGATAACTAAATCCAATATAGCCTCCTTTCTAGTAGGCTCTTGTATAACCTGGGCCAGATAATGATCCCTGAATGTACTCAAGAACTGCTGGTCTCATTTACCCAGTTTATTTCAGGGTAATTTAAATCTCACATTATTAGAACTTGCCCATGCTTAGCTGCATTTCCAATCTGTAACAATAATTGTATTTCCTCACTATCAGCTATATTTGGGGGTTTATAGCATACTCACTACTAATATTATTTTGGAATTCGCTGTTCCGCTATTTAACTCTACCCACAAACCTTCAACATTACCGCTTGTTGCACCTTAAAAATCTTCTCTGATTATAGGCTTACATTCAGGCTTAACATACAGACAAATCTCTCCTCTTTTACCATTGCCCCTATATTTCCTAAATAGGTTATAACCATCCAGATTAACAGTTCAGTCATGAGATTCATCCCACCACATTTCGGTAATGCCTAATAAATGCACTTTTTCATTAATTGCTAATAATTCTAACTTTCCCATTTTTCCTGATAAGCTTCTGGGATTAGCAAGCATACACCCTATGTTATGAGTTTGTAGTTTGGTGGTGCCTGCCACTATACTTGAGATACTTAGTAATACCTCCCTATTGACTATACTACACCTCCCCCATCTCCTCCCCTATGTGTTGTTAATTCATCACTTATACCCTCTATCCCATTACTTATATCTAGTCCCTCCCCCCCCCCCTACTAGTATAAAACCTCCTCCAACCTTTCTACCATCCTATCCCCTAGCACAAAAGCTCCCTCATCATTAAGGTGCCTACCTACCTGATCCACGACATGCCGAACCCGAGCACCCGGGAGACAGCAAACTGTTCGATTGCTGGCATCTGGGTGACAAATCACCCTGTCTACCTTCCTAATAATAGAGTCCCCTACCACCAAAACCCGTCTGTTGCTCTGCCTATTCTGCCCTCCCACTCCTCCAGTAGAACTGTTCTCCCGGCTCAATTTGTCAAATCTGTTGGTGTTTGCCAACTCAGTACTGGCCTGCCTCCTCCTGTTCCCCCTGATTCCCCTTCTAACTGTAACCCAGCTACCTCCCTGGACATCCTCACTAGCCCCAGCTCCACCCTTCATGCTAGGCCCAGCTAAACTGTTCTCAGTGAGCACCGACTCCCTTTCCAGTGGAGCAATATCACTAAGTGTTGCAATTCTCCTCTCCAGTTCTCCAATTTGAGCTTCCAGAGAGGCAACATGCTCACACCTCTCACAGAGGTATGGTCCGTGGATCATCTTTTCCAGTATTGCATACATATGACAGGATGTACACTGAGTGAGGTTGCCACTGGACTGACTCATAATTATTATTATTGTCTACAAAAATTCAGTGGTTAAAATAAACAATAATAAAAAATAATATATTTGTATAAAAAGTTTTATATAAAAAAAACTATATATATGTAAAATCCACTTGCAAAAAATATATTATATCATGCTTTCCATTCCTTTATATAATATGCTACAATTTTAAAACATTTTATTTTCTATGATGAAACTCAGTCTCTGTATATTAAATACACTGGTTGCGATCACTGGAGCATTAGCTCTCACCCACAGATACATTTGATACTGTGAGAGAGAAGAACTACAGAGGAGCAGCAAACTTATTATTAATTTACTTGCTTTATTTGTTTTACTTCCCGTTGTGGGTATCAACGATCTTATCTTTCATGTCATTAGCTGAGACTTGCTTCTTGTTCATAATTAAAGTGTCACACAATCTGCTATCCACCTTGGTAATGCTGAAAGGGGATACATATGTACCTTGCCATCATTATGACTAAGCATTGTAGGTAATATCTCCATAACAGATATGTAAATACTGCAGAGTTTTGAATTGGACATTGTGCCTATAGGATTAAAAAAACATGGAATTTTCAATGCCCATTAACTCTAGGGGAGGATGCCAATGACTATTTCAGTAATTACTTTGTGTCATGCATAATAAATGTAGAGGTTTCAACTTCTGAAATTTATATCGAAGGTATAAAGGGGAAGAACACAAAGCTGGGCAGGAGTAAAGGTTGAACATATCCAATGCAGTGTAGATGAAGCAATTGGATGAGACAAATAGAAGCAGTGACAGCTCAGTGGAGAAATCGAAACATGTTCTTGTTTTTTAGAGAAACTCAACGGACTCTCTCAGAAAAAAATGACGCAGGGTCTGTTAGGCAGACTCCAAAGAGTACTCGAAAGAGGTCGCTGAAAGCAAAATCCAAGGGCCGATCATTAGATGAGGGGAAAGAAATTCAAGAGGAGAAGGAAGAGTCTGTAAGATCACAGAAGGTCTCAGTCCCTATGACACCTTTTTATCTCAATATAAGAGAAAGGATTCAACAAAGCTTAAAGGTGAGAGACAACATTCTAACATTCACCCCACTTTCTCATGTAATGAGTACCCTGCTCTACTAATACAACAAACACCAAGACACATAACGAACACTCTTGAAGTGCTCTGCCAATCCACCATGATTCATAGCTGCTACATTACTCTGCTTACACAACACCACACTGCCATATAACATGCACTCTTGCAATGTACCCTCCCACAAAACTAGCACTTTTACAGCATTTTGCCCATATAACCAACAATCTTACATTGTCCACAATTGTAAACATCCTTATTACACTGTTATTCCTGCATACCCAGCACTCTTATAATATGACCCACCAGTGGCAGAGCTACTGCTGGTGCAGCAGGTTCGACAACAGGGTAATGGCATTCTGAAACTGGCAGTGGCCTGAAGTAAAAGGGTAGTCTTAATTTATTAGAGTTGAGGGACAAATATTTATCTTCATAGAAAGGTGAGATCTTTCTGTGGAGAGGTGTAAAATTACTTTTATAACATTTTCCTGCCAAATTATGTTAGTCAATCTCAACATTTTCAAACAAATATTTTATAATTATACAGTAATCATTTAAAGTGTACAGCAATTGTTCTTGTGCTCTATAAAGCTTAGATTTAGAGAAACCTACATATTGCAGTCTACAGTTGCATTCCATTATCTTTTTTATTAAGTAACTAAAGGTACAGACCAGGCTGGGTTAGTGGAAGTATAATATTTAGATTTTAGTAAATCATTTGACACTGTCCGACACAGTAAACAACACAATAAAATACACTTTCACTCCATTTGAGTGGACTGTCACTGGCTGCAGGATCGGTGTTGGAGAACAGAAAAGAGTCAGAGGATGGATTGTTATTGACAGAATGCTCCAGAGATAATTGCTCGGACCTATATTATTTCACATATTCATTAGAAATATTACTAATGAGCCTCAAGGAAAGTTTTTACTCTTTTGCAGTTGAGACAAAATATGTAACGGTAAACATTCTAGAAGGTGTAAAGCAAATGTGTAATAAAACTAGAGCAATGGCATATTGGATCTAAAAGCTAATGGTATTAATTGAAACTGTTTCCATTCATGTAAAAATCCCCAAACCTAGAATATACAGGAAAATAGTAGGGTCCTTAGATGTGTTGGAAGAGGAATTAGAAGCAGAAATAAAAGAGGTACTCATGTCCTTCTATATGTTCCTTCTCAGACATAACCTAGAATGCAGTGTCCAAAAAAGGGAAATGACTAAAGTAGTGTGTGGTCTAAAATATATATATTGTAGGACTTTGTAATATAATGTTAGACATGAATGCAGTATATTATATAGTATGGCATACTGTGAATAATATTATGAGAATGGAGGAGGCATTTTTTTAATGCTTTGTGAGTCTGGGGGTGGGAAGTGCCCACATGTTCACACAGTTAGACTCCCAGTGTTTAGCCTAGCAGGGACTTACTAGGTGCTGCAATGAGGGTATACCAGTACTACCTGCAGGCTTCCTGAATGGTTTATTTTATCAAAGGTGGTGGTGGTGGTGGTAGGGGGGGGGGGGGGGTATGGAAATGGTTTATTGTGTTTTATTGTACAGAAACTTGGCATCCAATATAGAAGCTACTTGTCTGGGGTATACTCCTTGATCTCAAAAGATAATTGACTAATGTAGCTCATACAAAGGGCTTTATTCTCCTGAATCATAAGAATTGTGGTGGCAGCACCAGCCAGCTGTTGTAGCGAGGAATGTGGGTGAAGATTACAGGTTCTAACCAGTGCTGGTCCAACTAAATCTGTCTGGACCTACGTGTGCACCTGCTTCTTTTCCCTGTTGTGCTTAGGATCTATCCTCCTTCAACGGCGTATACATCAAACTTTGGCTTGCCAATAGACATTTGTGCATGTTGTTACTTGCTTGATGCACACATGCAGCTATTTAGGGCTTGGTTGTTTTTCTTTGCCTGCACCTAAATGTATATCTACTTGATTTGATCTCTTATGGCATATTGACATACAATTGATTATTGTTCCTTCTGGAATCCTGACCATTACCTTGATCACTAGACTTCTGTATTTCTGTAGTTCTGGCACTTAACCCCTAGCTTGATCAATCATTCCACTCTTGTGTCTTCTCGATGTCTGTTAGCTGGATTCTCCCATGTCTGCTGCTGTCTTGGACTCCTGGACGGTATCATAGTTACATAGTAATTGAGGTTGAAAAAATACTTTTAGTCCATCAAGTTCAACCTTTTAAGATCCCCTCTGATCTGCAATATTCAGATTAGTTGTTAACTGATCCAGAGGAAGGCAAACAGAAAAAAACCCAAGTGAAGCACAGCAAATCGTCTTAAAAGGGAAAAAGGGAAAAAATGTAACTCCTTCCAGACACCAGATCCCTGGATCAATACTCTTTCTCTAATTAATCAGGATAACCCTGAATGCCCTTTTCTTTCTTTAAGGTGAATCTTTTTACTTCTAACTTCAAGGGATGTCCTCTTGTCAGATGAAAACCTCGTGGCACAAAAAGCTCACTTGTCAAATCACATTATTATGACCACTGCCTACTTCTGACGTCAGCAGTGCGTAGTCAATGAAATACAGCGTGAGTTGTGAGCTGGCTTTCTGGGTATATAAGGTGACATTGCTGTCATGGGTAAAAAATACAATTAATTCAACTTTGAAAAGGGGATGATCACTGGCTTTTGGGCCAAGGGTGACAGTATTTCTGAAACCGTACAGTTTGTGAACTGTTCGCAAGCTGCTGTGGTGGAAGTGTACCATGACTGGGCAAATGGCACCACTGGGAATGTTAGCGTGTCAGGTGCAAAACCTCTGAGAACAAACACTCTGCAACCATTGTTGGAAAAACACAAGCTGGTGGTGGCAGCATTATGTTCTGGGGAATGTTTTCTTGGCATTGGCTGGGTCCACTCATACCTCTGAAAGGCTATCTCAACCAATTGGGTTATCTATCCATCCTTGCAGATCAAGTACACCCATACATGTTGAGTATCTTCCCTGGAGCAAATGGGATCTTCCAGTAGGACAATGCAACATGCTGTATGGCCAGAATTGTCCGGGAGTGGCTGGAGGGGCACGACAAAGACTTCCAAGTACTTTATATGGCCTCCAAATTCCCCAGACTTGAACCCCTTGGAGCACCTGTGGGACAACTTTGGTCGCCATTTTTATTGTATGGATCCTCCATCACACACTCTTCAGCAGCTGTCGGATGCATCGCAGTCTGCATGACTCCGGATAACCTTGCCAACCTTCCAGCATCATTTTAACTCACTACCAGGCCTTCTGGCAGCTGAAGTTTTTTTAGATATTATCTGGTGATCATAATAATATGACTCGGCTGTGTAGTTAATATTCATGATGATATCCTATTATTAGAGAAGTGTTGTATGATTGTGGTTTTTAATAACATTTTAAGCAGTTCCTCATTTTGATGATCACACAAAGTCTTTAGGAATTATGTGGCCCAAAAGTCCAATGGCCCAAACTCCAGTCTTCCTTTTGTGTTCAGTACACCAAACCCAGTAAAGTAATTCACTGTTAAGCAGCCTGTAGGTCCTGCAACAAGGATAATAAGAACTTTGATAAAAACAATTAGCCTCATTCAATTGAGATGTTCGGAGATCCAGGCTTGGAAATAGAGCCTGTAACTTAATTTGCTATTCAATTGGCAACCTTTTGCGGTCTCCGATCGAGTTACGGGCTCCGGGCTGCAATTCATAGAGATTTTTAAAATCACTAGTAAATGCCCATCCAAGTCTTTGATCTTTCACGGCAGCAAGAGTTCCGAACGCTAAAATTGCAAATTGCTATTCAATTGCTCCGATTCCCCCTCGCTAACCACTCCGTCAAGCCTGCAAATGGCAAAAGTCGATCCAAGTCCAGACAACTTTAAATGCAAATAAAAAATCAATACTGTACTTCATAATACGGGGAATGTGATGAAAGGCATTAGAAATAATTGCACTACAGTCTCAAGCCCATAAATATGAAATATAAAATTTTATTTTTATTGAGTAATTTTCTGAGTTATATCAATCTTGGGAATCAATGACTTAATACCTATCAGGCCACCCACATGTACTATTACATTGGCTTCATTCATATTTCATATTTAGTGATTTGCTATTTGATTGACATATTTGATCAGCCATTATAAATTAAAAGTGCAACGTGAGACCTGCAACGGCTGCGGGCTTAAAATTAAAATCGAGCTGGGCACAAGTTACGGGCCATAGTCTCAAGCCCGTAAACCCTGGTTTCAGACATAATGCTTACGGGTCTCTGATACGATAATTGGCACCAAGGCTGTAAGTTGCGAGCCAGGCACGGGTCAATAGACCTATAGGAAACGGAGGAGGCAAATCAACGCCACAAGTAACGGTTTAAAAGGCTGCTAAGTTTGTAAATCTGTGACTGTGTTGTAGATGAGCAAGTGAACACACAGGTCTAGGAGTTGGTGGGTTTTTGAGTGTGAGAGAGAGAGATTGACAGAGACTGGGAGATAGACAGAGAGTGTTAGAGAGAGAAATAGTGTTAGAGAGAGCGAATGAGAGTGCCAGAGAGAGAAATAGAGAGTGTTAGAGAGAGCGTGTGAGAGTGCCAGAGAGAGAGAGAGTGCTAGAGAGAGAGATAGTGATAGTGTAACGCAAGAAGTTTGCCTGGGAAAATGGATGAGCTAGAAATATTAGCAGTACAAGAAAAATGGGGCTTAATAGGCATTACTGAAACATGGTGGGATGAATCTCCTGACTGGACTGTTAATCTGGATGGTTATAACCTATTTAGGAAAGATAGGGGAAATGGTAAAAGAGGAGGAGGGATCTGTCTTTATGTTAAGCCTGAATTTAAGCCTATATTAAGAGAAGATATTTATGCGGGCACTAACGGCATCATTGAATCTTTGTGGGTTGAGCTAAATAGTGGAGGAGCTAATTCTAAACGCATATTGGTGGGAGTATGCTATAAATCCCCAAATATAGCTGAAAGTGAGGAAATACAATTATTGTTACAGATTGGAAATGCAGCTAAGCATGGGCAAGTTCTAATAATGGGAGACTTTAATTACCCTGAAATAAACTGGATAAATGAGACCAGCAGCTCAGCTAAGGGGAGCAGGTTCTTGAGTACACTCAGGGATCATTATCTGGCCCAGGTAATACAAGAGCCTACTAGAAATGGGACCATCTTGGATTTAGTCATCACAAGTAATATTGATATAATATCAAATGTTAAAATAGGGGAACCCTTGGGGAACAGTGATCACAACACAGTATCATTTGAGATTGAATACAAAAAACAGAGTTGTAAGTGGCCAACAAAAACTCTACATTTTAAAAGAGCTAACTTTAATGGGCTACTGGAAGCAATACTACATATAGACTGGGACAAAAAACTTACAGGGAAAAATACTGAAAATAAATGGACAACATTCAAATCTTTACTAAATAAACATACTCATCGGCATGTACCATATGGAAATAAAATGAATAGGAGTAAATCATATCCCATGTGGCTTAACAATGACTTAAAGATCATGATGAGGAAAAAGAAACATGCATTTAAATTATACAAGAAGGAGGGAACAGAGGCAGCTTTATGTGACTATAAGAAAATCAACAAGGCTTGCAAAAGGGCTATTAGACTGGATAAAATAGAAAATGAGAAGTCAGTTGCAATGGAAAGTAAGACTAACCCTAAAATATTTTTTAAATATATTAATGGGAAGAAGGCCAGGAAGGAAGCTATAGGAACATTACAATGTGACACAGGCCATCTGATAATTAGTGACCAGGAAAAGGCAGATGAGCTAAATAGGTTATTTTTGTCGGTATACACAAAGGAGGTACCAGTGGTTGGGACACCGCAACATAATGGGGCTACACAACAATCACTAAATAATTGGTTAACACAGGAAGAAATCCAAAAGAGATTGGAGAAAATAAATGTTAATAAAGCCCCAGGTCCTGATGGAATACATCCAAGGGTACTGAGGGAGCTGGGTTCTGTAATAGCCAAACCATGATATCTAATCCTTCAAGACTCACTCACTACAGGGTCACTACCGGATGACTGGAGAAAAGCAGAGATGATACCTATATTTAAGAAGGGATCTATAGCAAATCTGGGGAATTATAGACCAGTGAGCCTCACATCTGTAGTTGGGAAGCTTTTAGAAGGGTTAATAAGGTACAGAATACAAGAATATGTCTATTTGAACAACATCGTAGGTAGCAGTCGACACAGATTTATGAAGGATAGGTCTTGTCAGACCAATCTAATTCGTTTTTATGAGGAGGTTAGTAGGAACTTGGATCAGGGCTACTCAGTGGATGTAGTCTTTTTAGATTTTTCAAAGGCATTTGATACAGTGCCACATGGAAGACTAGTGAGCAAACTAAGGGATACAGGAATTGCAGTAAATATCTGCTCATGGATCGAGAGCTGGCTAAAAGACAGGAAGCAAAGGGTTGTTGTGAAAGGAACATACTCCGATTGGTCTAATGTGATAAGTGGGGTTCCTCAAGGTTCAGTATTAGGTCCTCTCCTTTTTAGCATATTTATTAATGATATAGAAGTAGGACTCGAAAGTAGTGTCTCCATTTTTGCTGATGACACTAAGTTGTGCAAGGTAATAAAATCAGATAATTATGTACTTTCCCTACAAAGGGATTTGCATAAATTAGAGAAATGGACGGCTAAATGGCAGATGAGATTTAATACAAATAAATGTAAGGTTATGCATTTGGGAAGGAAAAATAGCCATGCAATCTATAATCTTAATGGAGCAAATCTTGGTGTATCAGATATTGAAAGTGATTTTGGAGTACTAGTGGACAACCACCTAGGTAACAGCGCTCAAAGCCAAGCAGCAGCTGCAAAGGCAAGTAAAATATTAGCATGTATTAGGAAGGGTATAGAAGCAAGGGAAGCAAATATAATTCTGCCACTATACAAATCCCTAGTACGCCCTCATTTGGAATATGGAGTACAATTTTGGGCACCACTTCATAAAAAAGACATTTTAGAGCTGGAAAAAGTACAGAGAAGGGCTACAAAACTAATAAGGGGAATGGAGGGGATAAGTTATGAAGAAAGACTAACCAAACTAAACTTATTTTCGCTAGAAAAAAGGCGTCTACGAGGGGATATGATTACCTTATTTAAATACATCCAGGGTCAATATACTGTAAGGCTTTGTCAAGTGAACTTTTTGTAGCAAGAGATTTTTAACTGACAAGAGGACACCCTTTGAGGTTAGAGGAAAAAAGATTTTACCTTAAACAAAGAAAAGAGTTCTTCACAGTTAGGGTGGTTAAACTGTGGAATTCTCTACCAAAGGAGGTGGTAACAGCAGATTCGATAGACAACTTCAAAAAGGGGTTCGATATATTTTTGAAAAAAGAGGGCATTCAAGGCTATCCTAGATAACTAGCGAAGGAATATTGATCCAGGGAGAAATTTGATCGCCAGTTTCTGGGGTAAGGAAGGAATTTTGCTTTTTTTTTTCCTTATTGGCAAAGTTTCAATGGTTTTTTTTTTCTGTTTGCCTTCCTCTGGATCAATTAACAATTAATAATAAATAGTGCACCTTAAAAAGACCAATAGAGATCTAAAAAGGTTGAACTTGAGGGATTAACTCTTTATTCAACCTCCAATACTATACTATTAATAATTATTTAATCAACAAATTAATTAATAACTAATCCACATATTGCAGATCAGAGGAGATCTTAACAGGTTGAACTTGATGGACTGAAAGTCTTTTTTCAACGGTAATTACTATGTAACTATGTAACTATGTAACTAATGTGCATGGGAATAGGTGTATACTTACCATTAACGGATATCATAAGAGGTTGTAGTTGATCCAGTGTTAATCAATAATGCATCATGAGACATGCATCATATCAGGAAGCTCTCCTCTAATATGGACTGTTTGATATTCTGTATGACAACGGGGAAGGAGAAAAGAGTTGTATTAGTTAGGCATAATAAAGGAACATAATAGTTGGTTGTTATTTATTTCGTACTTACATGGGAAGTATTCCCGATAGATGCAGGCACGTAGTTGTGACCCCTGAACATTATCCACAACAGGGGGAGGTATGGGATGCTCCTCCGGATGGAGCTGAGCCTCATCAATGTCTCCCAGATAGTTGCCTGTACTGCTATATTGTGCATGAAGACAACAGTAGGCCATGATGATCTGACAAACCATATCTTGTGTATACTGTAGCGCCCCATCAGTGGGCTGTAAATATTTGAAGTGCATCTTCAGGAGACCAAAGGTGCGCACTATTACATTACAGTGGAACATTATGTATATTTTAGGGTACTCTCTCTTGGTAAGATATGCTTGCCTGTGATTCTTTATGGGTACTCACCCAGTAGCGACCCAGAGGGAGCTTGACCAGACTGGAAGTAGTGATATGTGGTTAAGTGGTGCAGGATATGGGCATCGTGAGCACTTCCTGGGAAGCCTGCAAGCACACTTTGTATGAGCGTGTTTGCATCACAAACAACCTGGGCATTGATTGAATGATATTTTTTACGATTTTGGAACAGCGCTTCCTGATCTTTAGGAGGTATCAATGCTACATGTGTACAATCAATATCACCAAGCACATTGGCGACATTTGAAAGATATCTGATTTGACTTTCAAGATCTCCACCACAGTGTTGGGGAAACTGATGTATCTGGTAGTTTTCAGAACAATAGCATGGAGGAATGTACTCAGGCACCTTGAAAGGCTTGCCTGAGACATTGCTTCTACTGTACTACCAGTATTCTGAATACTACCATATGCAAGGAAGTGTATTGCGGCTAACATCCGTGTCATGCCCGGGATCGCTCTATTGGGAGGCTCAAGGTCCTCCCTCAGGACCGCATATAACTCCTCCAGGCTGACACGGGTTAGCCTAAAATGCTCATATACTTCCACATCAGTTATCCCCTCTAATGTGACTCTAAATCTTTGGTCGGCACACACTCCTGGCAGGCTCCAGGGCCTGCTCCCCCCCCCCCCCCATGGGTGTGGATGGGCAGGAGCCGGTACTTTTATGGCCACACCCACACCTTCCAAAAGCTGATCACCCACATCATTGTCTACTCCCTGTCTGCAGGTGCTCTTACATCCCCCTGTCCTTGTGCCACTAGAGCTCTGTCCACTACCTTACCCCCACCATGATCCTAGGCATATCCTGTGATGAGTCACTTGCCTGGCTTGGTTCTGGACCGGCATGGATCGCATCAACACGCTCACCCACATTCATTCCCAGCCGCTCATCTCTGTCACTTCTCAGCCGCACGCCTTACAAATATGCATGTTTATAACGGCACTCTCTCTTCACATGCGCATAAACCTCATTTGAATGGCTGCAATCCATGATGGGTCAGACTTGCTAATGCCTTGTTAGTGCCATTTTGTCTTTTAGCTTGTTGATTACAGCACCAGTTAATATCCAGGTGGATTCCTCACTTGCGTATTTGAGACTTATCTGGCATTACTGCTGATTTAGGTTCAGGCTTTGTGAATCTTGAGCAGGATAATCTGATTAACTTCCCTGCTTTTGGAATGTTTTTTGAGGTTCTATTTGCAACCCATAATGTTTAAGCCCACATTTACATTTGTTTCCCTGGTACTTGATATATTCCATGTGGTGGTGAAATATGGCAACTATTTGTGTTCCCAAATGTAGATGTGATGAGTGAGATGTAAATTAGATGATGTTTGTATGTTTAAGGGCACATTCTAGCCTCTGTGAGTGAGAAGCCATTTTGATGTATATGTGTTGCAATTTTAGGAGGTAGTGTGTCTGTAATAGCTTTCAGCATCTTGCAGCATGACATCATATTTGCATATGCATGACCATTCCAGCATATGACAATACAAATAATTATTGTATTTACATATTTGCAAGTCTCTTGAACTTCTATCCAAAAGCAAGGTCTTCACTAACTAAAAACTTCTTTAAAAAAATATGCTCTGTGCTTATATACAGCCCTATTCAATTGACCAAATCGCAATTTAATAAGGCTGCAAGCCTGTAAGTGCACTGTGAGACCCGCAACGACTGTGGGCTTGAAATTTGGCCAAGTTACAGAGCTATAACAGTTGAGCTGGGCTCGCGTTACAGGCTTGAGACTCAAACCCGTAAATATGGAATATAAAATATAATATTTCAATGTGTAATTTTTGGGAATCAATGAGTCAATACATATCAGGCCAACCACATGTACTGATATGCATTGATTGATTCATCACATAAAATAGTTGTCAATCTGCAAGTTGTTGCCACGCTTGTGGTCCATAGGGTCGCATCTGCAAAACTTTGCAAAGCGATGCGAGCAGTTGAGGCACGCGGGACTTAGGCTGCAATGGGTGAAGCAAGCAGTTGAGGCACGCAGGACTTAGGCTGCAATAAGCACTGAAGGTGCTCACTGCAGCCGTAGACACGCAGGACTTAGTTTGCGCTCATCCCGAGACACCCAGGACTTAGCAAAAATTACGGGCCGTATGACTTAGGATCCGAAGCACTTAGCAAAAATTACGGGCCGTATGACTTAGGACCCGAAGCACGTAGATGGACGGCAGGGCTGGGAAAAATACGACTTTAACGGCCAAACCATCAAACTGGAAAAACATGCAAAAACACACAAGTATACCTCAAATTCACTTACACATTCACACACAGCACAGGGTGAGAGCCAGGGAGCCTGTGAGTGAGGTTGCAAGTTAATTTGAGGCATAGTTTGCCTTTTGTCACAATTGTAAATCGGAGAAGCTGCCGAAAAAACGTAAACACAAGGAAAACGAGGCCAAAGGACGTAAAATGAGGCCGAAGGACGTAAATAGGAGCCCTAAGCACTAAGAATTAACACTGAACCCAAGGCAGTAACACTTAACCCAAGGCAGTAGGCCCCTAAACTACACAGGAATAATACATAAAATCAAAAGTTTATTAATTCATTTATAAAATAGACAAAATAGTTTACATGGCTATATAATAATCACATATATAGTTTTCATTTCAAGGACGTTGGTCACGTTGCGGCCATAGCGAGGCGAGCAGTTGAGGCACACGGGACTTCAGCTGCAATGAGCACAGAAGGTGCTCATTGCACTGCGAGCCACATGAAGCAAAGCGAGTAGTTGAGGCACGCTGGACTTTTGCACTCATTGCAGCCTAAGCGAGGCGAGCAGTTGAGGAAAGCAGAAGTTTGGCTGCAAGGAGGGCCGAGGCGAGCAGTTGAGGCACGCGGGACAGGCTGCAATGAGCGCCAAAGGCGCTCATTGCACTGCGAGCCTCGCAAAGCGAGGCAAACAGTTGAGGCAGGCGGGACTTAGGCTGCAATGCACGCAGGACTTACAACCCGTAGGACTTAGGACCAAAACCTGTACATACACTGTGCGCCTTGCAAAAATCCGACTTTAACGGCCAAACCACAGAACTGGAAAGACCTAAAAAAAACAACAACTATGCCTCAAATTTACACACTCACACACAGCACAGGGTGAGAGCCAGGGAGCCTGTGAGTGAGGTTGCAAGTTAATTTGAGGCATAGTTTGCCTTTTGTCACAATTGTAAATCGGAGAAGCGAGAAAAAAAATGGCTGCAGAAAAAACGTAAACACAATGAAAACGAGGGCAAAGGACGTAAAATGAGGCCAAATGACGTAAATGCGAGCCCTAAGCACTAAGAATTAACACTGAACCCAAGGCAGTAACACTTAACCCAAGTTAGTAGGCTCCTAAACTACACAGACATATAAAGTACACAGGGGAATAGGGTCACGATGAACACCGAAGGTGCACAGAAGGGCCATATCCTCGTATTTTGTGGCAAACAGCATTGCCAGGCTTCAAATTTTATTGCCGTAATTTTTGGTGGGGAAGGCGCTAGTATTTAATATTTAGTGATATGCTATTTCATTGACATGTCACCTCCATCAGTCAGATTAAAATCAAACTGCAACGTGAGACCCGCAATGGCTGCGGGCTTGAAATTAATTTGAGCTGGGCACAAGTTACGAGCTTGAGAAAACCTTAGCTCCGCTCGCAAGCTCTAAAGGGGACAGCCTGAACCATCCAATTGAAGAATAATGCAGTGTGACACATGCCTCTCAGCTAATCACATGCGATCTAGACAATATGATTGACAGTGGGAGCTTATAAATTAGATTGACACATGCCCATGCGTTGACTGTGTTGTTAATTTCATTGGAAGTAACACCCAGGTCTAGGAGCTGGTGGGTGTATTTTTGGAGAGAGAGAGCAGGAGTTAGTTGGAGAGAGGTAGATTGCGTTTTTGATTGACTTATATTCTATTTCATACGTATTTACACTTAAGACTTACACTTATTTACAGATTATAGTTATTTAACAGTATTCCTTTAATTAGACAGACCATGATGCAAAAATAAGAAAAAAATGGAAATTAAAATAATACTTGTGTACTTCACCCCTATCAGAGCAAATAATATTGTTTTGATCTAATCCTGCACATCTATGTGCCTAGAAATGGTGGCCAATGATTGCTACTTTCTAGTTTGGACGTTCATAATATAGGAAAGGAAGATTTACACAAATTAACTGTATTAACCTATAATAGTTATGAACCACCTAGTACATGAAGAGAGACAGAATATCTCCAGGCAGGTAAAGAAAATATATATATGAAAATAGAAATTACGAGGGGAATTATGTATAAAAGCAATCCTCATCTATGCACATGCAAATCATCGGATATGCTTTAAGTACCGTATTTTTCGGACCATAAGGCGCACTTTAAATCCTTTCACGTTCCCAAAAATCGACAGTGCGCCTTATAATGCGGTGCGCCTAATGTATGGTTGCGCTTTCTGTCCTAGAACCGATTTTATGTGTTACACTGCGCTCAAAAATCTATCAGGATGTTTTAGCATGGCCTTGGTAAGCTACAAAGCTGCACTGCTTGGATTGAGCATTACAGCCATCGTAGTTAAGAGGTGTGTGCATTCATTTATTAATTTTCTATACCCGCTGCCCCAAATGGCTCCTGTTAAGAGACATGCTTATGAAGCGGATTTCAAACTCAACGCTATCAGTCATGCAGTACAACATGGAAATAGAGCAGCTGCGAGAGAATTCAACATTAATGAATCAATGGTACGGAAGTGGAGGAAGCAAGAAGTTGCCCTGCGCCAGGTAAAGAAGACCAAACTGAGTTTCCGAGGGAACAAAGCGAGGTGGCCACAGTTGGAGGACAAAATTGAACAGTGGGTTATTGAACAGAGAACCGCAGGTAGAAGAGTCTCTACGGTCTCTATTCGATTCAAAGCAACAGCAATAGCACGCGACATGGAGATCAACGACTTTCAAGGTGGTCCCTCTTGGTGCTTCCGTTTTATGAAAAGGCGTAATCTCTCCATCCGCACAAGAACTACTATGTCACAGCAACTGCCAAAGGATTACAAAGAAAAGCTGGCCATTTTCCGCACCTACTGCAAGAACAAGATCAATGAAAAGAAGATCCTGCCAGAACACATCACCAACATGGACGAGGTCCCCCTCACCTTTGATATCCCCGTAAACTGTTGAGAAAACAGGGACCAGTACGGTATCTATACGCACTACAGGAAACAAGAAGTCATCCTTCACTGTAGTTCTTGGTTGCCTGGCCAATTGCCAAAAACTACCACCCATGGTAATTTTCAAGAGGAAGACTTTGCCAAAAGAAAACTTTCCGGTTGGCATCATTTTAAAGGCTAACCCAAAGGGCTGGATGGACGAGGAGAAGATGAGTGAGTGGCTGAGAGAGGTTTACGTCAGAAGACCGAATGGCTTTTTCCACAAATCTCCGTCCCTATTGATCTGTGACTCCATGCGCGCCCATCTGACTGATACTGTCAAAGCCCAAGTGAAGAAAACTAATTTGGTGCTTGCCATCATTCCGGGTGGATTAACCAAAGAACTCTAGCCGCTAGATATTGGTGTCAACGGGTCGTTTAAAGTTAAATTGCGAGCTGCGTGGGAGCATTGGATGACAGAAGGTGAACACACATTCACCAAGACAGGAAGGCAACGCCGGGCGAGTTACGCCACTATCTGCCAGTGGATCGTGGATGCCTGGACGCAGGTATCAGTCTCCAGTGTCATCCAAGCTTTCAGGAAGGCCGGAATCATCACTGAACAGCTAAGTAACAGCAACGAGACTGACTCTGATAATGATGATAATGATGAGAGGGATCCGGGCATGTTTGATGCCGAAATCGCCCAACTGTTAAACTCAGACACTGAAGATGAAGAATTTGATGGATTTGTGGTAGAGGAATAAACTTAAAAAAGACAGTGTATTGTTTTGTATTTTATGTGTGTAACACTAAACAATGTTGAGAGATATTGTGGAAGAGTTGAATAGAGTTGAATAATGTTTGACTTGAGTTTTGTTTCATTTAATGCGTGCGCCTTATAACCCGGTGCGCCTTATGTATGAGAATAAACTCGTTAGCAGTCGATCAATGATATTGCGCCTTATAATCCGGTGCGCCTTTTGGTCCGAAAAATACGGTAACACAATTAATAAAAATGCATATAAATGCTATTAAAAAATTTACAATTACAGTATGCACTTGGGTATGGATATTTAGGGATTCCTTAAAAAGGATTCCTTGGTATATTCTTAATAGATTTAAATATAATAAAATATGTAAAACGTAATGATTTTAAATAGTGAAAGAAGAAAATGGGGGTTGTGCAACTCCCCTCTTAACTACAGCACCTGGCACAAGGTACTGAATAGGTGTTTGTGCCGTAGTGGGCCACTGGCTTCATTATCCACCTGTCAATTGCGTTGTCAAATAATCCAAAATATGTATATAGAGCTGATTTAGAGATCAACTTAGAGGTATATCTTTAAGGCTTCTAAATAAGCCAAAATTCCATCCCAGTGACAGTGACTGTGATTTCATTTAAAATCATTGCGTTTGTAAAGTCCCGCGTGTCGTATTTTTTTATGGTAAGTCCGTACATTTGCCGTTCTAAGTGCCGCAGGTTCGTCTTTTTTTGTGTAAGTCCCTAGAGCCTCCAACTCCACCAGCGCAAGGAGCGCCTTCGGCGCTCCTTGCCATCAACTGCAGCCCTTGCTTCGCTATGCGAGCCCGCAAGCGTTAGCAACAACCTGCACTGCTGACAACTATATATGTGATGTACCTATACAGTCTCTAAAACCACATCCTTATAAAAGGACTACATTATCAATGTGAAACAATAAATTAATCAATTAACACTCAACAGCATCTATATTCACACCTGTAAATGGCAAAAGAAGGAAAAAAAACTACGAGTGCTAGAGAGGACTCGCAAGGGGGTTAAACACCTATTCGTATCACTGTAAATGAAAATAGAAAAACAACTCTGCACTGTAAATAATGGGGAAAGCAATGATAGACCTGCATCTGGTTTCAGAAGGCCTCACTGGTTACTCTGAATTCTGGGAGTTCTATACACACCATCAGGTATGGAGGAGACCCTTGAAAGCTGCATCTTCCCAGGAGCCAATATCTTTTATTAATATTTCTACTATATGCTTGTTATTATATTTGCTGACATAGAATTATTTCTAAAATTAGTTCAAACTTTTTCATATGTTTACTGTATCTTGCCTGGCTTCACTTCCCCCTCCCCCTTTTATGGCCTGTATAATTTGCCTAGATCTCCTCCTTTCCACATGTCTTTGCATTTCCTATGTTAACTGCTCTCTCTCTATTCCTCTCTCTATTCCTCTCTCTATCCCTCTCTCTCCCTCTCTCTCTCTCTCTCTCTCTCTCTCTCTCTCTCTCTCTCTCTCTCTCTCTCCCTCTCTGTTCTATTGGCCCTTATACCATATTTTATTGTTTTCTTTTAGCCCCAAATTTTACCTGCATCTGGTTTCAGAAGGCCTCACTGGTTACTCTGAATTCTGGGAGTTCTGCCCTCCCTCCCTGCCCCTCACCCTCCCACCCCAATTCTGATTAAATATATAGTGAAATGGGAATCACCTGACTTTCCTACTTGCATATATTATCTCACCACTAGGGGCAGACAACATTTTAAATGCTAGAGCCCTCACCACTGTTCCTTCTCTCTCTCTCTAAATTAAAAACTTTTCTAACTTTCACTTCTCTTCTGACCCTTTGTATTCCTTATCTGTTTAATCTTTCCCTGACTTCTGCCCCTTCCATTCCCTTTAGATTGTAAGTGGCGAGTTTTCAGTCTTCTAGGATGCTTTGGGAAAAAGCACTTTCTGCAAAGATTCTAAACTCAAAACAGGGTCCTCCATTTTTTGAATTTTGTTAATGCTGTATTTTCCCTTGTTTTTATCCCCTGTATTGCGCTACGGAATATGTCGGCGCATTACAAATAAAAGTTAATAAAAAAAAAATAATAGACATTAGAATTAATTGCACAACAGTCTCAAGCCCGCAAATCGGCAGTATATAAGATTTTTTATGTTTCCTTATCATGGTTAAATCGATTGCAGGTATCAATGAGTTAATACATATAAGGCCACCAATATGAACTAGTACATAATTCTTTATTTTGCGGGTTTGCGAGTCTGACCGCATATCGGACCTCTGAACCTAATTGATTGACATGTAACCTCCATATTTTACTGCCGTAATAATGACTAATTTTCTATTGGCTGATTTGAAATGGGAGGTTACAGGCGTGCTTAATTGATCATGTTCCCGCCCTGAACCATTGCATGGTTTACGGTTTTGTCTTTGGGACAGTAACTTGCGGGCTTTAGCATTTGAATAGCATCGTAATCGGAGACGAACGGGAGCCTGCAACAAACCCGCAGACATACGACCTACAACGATCGAGTTGCAGGCTTGCAATTGAATCAGGCCAAATTTTATTATGTCAATATGTTACAAGCTGGTGAACAGCACCATTTATTAAAATACAGAGATTACACTTAGCCAGGGGTGGAGCTACCAGGGGTGCAGATGGTGCAGTGGAAGGGGGCCCAGTGCTGTGTAATTTGTTTTGCTTTTTGCATTTAAATGTTTTCTTCTGTAGTGTAGGGATGGATGCTAAAAGGGGTGAATGCTGTATGGGGGTTAATTTTGAGAGGGACTGGGTACTATCTAGAGATATATCTATTTCTGTAGTGTAGTATAGTGTAGGTGCCTTCTCAACCTAGCCCTGCGCAGAGGAGTTTCCCGCAGGCAGCAGGTAAATTGGTATCAGGGGGCCCAGAGCAAAAAAAAAATTACAATCCCCCCTTGGGGGCCCAACATTTATTTTTTGCAACTGGGCCCTCCATACCTTAGTTCGGCCACTGCAATTAGCAGCAGAAATAACTGTATAGTTAAATCTCAAAGTTAAACAAGCAGCCTTTGTCAGTCAGATAATCAGTCTTTTTATGTCTCTCACATCAGACAAGTAAACACCACTGATTACATTTTACAAATAAATGCTTCTTCCTCCAGCAACTGGACAAAGTAATATTTTCTACTATTATAATCTATTTACTATATAGCAATATATACCAATTACTAACAATTGGATAAGGAGGGTCTCATGTAAGTCAACCTCATCTTTCAATAACATGATCAAATATTTTATTAATTATAACAGGTGCTCAGACTGCCCCACTATAAGCAGACGTAAAAAAATTACCAAACAATATATTCTGCTGTGGATGCTCAGCATAAAATTGTCCCTGGAAATGTTGGCAGCTATGAGTGTGTACTCAGTTCTGTCCATTTTAGTTCACTGTGTGAGAGTGATCTGTCCGGTCTCTGTCTTCTGTTCAGACTAATGATGAAATGATCATTCCAGGCAACAGATTTGTGGGAATCATGTTGTACAAATCCTCACCCCAACTACAGCTCTTGACATCCCTAAATTAATTGTTTTCATATTTTGTTTTGAAGGTATTGATCTTATCTACAGCAATTCATCAATACTGTCAATATAGGCAATAAAAAAGCATGTCCAGTTGTAAAAAATAATGATAGTGACAGTGTTTAACATAGTTTCTGACACTATTACTGTTTTATTCAGCAGTGCATGCTCTTGTTTACCACCCACTGCTAATCTTAATTAATTTCTACTGACAAAACTATCAAGAGGGTCGATATTTCAACAAACATGTAAAATAAGTCTAGCTTCTAAGGTGATTACTCTTACAATGTGTGCAATTATAGTCTGTTGTACAGTAGTTGTGTTTATTTTTTTATGTTCTTTTTCATTTCTACAGTAAATGGGACCGTTTCTGTGTCACTTTAATATTTATGTAAATATAGGCATAACATATGTTTCTGCCACCAGCTGCCTTATAAATTATCCCTGTGTATCATTAAAACAAAATTTGGTCAGTTAATCTTACAATTTTACTCTATCAGACCTTGAACGCTATCTCCCCTCCACAAACACAACTCTCACTGCTCCCCCAACCCCCATGCTCTTGTTCGGATTAGAATGGAGAGGATTAGTAGATGAGAAAATAAAAATATTTATTTAATTCCCTCAGAAATCACTGAGGTTTTTTGAAGCTGTATCTCTGCTCTGCTTTTCACCTTCATTTTGCACTCTGTGTGTCTGACTCTCTGTTGTACAATACCAACTATCTCTTTCTGTCCCACTGATGTTGATTGCTGCTATTTTCACTCATTTTCAAGTCCAACTGTGATGCTGTCCCCCATTCCATCTCTTAAATGCTTTGCGCAGTGTCTCAACATCTTTTCTTCCTTTATCTTTTCTTGTCACATCTGTTATCTTCATGTTTTAAGTTACTCTATCTTTTTTTATTTCACTACTTTATTTTGTTTCTCTCTTTCAGTTTCCTTTCCATATTTCAATTGTTTTCCCATTGTCTCTTTTTTGTTTGTATTGATTCATATCTCTCTCTTTCTATCTATTCATCCATCTCTCTTTCCTGTATGTCTCTCGTCTCTCTCTTACACTCCCTCGCTCATTGACATCTTTAATCCCTGGCAGCAGATTTATCCCCCTCATAACTCAGCAGAGACAAAAATACACAGCCTGATATAATAATATACCCACATACATGTAACAGAGGTACTTCTACAATTATACTTGTAAATACAGATTTTCAGACACCCGAGGCTGTATCTGTATCGACATAGCCTCTGTATATATGCACATTAATGGCCAGGCACAGACAGATAATGAAGAGTGCCAAACAGACAGACAAACAGACAGTTAAAAGAGTGATCAGAGAATGAAATGATTGGCATCAGAGACGGGAGATGGGAAACTGCACTAAAACTCCACGGAAGAAAATGACCAAGGTACGAAACAAAAAAAAAGAGGTACCGACAGGTGGGGTTGGGTTTTGAGCAAGAGGGATAAAAGTGTATCTGTGTGAGAGAGATCACTGATTGCTCAAAACTGACATTTGGGTTGTAATTATTTATATAATAACATAGGAAAAAAACAGATAAAGAGGGGTATTTTCTATAGAGCCACAGGGACTGTATTGAGGTGTGAGGGGTCATGATGGTAATTTTTCCCATAGGAAATAGAGTATTTTGAATGCCGTGATGCACATTTCAGCCACTGTTATAGTTTAAAAATATCACTCTAAGAGAGAGAAATAAAATAGGAAGTTAATATATATACAAATTGAAAGAAAAACAGTGGCAACAACAACAATGGAAAGATTGGTTTGCATCAGAGATATATATAGAGAGAGAAAGACTGAGAATGGCATAGAGATATGCACAGAGAGAAATCTGATGTCCATGTGTTTGAGAGATGTTAAAAATAGATACAGAGGGATTAGAGAGATGGGGGTTGGGTTCACAGATAAGGGGCGATGGGGAAAAATCGGGTTATTAAGGTAGGGAGATGCACAGTAAGTGATCCGGGAAGAAATACAGTTATACCTAAATTAAGTGTATGTTGAACTTGACTACATAGGAAAGAAAAAGTGTATGAGCAGATGCAAATATTCTATAAAAGAATCACTGAGCTTTGGAAAACTTTTTTTTTTAATTGAATGTAAATTATTCTCTTCTATGCATTTTAGAATATGTGAATATTTTAGGATTACTTGCTTTATATTGCCACTTGTATTGCTCAGTTTAGAGGCAGACATTTTGGCCCAAACATTCTTTCACTGATATTTTTCTCCACCTTTTTTAGCCATAGCTTGCAACAGAATATGCAAAGGTGATATCACTGTAAGGGTGGAGCCATCCACAAAGCTGGGCAGGCTCCATGTACAACATGACAAGGGGAGCCTTTTTACAGCTGCTGATTAATTTCCCTAGGAAAGGAGCACTTTATTAAACAAATAATGTGTAAAACATATTATACAACACACAAAACTCTTCCATTGATAAAAACTGATTATACTTACAGAATTCAAATCAATATACATGTCTAGCTTCAAAACTATATATAATGTATACATTACATGTACCTGTTATTTAAATGTATGTGTATAAACTATGTAAGGGTTCTGTACAATAAATTGCTTTATTTAAAATGTGTTCAATAAAGTGCTCCTTTCCTGCTAGGGGGTGTTCCACACTAACAGCTAAAAGAGAAAAAGCTGCACCTGTCATATTGTAAGTGGAGCCTGTCCATTTGCGTGGATGGTTATACTCTCACCATTGACATTATCTTTGCAGCTAAACAAGATGGCGGAGAATATCAGTGAGGAAGAATGTGAGTGGCAAAATAGCTGCTCCTCTATTGGGTAGTATAATATTTGGCAATATAAAAGCAAGTAAGTCCAAAATATCTCATATAGCTCTGTAAAATATTTATAAAAAGTGTAGAAGAGATGAATCTTGATACAATGCAATACATATGTGATTCATATACATGGGGCTAAAATTTGCACTTAAATTGCACTTAAATCTGAGTTGAAATGTTTGAATTCAACTTTTGATTCTCACAATATTTGCCTCATCTCACAGTATTCCTTAATCCGTAATAGTTAAAGATCCTCACTTTTCCTAAAGGACCAATAAAGTCTGAAACAAGTTTTCAGTTTAATCAACAACCCATTTTATAACATATTATATTGTATTAATATATTATTAAAATAAATGGACAACACAACTTAATCATGATTTAGGCTTTTGATTTTCTACAATAGGCAGTCATTTTGTTATTAACTATCCTTCTTTAATAGCAGGCCCGCATCTTGCAAAAGATGCAGTTGCAAATATGCAACACAGGTCCACACTCTCTGTATGTCACATACTTGTTTTGTGTCACCAACGGATTTGTCACCAACGGATCCCAAACCAAGTGAAATACAAGAAGGTAAGCATACTTGGACCTATCCGGGTTGAACTATTAATAACAAAATAACTGCATTCATAGTGGAAAATCAAATCAATTGCCTAAATAATGGGTACGCAGTGTTATTCATTTAATTTAATTATATACCGTATTAATAAAATTAAATATGTTTAAAGTGAAATATCTATTAAACTGTTAACTTTTGTTAGACTTTAGTGGTCCTTTAAACTTAGCATTCATTGAAAATATGTAGACTTATCTTCAACATAAAATCATCTTGTATTCATCACTTCTTACTCTGGCTTTTAAATCCCACAACCTCACTAGCAGTGTTAAACCTTGCTGTGCTATAATTAAAGTCAGAAAGTGTCAAAATAAAAACTTTGTATATGTAAATATGTATATTATTTTAAGGGGACATTGAAGTCACCAAAATTGCTGTGCAAAATCAATGAAGAGGCTTGAAAATCATGTTGGATGATTGGAAAGTTAAATTTTTAGTTATTGTCACAAGCAACTACATACATAATGAGGTTCAGGCTGTGACTTTCACAGAGATATATTTTATATTTTTTAATAATAATAATAGTAATAATAATTATAACCTTTACTGATAATGTACCAATATTTTGTGTAGTGCTTTATACAAAGTGTGACTACACTGAATACAGTAAGTATGTGATATGACACATAACAGTACCGTAATTCATTTTTATAGCCAAGGAGTAGAGGTTCTTAAGCAGTGATGTAGCTAGAGCTTTTGCCGCCTGGGGCTGTCCCCAAGTTTGCCGCACCCGACCACCCCCCTCGGTGCGATCATTGCACATTATATATATACTAGCTACTTGCCTGTCAAAAATGTCAAGAATCAAATTTTAAGGCTGGGAATGCTGTATGTTTGGAGATCACCGCGAGCCCCATGGGACTGCAATGGGCTTTGCGAGCGCCGCAAGTGCATGACCAACATTGCAAATGTCCCCCAAAATTCGTAAGATCCACAACTATATATGTGATACAATGGTATCTGTAAGAGCCAATGTGCAGCCTGTGTCTGTAAGAGCCCTAATGCAGCCTGTGTTTGTAAGTGCCAATGTGCAGCCTGTGCCTATAAGAAACAAAGTTCCAAGCAATAACCTCTCTCCAGCTTCTCCTCCACTTCATCACCACCATCCCATTGGGCCCTTAAGTCCTCTTAGTACACTTAAAGTGAAGTTAAATTCTATGTTATTTGATGTAATTATTGTTTATATATATATATATATATATATATATATATATATATATATACAGGGAGTGCAGAATTATTAGGCAAATGAGTATTTTGACCACATCATCCTCTTTATGCATGTTGTCTTACTCCAAGCTGTATAGGCTCGAAAGCCTACTACCAATTAAGCATATTAGGTGATGTGCATCTCTGTAATGAGAAGGGGTGTGGTCTAATGACATCAACATCCTATATCAGGTGTGCATAATTATTAGGCAACTTCCTTTCCTTTGGCAAAATGGGTCAAAAGAAGGACTTGACAGGCTCAGAAAAGTCAAAAATAGTGAGATATCTTGCAGAGGGATGCAGCACTCTTAAAATTGCAAAGCTTCTGAAGCGTGATCATCGAACAATCAAGCGTTTCATTCAAAATAGTCAACAGGGTCGCAAGAAGCGTGTGGAAAAACCAAGGCGCAAAATACCTGCCCATGAACTGAGAAAAGTCAAGCGTGCAGCTGCCACGATGCCACTTGCCACCAGTTTGGCCATATTTCAGAGCTGCAACATCACTGGAGTGCCCAAAAGCACAAGGTGTGCAATACTCAGAAACATGGCCAAGGTAAGAAAGGCTGAAAGACGACCACCACTGAACAAGACACACAAGCTGAAACGTCAAGACTGGGCCAAGAAATATCTCAAGATTGATTTTTCTAAGGTTTTATGGACTGATGAAATGAGAGTGAGTCTTGATGGGCCAGATGGATGGGCCCGTGGCTGGATTGGTAAAGGGCAGAGAGCTCCAGTCCGACTCAGACGCCAGCAAGGTGGAGGTGGAGTACTGGTTTGGGCTGGTATCATCAAAGATGAGCTTGTGGGGCCTTTTCGGGTTGAGGATGGAGTCAAGCTCAACTCCCAGTCCAACTGCCAGTTCCTGGAAGACACCTTCTTCAAGCAGTGGTACAGGAAGAAGTCTACATCCTTCAAGAAAAACATGATTTTCATGCAGGACAATGCTCCATCACACGCGTCCAAGTACTCCACAGCGTGGCTGGCAAGAAAGGGTATAAAAGAAGAAAATCTAATGACATGGCCTCCTTGTTCACCTGATCTGAACCCCATTGAGAACCTGTGGTCCATCATCAGATGTGAGATTTACAAGGAGGGAAAACAGTACACCTCTCTGAACAGTGTCTGGGAGGCTGTGGTTGCCGCTGCACGCAATGTTGATGGTGAACAGATCAAAACACTGACAGAATCCATGGATGGCAGGCTTTTGAGTGTCCTTGCAAAGAAAGGTGGCTATATTGGTCACTGATTTGTTTTTGTTTTGTTTTTGAATGTCAGAAATGTATATTTGTGAATGTTGAGATGTTATATTGGTTTCACTGGTAAAAATAAATAATTGAAATGGGTATATATTTGTTTTTTGTTAAGTTGCCTAATAATTATGCACAGTAATAGTCACCTGCACACACAGATATCCCCCTAAAATAGCTAAAACTAAAAACAAACTAAAAACTACTTCCAAAAATATTCAGCTTTGATATTAATGAGTTTTTTGGGTTCACTGAGAACATGGTTGTTGTTCAATAATAAAATTAATCCTCAAAATTACAACTTGCCTAATAATTCTGCACTCCCTGTATATATATATATATATATATATATATATATATATATATATATATATGTATGAAGAGTGAGGTAGCCGTGAATGTCCAGTAATCCAGTTGAATAATCAGAGTATTGCAGTGAATAGTGATAAAATAAAAAAGAATAAAAAAGGTTTTTACTGGACAAACGTAATAAAGCGATGAGCTTTCGAGAGATAATGCCTCTCTTTATCAAGTGAAAAAGTGATACTGATACAAGTATGAACTAAAAACAGCTAACAGAAAGAGATGGGAATTTTTTTTTGGGAAAAACAAGAAAGACAAAATTAATTGGCCAGAGTTAAGTGAGAAACAGACCAGCATTGTGAATAATATCCTGAGAGGTCAGTAAGTATATAGATCAGGTTGTAGATAAGTGTAGCGGAGAGGCAATGTTCCTCAGGTTATCTCCGCTTATAATCCCAGTGAGGCTCAGGAACAAGTAAAGGGTAAATCCACAGGCAAGGTTTCCAATAGGTAAAATAATAGCAATATTCCACTGCTCCAACGGCTACCCTGACGGCCACAGTCTTGTTAAGTTTAGCCTGGTCTGAAACCAGGTGACTTTTTACCAAGGTGATGGTAGCCCCTGAGTCTCGCAGCCCTTGGACCGCTTTACCCTCCAGGTATACGGTCTGCCTGTGATGCTGCCGATTATCAGCATTGGCCTGGACTGGATCTGCCTCGTGCAGCACCTCCCATTGTTCCACGGTTGTAATGGGAACAGCTGAACCATATGGCGTGGCTACTATGTCCTGGTAGTGGTGGGCTGCGGCTTACCCACTCTTGTACCTCGCCAGTTACTCCCTCATAAAACTGCTCCAACAGCATCATCTGTATCACATCCTCCATGGACCGTGCCTTACTCGCTTGTACCCACCCAAGTGCTGCCCTTTGTAGCCTGCATGCCCACTCTGCGTGTGAGTCTTTTTCCACCTTCTTTAAGTCCCTGAATCTCCGCCGGTATGCTTCTGGTGTTATAGCATACCTGGCCAGAATAATTTCCTTTACTTTGTTATAGTTCCTTATTTCCTCATTAGGTACAGTACGATATCCTGCCAAAATCGGTACCCAGTCCTCTGTGCTGCTTCTATGCAGGGCACACAGTCTTTCAAAATCCTGCAGGAAAGCGTCTATATCTTCCTCTGCCTCCAAATACGTCAATATTCCAACCGCAATCCCAATCACTGGACGACACACAGTTTAAGGAGCAGAACTCCTCTTTAATGACAGGGGATCTCCTTTTATGCAATGGTGCCCTCTGAAGGGCTACACCCACATAATTATCACAACAGCCAATTATATACATGGTTCAACCCCCAGGTCTCCTCCCCTCAGATAACAGGTAACACAATTAAAACAGACACAATTTTAACCACATTCTGGATGTACCCCAAAAACAGGGGGTACACCTTTAAGTCCATCACCGTTCAGTAGCTCTCACCCAGGGGAACAACATATTAAAAAATGGCATGAATCAGACCAGGGGTTCAAAAGTTAGTAAAAGTATCTTTTACCCATAACACAAAGACATTTCACAGGCAATACACATAGAGGGACAATAGGTGAGTCATACCTCCCTGAGGCTACCTGGCAACTTTGATATAATCAGACAATGATTAGATCAGCCTTCTTTGTTCTTATGTCTGAGAATGAAAACACTTTATACAATCGACTTCCTTATCTGTAACAGGATTATCCCCCATGCCAAGTAGCTGCAATAGTCTGGGACAATATTCTGCAGAGCATAAACCAACATACATTTCTTTTAACACAAGAACAACATACAGTTATGCGAATGCAGCTTATTCACAGTAAATTGCAGGACAGCCCAGGGCCATCCGCTACAATAAGAACACAGCAGAGTAAAATAAAGAGCAATACATTTCAGCATAGCATTGCTAACAAAAACAGCAATAGAAGGGGGGGAGGTAAGTGGAATGTGTTAGCTATAAGACATTAAGATAGTGGGCCAGAAAGCCTAAGTCGATGTTAATGCCCAAATCCTTTGTATTAAATTGAATCATTTTTATTTCAAAAGTTTTCCGCTGTTGGATAGTAAATCTATTGCTCTTTATTTTACTCTGCTGTGTTCTTATCTACAACCTGATCTATAGACTTACTGACCTATCAGGATATTATTCACAATGCTGTTCTGTTTCTCACTTAACTCTGTCCAATTAATTTTGTCTTTCTTGTTTTTCCAATTTTTTTTTTCCCAATCTCTTTTTGTTTGCTGTTTTTAGTTCATACTTGTATCAGTATCACTTTTTGACTTGATAAAGAGAGGCATTATCTCTCGAAAGCTCGTCGCTTTATTATGAATACATTTGTCCAATAAAAAAAGGTATCACTATTCACTGCAATACTCTGATTATTCAACTATATATATATATATATATATATATATATATATTATATATATAATGTAGGCACCAGAGGTAGACCCGAAAGGGCCCAGTACAGAAGAAAAAAAAAACTACACTCTCTTCCTCCCTTCACTATCTGTCACCTTTCCTCCTTCCTCTACCCCTTCTCTCACTCTCTTCTCTCACTCTCTTTCTTCCCTTCTCTCACTCTCTCTACCCTTCTCTCTCTCTCCACTCTTTTCTTTCTCTCTCCCCTTTCTCTCTCTCTCTCTCTTCCCCTTATCTCTCTCCGTCTCCCTTCCTCTCTCTCTCGCTTCTCTCTCCCCCACTTCTCTTTCCCCCTTGTCTATCTCCTTCCCCTCCTTGTCTCTCCCTTCCCTTTTCTCTATCTCCCCCACTTACCTCTCCCCCTTGTCTCTCTTTTGTGCCACTTGTCTCTGCCCCCTCCCCTTCTCTCTCCAGCCCCGTCTCCCCACACCACTTCCCCCTCCCTTGTCTCTCTCCCCCACCCTTGTCTCCCCACCCTCACTACTCTCTCCCCCTTGTCTCCCCCCCTTGTCTCTCTCCCCCTCCTTGCTTCTCTTTATCTCCTCCTTCCCTTGTCTCCTCACCCCCAACTAGTCTCTCTCTGCACCCGTTGTCTCTTCCCCCCTCTTTACTCTCCCACCACCATTGTCTCCCCACCCCCAATTCTCTCTCCCACTTGTCCCTCGCCCTCCCCCTTCTCTCTCTCCCCTTCTCTCTATCTACCCACCCTTGTCTCCCCAACCCACTTCTCTCCCTGCCTTGTCTCTCTTCCTCCCCTGGTCTCTCTCCCCCCCCCTTGGCTCACACCCACCCTTGTCACACCACCCCCACTACTCTCTTCCCCCCCTTGTCTCTATCTTCCCCACTTGTCTATCTCTTCTCCCCATGTCTCTCTTGCTTCCGCTTGTTTCTCTTCTGACCCCTTGTCACTCTTCCTCGCACTTGCCTCTCTTCCTCTCCTTTGTCTCTCTTCCTCGCCCTTGTCTCTCTCACTCCCATATTTTCTCTCTATCTCCATCACCCTTGTCTCCCCACCCCCATTTCTCTCTTCCCCTTGTCTCTTTCCCTCCCCCTTGTCTCTTTCTTCCCCTTTCTCTCCCTTCCCCATTGTCTCTCTCCTCCCACTCTCTTCTCTCTATCTCTCACACCAATGTCTCCCCACCCCCACTTATCTTTCACCCTTGTCTCTCTTTTATGCCCTTGTCTTTGCTCCCTCCCCTAGTCTCTCCAGCTATGTCTGCCCAAATCACTTATCTCTCCCCCCTTGTCTCTCATCCCCACCCTTGTCTTCCGACCCCACTTCTCTCTCCCCCTTGTCTTTCTCTTCCCCCTTGTCTCTCTTTCCCTCCTCACTTCTCTTTATCTCTTCCTTCCTTGTCTCCCCACCCCCACTTCCCCCCTTGTCTCTCTCCACACCCCTTGTCTCTTCCTCCCCTTTAAACTCTTCAACCACGCTTGTCTCCCCACCCCCGATTGTCTCTACCTCTTGTCCCTACCCCCCCTTGTCTCTCCCCCCTTCTCTCTGTCTCCCCCACCCTTGTCTCCCCACTTCTCTCTCCGCCTTGTCTCTCTTCCTCCCCTTGTCTCTCTCCCCCTCCCATTTTCTCACCCCCACCCTTGTCTCCCCACCCCCACTTCTCTCTTCCCACCCTTGTCTCTTTACTATCCCTTGTCTCTCTCCCTCCCCCTTTTTTTCTCCCTCATCTCTCTATACCCCCCACCCTTGTCTCCCCACCCCATTGTCTGTCTCCTCCCACACCCTCCTCTCTATCTCCCACACCCTTGTCTCTCCACCCCCACTTATCTCTCCCCCTTGTCTCTCTTTTCTGCCCCTTCCCTAGTCTCAGCTCTGTCTCCCCAAATCACTTCCCTTTCCCCCCTTGTTGATATCCCTCTCCCTTTGTCTCTCTCCCCCCACTTCTCTCTCCCCCTTGTCTCTCTCCCTCCCCCCTTTCTCTCTTCCCTCCTCCTTCTATCTCCCCCAGCCTTGTCTTCCCACCCCAACCTTGTCTCTTTCTTCCCCCTTCTCTCTTTGTTCCCCCTTGTCTCGCTCCCCCTTTTCTGTTTCTTCCCCCTTGTCTCACTCCCCCTCTCCCTTATCCATATTTCCCCCCACCCTTGTCTATCTTCCTCCCCTTCCCACTCTCCCCCTCCCCCCTTATCTCCCTCTGCCTCTCCCCTTGTCTCTCTTCCCCCTTGTCTCTCTCCCCCTACCCCTTCTATCTCTTCCCTTGTCTCTTACCTTGCACCCTGCTGTGCACTGCCAGGTCTGGAGGCTCCCCCAAATGCCGACCCCTCCTCTCCTCTAGTAGCAAGTATGCCACTGTTCTTGAGAGTTTACCTTCTAAAAGAGAAGGTTGGGCAAGTGATATAGATGAGTAAACAAAGTATTTTGAAGGAGATGGCAGGGTGCCATGGAGTAAATTGAACCAGCAGAAGAGTTGATACCTGTAAATTGTACAGGTTATATGTGAAGGCCAACCAGCTAGATGACTTTAAAAACGTGGATTTTAAAAGAATGATTTTAGTTGTAAAAGCTTGAGAGGTAGGACATTCCAAAAGTTGGGAGAGATATGGGAGAAGTCTAGTGGTAGGAGGTAATTAAAGAGCAGGTCCTGAGCAGAATGAATAAGGGGGGGGGGGGTATACTTATAGAGTGAGTCTTAATTATATGTTATATTTTTGAGACAGTGAGGTGCAGTGGAGGAGGTGAGTAAGGTGGGTCTTGAGAACACATTTATAATGGCTTGAAGTGTTTGATGGGAAGGCCATGTAGGATCCTGGATAGGATGAGTGAGTGTATTGGATTTTTTTTTGTAGTATATTGTGTAAGGAAGTGGCAGGGTAGAACTATTAAAAGGTGTTTTTAATTGAAGTCAATAGGACATAACTACAAAGGGAAAGAATGTGGCTTCGAGGAAAGTGGCGGGGTCAAATATCACTGTAAAGCAGGGGTGTCCAATTTTAGTACTGGTGGGCTGCACATAGTCCTGGATTTGAAGATATGCTTTCTGCGCACAGGTGAGTCAATCAGTATGACTGAAGAAGCAATAGTCTCACCTGGGTGCAGCAGGGATATCCTCAAATTCAGGACTGTGTGGGGCCCACCGAGACCAGACTTGGACACCCCTGCTCTAAAGCAACAAACGTGAAGAATCAGTGTGATCCATGAATCATCAACAGATACGGAGCTGTTGGGGGATTGGTTGTGGCAGAGGGAGGGAACAGTGCAAGCTCTGTTTTGAGATGTTAAGCATCAAATAGAGTGAGATTTCTAATAAACATACAGAGACTTGAACTAGTAGAGAAGCTAACAAGTCTAAGGTAAGAAGAGGTATCACACAATAGTTTATTTTGGTGATTTTTTAACCCAAATGCTTATATAAGGCTGCTGAGTGAGATAAGCAGAAAAGAAAAAGAACATGAGATCCGGATTAAGCCTTGTGGTACTGCGACTGTCAAGAGGTAGAGGGATCAGAGAAGTGTCAAATCGAGAAAAGCTGAAGGTGCATTTGAAAAGGTAGGATGTTAACCAAGAGAGTGCCATGTTACAAATTCCAAAAGACTGGAGAGTTTTATGAAGAAAAGGATTTTCTGTGGCGTTGAAATCATTAGATAAGTCAAGAAGCATTAGAAGAAAGCATAGTAAATGCAACAATTCTGTACTCAGCCTGCACATGGCTAATATGAGGTGCAGCTCATAATGTATTCAATGTATTTACAGGAGGATAGAAGCAGTCTACACACATGTTAACCTTCTGTGTGAGGGTACAAAGTATATCTGGTGACTTCAGTGGCCCTTTAAAGCTTGGCTATTTTGAATCTATGGTTGTTTGAGGTTCTCACTGATAACTAAAGTGAAGGAAATATTGAGCATGATCCTTATGAAAAACTTTAGTTAAAACAACAAGCTTATCTTAATTCTCAGTTTTCAAGTAAGACCTCTCAATCACCTCACAATGGGCCTCATTCAAATGTGATTTGGCCAATTGAATAGGGCTCTATATAAGCACATAGCATTTTTTTTTAGCTTCATAGTGATACAATGATATCAACTCAAATAACTTCTAGATTTTGGCTTTTTAATTTGCAGATTATATAGTTACACATGGTGAAGGGAGTTGTATGGGATGGAAACATAGACTGTTCTTTCCACTTTAAGGAACACCACAAAATGGGTGCCATACAATTATATAGTTTCACACATGGGATGTATAGTGCATTGTTCAGACTGTGCCACCAAAATGTGAAAGTTTGACAGGCAGGACATGGAGTCTTTTCCTCCAACTTCAAAGTGACACAGCAAGCGTATCTCCCTTCTCTCCCACTAGGATGGGAAGTCCTCCTCCACACAGCTAGCGCCTCTGTCACCCTCTGACCTGGGGACAGGGATTGTGGACAACTGGCCACGGCCTCTGCAGAGCTTCGCGGCACTGCAGAGCCTCGCGGGGACAGCCTGCATCTTCCTGAGACACAGCATCGCTATCACCCAGATCGTATGTATGGGCTATAAGGAATGAGTTGGGTACAGTGGTGGTAAGGGGAGTAAAGGAAGCAAGCAAGGAAGTAAGAAAGGTGAAGTGGAGACCAAAATATGAAAGGAAGAAGTAAAGAGAAAAAGAAAGAAGGATATGGTAATGAATGAAAGTTGAGGGAACAGAAATTGGAAAAAAATGTGTTGGCATGTAACAATAGTTTAATTTTATGTTTTTACTAGAATATTAGAGATATCATATGAGTCTGTTGTTAAAATATTGGGTAAAGAGGTTTGATAAACACATTGTATTCCCCTTGTTTAACTAATTTTCCATCCTCCTCTTTAAACAATCACATAAAACTCACACATAGTGAATCAGAGTCACATTCATATTCACTAACACTAATCACATAAAAATCACACATAGTGAATCAGAGTCACATTCATATTCACTAACACTAATCAGACAAGCAAAGCTAACCAAAGGCAAGTACACACTCTCACACAGGGTGTGTTACGGCCTTATCATAGTCTGCTTCTCTTCTTGGAGGTCTGGGGTACTTGAGCAGGAATAGCTGCTTGAGCATCCAGGAGCTGGATTCTCATCTCAATAGGCTGGGCTTATGTAAGGACAATCAAACTTTAGCTTTTATGGTTCTATAGCAGAAAAGAAGAATTTTGAATTAACAATTTTGATGTTACAACTAGATGTTACAACTTTATGTATATATTCTGTGTTATGCAGACTTTTGCCATTACTTTAAAAGACCACTGTGCTTAAATATTTAACATACACTATTTTAAAGAACTTGTAAAAACATGCAATATCTTTTTACAGTGGAAAATGAAATAACATATTATGTTGCTTTTGTATCCACCATTATGGTTTCTGGCAATGAGGTGGGGGAGACATTGATTGAAGTTTCTATCTACGCAATGCTAATTTAGGATCTGCAGCCACCAGAGCTAACAGCAACAGTAACAGAAAGCTTATACAGCCCCCCTTAAAGAGTATAGAACTACTTGTTGAAAGAAAATGGATGACTGCAGAAAATAATAATTTGGCTAAAATTATAAAAATGCAAAGACTGTGGGCCCCATTAAACTTGCCTATTAGTAGTTCCAGAAGCTTGTAAAGGTGTCCACAAAAGTTATAGCTATTAAATTGACATCTTTTAGCTATCCGTAAAGGATCTGTGGGTTACAGGCTGAAAAACACTGCGTGGGCCAAAATCGGAGCTCCGACACAGCCTTTTATCTTTCAGGCCCATAAATGTTACAATCGCAAATCGATATTAAATTGCTACAATTCCCCAAAGACGCACTTGTGTTCAAACCCGTAAATGGCAAATGTAGCATGGGGGTTAAACTCCTGTACGTAGCACTGTAAAAGCAAATATAAACACATTACTGTATTTTAAATTACAGGAAAAGCGATGAAAGTTAAATAAAATGAATAGCACAATATTCTCAAGCTCGCAAACCAGCAATCATTTTTTTTATTTATGTTTCATTTCTGTTTTATATAGATCTCAACAATCAATGTGTTAATACATATAATAGAACTCGTATGGACTAGACTATTATATTTATAATTTTTTTCATATTGTATTATTTCTGGCATTCAGGCCCTCAACTGAAATCTAACCTCCATGTTTTAGTGACGTAATGATGACGGTCTCTTTTACTATTGGCTCCGTCTAAACCCGTAACTACTGGTTTGAATACTTTTTCATTTTCACCCCCGGAAATGCTACGTGCCGAAGCATGGTTTACGGATTTGGATTTCAGCCATGTAGTTGCGGCCTTTTCTAATTTAATTGCTCTGTAACTCCTGCAATGGAATTTCATAGGGCCCTATGTTTAGTGTTTTTTTACATTCTAAAACATTTTCCCCATTATAAGGTTTTACTATTTAAAATACTGTAAAAATGAGACAGGCACAATATAAGAGGTGGAATTTACAGAAACCACAAAAGATGTGTAATGTGTCTTAATCACTTGGACATGATAAGCATATTTGAATTAAATTATAAATGTTAAACATTTACACATAAAACACAATGTGAAATTCAGATAAACACATGTGTGTATATATATATATATATATATATATAATATATATATATATATATATATATATATATATATATATATATTTATATATGTATTTATATTATATATTATATATTTACTTTATATTACAAATATATGTATATATTACAAATATATAAATATACAAATTTTCTTGGAATTCTGAGCTGGAAGAGGATTTTTTAACTTGTTTTAGACATTCAAATGTGAACACAGATGTACTATTTATTTACTGTACTACTGTACGGTGGAGGGCTTCTATTGCTCTTTTGCCCACCATATTATAAATGATTGTTGTGGTGAACTACCTATTTATAAGGTCCACAACACAGGCTGAGATCCCGCTCCATGCTGATGATAGCCAGTAAGCTTGAAACAGCTTTACATGGATTGGATACTCAGCTTGTGTTTAATCCAACCTTGGCTTTGCATTAAAGCTGTGTAATACAGCATGCATACGCTTAATGGAAGCCATGTTTGATAATGACTATGGATTGAAGAGCGAAGGCATTTATGGGCACATTTGCATGTCTCAGCTCAGCTTCCCAGAATGCAGTGTAATAACTGTTTTTCTCAGAAATTCTGAGTTGGAAGCAGGTTTTTTAACTTATTTTAGACATTCAAATGTGAACACAGATGTACTATTTATTAAATATATATAAAATATATATCTATATTTTTTATATTATATACATATATATTTGTATGATATATATATATATATATATATATATATATATATATATATATATATATATATATATATATGCATGGGCTTTCACCACAGCATCCTGGCTTCAAATCCAGCCAGGAGGTCACACTGTATGGGAGACCACGTGGGAATACCAGGAACTGTATGCAGTGGCCCACTGGAGAAGGAACCCACTCCAATATCTCTGCCATGAAAATAAGTGGATCAGCATGGTGTGTTGTTTATGAGGTCACAGAGAGTCAGACACAACTGAGCAACGCCATTTACATTTTTAGGACGTACAAGTACCAAAATGCCACATCATACAAACAAATTAAAAGTCTCATCTTATGTCACCCTATGTGTGTGTAATTCCTGTCTACCTCTTAAAGGGACCATGTCACCCCAAACACAAGTGGGCTTTACACAAAACTATATTGAATTAGTCCTTTTTTCTATAATACATTTTTTTTTTTGATATTCAGCATTATTTATGCTAATGTGGGTTTCCAAATACCAATTTGTACCATTAACACCATTTAAACACTCCCTGCTGTAGCTATTGTATGTAATGAGCCATGAAAAAAACAGGAACTAAGAGGGATTACAGTGTGAGCATTTGGAATCTCATAATCCCTTTGTCCGGCAAGGTCTTACAATTGCAGGCAAAAAAATTAATGTCTGAAAAAATTAGGACAACCTTCTGGGCAGACCTTTGTTCAGCCCCTGGACACCTTATAGGGGATGGAGAGAAGCACATCTACTGGAAGCTACAATGATAATTTCAGATGCCAGCTGTAAAAGCTAAACAGATTTTTTTTTCATAAAATGCTGTTTTTTTTGTTGCTATTTAGTAAATAAATAAGTAATTGAGCTCCTTTTATTCAACCAACATTCAAATCCTTACTAAATAAACATACTCATCAGCATGTACCATGTGGAAATAAAATAAATAGGAGTAAATCACATCCCATGTGGCTTAACAATGACTTAAAGATCATGATGAGGAAAAAGAAATATGCATTTAAATTATACAAGAAGGAGGGAACAGAGGCATCTTTATGTGACTATAAGGAAATCAACAAGGCTTGCAAAAGGGCTATTAGACTGGCTAAAATAGAAAATGAGAAGTCAGTTGCAATGGAAAGTAAGACTAACCCTAAAATATTTTATAAATATATTAATGGGAAGAAGGCCAGGAAGGAATCGATAGGACCATTACAATGTGACACAGGCCATCTGATAATTAGTGACCAGGAAAAGGCAGATGAGCTAAATAGGTTCTTTTCGTCGGTTTACACAAGGGAGGTACCAGTGGTTGGGACACTGCAACATAATGGGGCTACACTACCTTTACTAAATAATTGGTTAACGCAGGAAGAAATACAAAAGAGGTTGGAGAAAATAAATGTTAATAAAGCCCCAGGTCCTGATGGAATACATCCAAGGGTACTGAGGGAGCTGGGTTCTGTAATAGCCAAACCATTATATCTAATCTTTAAAGACTCGCTCACTACAGGGTCTCTACCAGATGACTGGAGAAAAGCAGAGGTGATACCTATATTTAAGAAGGGATCTAGAGCAAATCCGGGGAATTATAGACCAGTGAGCCTCACTTCTGTAGTTGGGAAGCTTTTAGAAGGGTTAATAAGGGACAGAATACAAGAATATGTCTATTTGAACAGGATCATAGGTAGCAGTCAACATGGATTTATGAAGGAAAGGTCGTGTCAGACCAATCTAATTAGTTTTTATGAGGAGGTTAGTAGGAACTTGGATCAGGGCAACTCAGTGGATGTAGTCTTTTTAGATTTTTCAAAGGCATTTGATACAGTGCCACATGGAAGACTAGTGAGCAAACTAAGGGATACAGGAATTGCAGTAAATATCTGCTCATGGATCGAGAGCTGGCTAAAAGACAGGAAGCAAAGGGTTGTTGTAAATGGAACATACTCTGATTGGTCTAATGTGATAAGTGGGGTTCCTCAGGGCTCAGTATTGGGTCCTCTCCTTTTTAACATATTTATTAATGACATTGAAGTAGGACTCGAATGTAGTGTCTCCATTTTTGCTGATGACACTAAGTTGTGCAAGGTAATAAAATCAGATAATGATGTACTTTCCCTACAAAAGGATTTGCATAAATTAGAGAAATGGGCGGCTATATGGCAGATGAGATTTAATACAAATAAATGTAAGGTTATGCATTTGGGAAGGAACAATAGCCAAGCAATCTATAATCTTAATGGAGCAAATCTAGGGGTATCAGATATTGAAAGGGATTTGGGAGTACTAGTGGACAACCACCTAGGTAACAGCGCTCAAAGCCAAACAGCGGCTGCAAAGGCAAATAAAATATTAGCATGTATTAGGAAGGGTATAGAAGCCAGGGAAGAAGATATAATTCTGCCACTATACAAATCTCTAGTACGCCCTCATTTGGAATATGGAGTACAATTTTGGGCACCACCTCACAAAAAAGACATTTTAGAGCTGGAAAAAGTACAGAGAAGGGCTACAAAACTAATAAGGGGAATGGAGGGGCTAAGTTATGAAGAAAGACTAGCAAAATTAAACTTATTTTCGCTAGAAAAAAGGCGTCTAAGAGGAGATATGATTACGTTATTTAAATACATCCAGGGTCAATATAAGGCTTTGTCAAGTGAACTTTTTGTAGCAAGAGATTTTCAACTGACAAGAGGACATCCGTTGAGGTTAGAGGAAAAAAGATTTCACCTTAAACAAAGAAAAGGGTTCTTCACAGTTAGGGTGGTTAAACTGTGGAATTCTCTACCAAAGGAGGTGGTGACAGCGAATTCGATAGACAACTTCAAAAAGGGGTTAGATATATTTCTGAATAAAGAGGGCATTCAAGGCTATCCTAGATAACTAGCAAGGAATATTGATCCAGGGAGAAATTTGATCGCCAGTTTCTGGGGTCAGGAAGGAATTTTGCTTTTTTTTCCCCTTATGAGACAATTGGCAAAGTTTCAATGGGGTTTTTTTTTATGTTTGCCTTCCTCTGGATCAATTAACAATAATTAACAATTAACAATAATAATAAATAGTCCAAATTAAAAAGATCAATAGAGATCTAAAAAGGTTGAACTTGATGGACTAACTCTTTATTCATTCTCCAATACTATACTATTAATAATTATTTAATCAATAATTTAATTAATAACTAATCCGCATATTGCAGATCAGAGGAGATCTTAACAGGTTGAACTTGATGGACTGAAAGTATTTTTTCAACCTTAATTACTATGTAACTATGTAACTATGTAACTATGTAACCACAAATAACTTCAAACGGGGACAATATTTTGCATAAGTTTTATCTCTCCCAGAAACAACCAAATACCAAGCAGTCCCTCCTCATCCTTGTCCGCAATGCACCTCCTATATTGTACAGTAACATATGGGCCCTCGGATCCTCCTATACCAACATGCATGTACAAATGACCTGTCTCATCTCATTTATTGTTTTTAACACATTATAACATAGTTACATAGTAACTGGGGTTGAAAAAAAGAGTCTCAGTCGGTCAAGTTTAAACTTTTTAGATCTCTGATCTGCAATATGTGGATTAATTGTTAATTGATCCAAAGGAAGGCAAACAGAAAAAAAAACAAGTGAAACTTTGCCAATTGTCTCAAAAGGAAACAAAAAAAAATTCCTTCCTGACCCCAGGCGATCGTATTACTCCCTGGATCAATAAACCTTCTCAAGTTAACCCGGATAACCATGAATGCCCTTTTTATTTAAAAATAAATACAATGGCTTTTTAAAGTTATCTATCAAATCCGCTGTCACCACCTCTTTTGGTAGAGAATTACACAGTTTAACCACCCTTACTGTGAGGAACCCTTATCTTTCTTTAAGCTGGAATCTTTTTACTTCTAACCTCAAAGGGTGTCCTCTTGTCAGTTGAAAACCTCTTGGCACAAAATGTTCACTTGACAAAGCTTTATATTGACTCTGGATATATTTATATAAGGTAATCATATCTCCACTTAGACGCCTCTTTCTAGAGAAAATAAGTTTAATTTGGTTCATCTTTCTTCATAACTAAGCCACTCCATTCCCCTTATTTGTTTTGTTGCCCTTCTCTGTTTTTTTTCAAACTCTTTTTATGAAGTAGTGCACAAAATTGTATTCCATATTCCAAATGAGGGCGTACTAGGGATTTGTATAGTGGCAGAATTATATTTGCTTCCTTTGCTTCTATAACCTTCTTAATACATGCTAATATTGTATTTGCCTTTGCAGCTGCTGCTTGGCTTTGAGCACTGTTACCTAGGTTTTTGTCCAAGCACTCTCAAATCCCTTTCAATATCTGATAACCCCTAGATTTGCTTCATTAAGAATATAATCTCATCTGCCATTTAATTGCCCATTTCTCTAATTTATGCAAATTCCTTTGGAGGGAAAATACATAATGTTCTGATTTTATGATGCACAACTTAGTGTCACATTTATTCATGTAGTTATTGTATCACTAATGTTGACAAATATTCTGCCTCTTTTCAAATATAATATCATTATAATCATTATCTACTTTATGGAAACTATGCATGAAGTAATGTATAGAGAAAGATTCAGGTATATTGAGAGTGAGGACTGCATGCCAGGTTGGCATGCAGTCCTCACAAGAAATTATACAAGAAAGGTGATGTTACCCAATCGTTCTCAAACCTCTCCTCAAGACTCACCAAACAAGCCATGATTTAGGTCAAACACTGTGTAAGCAAAGGTGAGGTAACTAGTATTTAGCAGATGATGGGGTCTCAAATTGCTTCATCTGTGTATGCCTTACAGTGTTTGCCCTAAACCATGGCCTGTCTGCTGGGTCTTGAGGAGAGGTTTGAGAATTACTAATGTAACCATACATTGGCAGAGGTTCTGCTGGTGCAGCTGGTGCAAAGCTCATTACAGGGTATGAGCCTGCTGCTACAAGCAGCAGCTTTGGTTCTTTCCTGTTATAGTTGCGGCGCAACTCAAACAAGCAGGAGGGAGCGCTGTTGTGTGCGGCACGGCCAATAACAGGAAAAAAACAGCCATCCTAATGATCACTTGGTCCTGTCCCCATCCCTGCTGTCACCTCCCTGCCTGCAGGTAGAAACATTTCCAGCTGGGACCCTGCGGATTGCTGCCTTGTGATGTGCCCAGCTTGTGTTACCTCCATCCCTCTCTCCAGCTCCTGTCACATCCACTCACTTTCCATATTCATCTTCCTGCTTTCATGATCAGCCTCTCCTCTATGGATCATATTGTTATTATTCCCAGTGTGTGCTCACAACCCAGGAGCTTGTGATCTTCTGTATCACTTCCTCCTCCTGTTGCTTGTCCTCATAGTGCTTCTTGTCATCTGTGATGTCTTTTATTATTATTACTAGCAACTTGCCCGTCAAAAATGATGGCAATACAATTTTAAGACTGGCAATGCTGTTTGCAACACAATGCAAGGTCTTCTAACTTGCGGGCCTCGCTCATTGTGAGCCTCTCCTCCGTCATTGCAGGCCTTGGCCAACCCGCCGCTTTCATGCTTCGCACTGTTCACCTTGGCGCTCATTGCAAGCCCCCCCCCTCTTTTATATGGCCTCTTAAAGTAGAGGTGGGGAGAGGCTGGCATTGAGCACCTTTGGCAGTCATCGCGAGACCTGAAATGAGTGCTTTTGGCAAACATTGCAAGCCTCTCTCCCCTCTACTTTACGTCCTCAGAGGTGGCGTTAGAAGAATTGGGCTTCTTGGTATTATACACCTTTATATCCAATAGATGGCGCTACAAAAACTATTTCCACTGTTGTCATTTACCCTTACATCCAACAGATGGTGCTGTAAGAATGCAATTTATATTCCCACATCCAATAGATGACGCCCTAATAATTTATTGTTATGACTCCTTAGCACCAAAAGATGGCGGTGTAACGATTCAGGAATGTATTATAACAATAAATATTTTATTATTATTTTGTTATTATTTTATTTACTATTAAATCCATTGTATCCAATGCAAGACCACTTACCTCACCGCGATGTCCCTGGCCTCCTCCTCTTCAGCCAGGCTGGGCCCTGGAACCATCCGCGCTCTAAAAAAAAACAAAAAAACTAATGGTGGTCTGCACTCGCAGACCTCCCCGATGCTAATGAGCCTCCCGGAGCCTTTTCCAAGCTGTCTATCAATTTCAGCCAATCAGAAGTCTTCAATGTGTGAGCCAATCAGGATGGGATACACCCCAAAATCCCACCCTGATTGGCTAAAGCACCTGTCAATCTTTATTGGAACCAATCACAAGGCGCAGATGCCTTCAGCCAATCACTCCGGGGGTGTATCCCATTGTGATTGGCTGAAGGCATCTACACCTTGTGATTGGTTCCAATAAAGATTGACAGGTGCTTTAGCCAATCAGGGCCCAGCCTGGGCTAAAGAGGAGGAGGCCGGGGACATCGCGGGGAGGTAAGTTGAAGTTATAGGGTTAATTTAGGGCTTATGGGGGTCTGTATTGGCCCCCATGAATTATAGGGTTAATTAAGTGCTTATGGGCATCTGTATTGACCCCCATGAGTTATAGTGTTAATTTTTGTTGCCTGGGGTTAATATTTTTTAGTGCAAGTCCTTTCCGGACCTTTCCGGTCCTTTAAGGACTTGCGAGGCGGGAAATTTAAAAATTAAAATGCAGCGGGGTCACGACCGTTGTTGATCGGGTGACCCCCGCTGCAAGGGGTTAATGTGGGGGGGCTGCCGGGGTCCCTATGGACCCCTGCAGCAAGGGGTTTATGTGGGGACACTTCGGGGGTCCCGATGGGGACCCCCAGCATAGAGGGAGGTTATTTATTTTTTGCCGCAGCCAGGATCGTTAACAGTGTGCCGCGGGCCCTTTAAGAAGCCGCGGGGGGGAATTTAACATTTTTAAATGCAGCGGGGGCCTGATCTATGCCGATCGGGGACCCCCACTGCAAGGGGTTAATGTGGGGGTGCTGCAGGGGTCCCGATAGAGACCCCTGCAGCATGGGGATGTGTATAGGGAGCAGGGGGGAGCATCACATGACTGTCTTGGGCTGCTCCGAGGCAGCACGTAGAGGCTTTACGATCCCTTGCTTGTACTTTTTGTGCTCGTAGGGATTTTTCCAAGGTGCGAGAATCACTCGTAGATTGATGGCTGCGTGTGACTCCGTAGCTCTCTCGGAGCTTATTCTCAGTCATTTTTCGTAGTCATCTCGCAAAGCAGGCTGCGAGAGATTCGTTCCTCGCAAACAGCAAAAAAACTGCCTTTTGCGAGGACCAAGAGAACAACCAAGGTGGAATTTAATGAGGCCCTATATGTCTAAACTTTTATGCATATATCTGAACTCTTTCATATAAGAGCAATTTGAAGTGCTCTGATGGCCGACCAGGATTTTAAAGATTGGGAGCCCCTTTTCCCGGCAGCACGAGTGTAGGGGATGTTACGTGGCCAGAGGGTAGAGCAAGATATAAGGCTCTGTTGGCACCCTCTGCACCTTTGTTCCCCAGCTACCATATTTGTTTTCTCCCTGTTTTATTTCTGTACTTTCCTTTTTTCTTTTGTTTCTTTTTGTTTCTTCTTTTCTCTTTTTCTCTCGCCCCTTTTATTGTTTCTTCTTTTTTTTATTCACTTCTCCCCCTTTATTTTATCTGCTCCCCCTCCCTCCTTTGATCCACTCCCCTCCCTATTTACCTCAGGATGGCCGAGGGGATCGTTCCAGCAGTCTTTGCCCACCTTCTGGATGAGATGCGGACAAGTGTACACGCCCAGGAGGTCCACTGGCAAGAGCAGGTTTCCAGCCGAGATAAGGCGGCCGGAGCCACCACTAGGAGTGTCCCAAATCTGCGACACGGCAGCCACTCTGTTTGAAATAAGTGGCTGTATCTTGACAGTCCACAGGGCTCTGGCGCATGCCATCATCATCTTGTCCTTCCAGGGTGCCGATGTACAGCACTTGGAGAGCATTGGCGGCATGCAGGACCCCCAAAGAGTGACGGTACAGAAACAGCCTGTTGCTGAGTCTACTGGCCATGAGAAGTGGGCTGAGCAAAAGATCAGAAACACAACAGAAGTCAACGTTTAGGTTGAGGGTATAGCTCTCCCCTCCAGGTATAGCTCTCCCCTCTTTGTGGCCTCTCATACTAAAGTGCAATTTCCCCATTCTCAGCCACAACAAGGATGGGTGATAGGTGAGTATGGGAAAACATGCAGTTAGGCAGTTGGGTTTGGCAGGATAATGACTGCAGATCAACTTCCTACAGTCTCCACAGGTGCATTGATTACTACCCAATCAAAGCGTGAATTAGAAATCGAAGTTCCACATAGCAATGAATCTCACGGAGAAAGTTTACACAGTGTGAGGTCACTTGCACCAATATATTGGCAAATGCACAGATGTCATAGGCAGAGACACAGTGGTAATCATTCCTCTTACCTTAGTAGGTCTTCCAGATACAGATCAAGATCTAGCAACAGGCCAAGATGCAGGAATGCTAAGTAGTAACTGGATACTAGCCAACATCTGCTTTTGCAGGTTGCTACAGCTCTAGGTGAGATGGTTAACTTGCCTAACCTGGGGGGGTATCACAGGTCAGGCAGGTCAACAGACAATGGGAGTGGATTGCTAGGTCGGCTCAAGGTTTTGCTGGGTCAACACAACATTAATGTTGGGATGACATCCTTGGCGTGATAGTAGCTCAGTTGAGGAGCAGTGTGTGGGATGCTGGCAGACCTTTCAGGGCTGCTGCTGCGGAAATAGCAGCTGTGGTAGGTACTCCTTCTGTGAGAGCTGAAAGGGATCCCAAGCAAAGGGCTCAGTTTTTTTGCACCCTGTGGTAGGCCAGGATTAAAGGACTGATGTTCTGTGTGGATACAGGGGTTCTTCAAGTATTGGAATAATCCATGAATAAAAGTATTTTTCGTGTTGAATAATATAGATTCACATTTATCTAATGAGATTAAGGGTGTATCTGGTGGCAGGAATTTGTATAAATCCTATCCTTGCTACTTTGTCACTATACTCTAAGATCCAGGAGAGTGCCCATTTTGGATCATGGGGTGAGATGGACAATATGTTATTGGAAGATCCCTAGAACTTTCTATAATTGACTAGAAGACTTCTCCCTTCTGGCATGTGTCAATTGCAAAAATTTACCTGAACAGTGCTGCTCCATATTTATATACTTGGAAGAGATTTGGGGGGCTTGTTGCACTTATGGGCCATGGCATGCTGGAAGTATGATGAGGGCTGTCGTCAGGGCATGGCCCCCAGAGCAATTATGTCCTTGGGTGATAACACTGTTGCATAGTGGTTGAATATCATGACTTATATGCATTGATGCTGCTAGCTTGACTTGCTGGGGCATTGTCATGGATAACAAGAGGATATTGATCTTGCTATGGTTTCTATTGCCATGCAAGGAACAGAGTTTATTTCTCAAGTTGGGGTGTCAGGTTCAGCCTAGTCTCTCCTCTTTAAATTAGCCATGTTTTCGGAACCTGACCAAGGAATTATTTTTTAAGCAAGTGGTGTGAGATTTAACACAGGATATGGCCAGACAGGATGGCAGGAACAGGGCCGGATGATCCATTAGGCGAGTTAGGCTCCCGCTTACAGGCGGATCTCTGAGAGGGGTGCTGTACCTTTTGCATTATCTTTCTGTAAAGAGTCTGAATGCTGCGGTTGAATGCTGCGCCACAGCCCCACCTAGTGGTGAAAAAGAGGTGGTGTAGGCAAAAAAAATATTCTCCCTTCCGACGTAGTGCAAATTGTCGGCGCTGAATTGACAGCGAGGCCATTGCTATGTTCGGCGTGGGCACTTGGCCCTCTAGGGCTTCGGACGCGCCTCTCAAAGTTCAAGGTGTCATAGCTCAAGGTCTCTTCTGTCGGTGCGCCTTATGCGCCACGTTGAAGGGGGGAATAATGTTTTGCTTGCACTACCTCTGGAGCAGCATTCAACCACAGCGTTCAGACTCTCTGCGGAAAGATAATGCGAAAGGACCTCATTATCACCCCATCTTTCACCATAGATCACCCTTCAAATCCCCTCCTCATGTGTGCTTTTCTGTGCAGTGCCTGCTTTCTCTAAAAGCAGACAGCACTGCCAGAGTTAACAATGAGCTGCAGGTTGACAGCTCAGATTACACTGCAGGGAGCCATGATTCAGCCCACCCTTCCATCACTGCTGCAGCCCGCCCCCTCCACCTGAACAAAGAGGAGAAGGGAGGATCAGCCAGTGTGACCTTCAGAGGAAAGCCTTCCCCTGTGCAGCGATGGCTGTCAGCAAGGTTGGGCAGAGACATGGTTGCTCAGAATAAAAGAGTGAGCAGATCCTCACACAGCAGCTGGAAGCAGGAAAACTTGAGCTGCGAAGAGGTGAGAGTCTTATTTTGTTTGTTATTTTGTATGAGTCTGTTTGCCTGTATGTGTGTATGTAATTGTGCCTCTATGTATGTGTGCCTCTGTGTATGTTTGTGTGCCTATCTGTGTGTATGTATGTATGTGTGAGTGTTTGTATATGTGCCTCTATGTATGTATGTGTGACTCTATGAGTGTGTGCCTCTATGTGTGCCTCTATGTATGTATGTGTTCCTCTATGTGTGTGTATATATGTATTACTCTATGTGTGACTCTATGTATGCCTCTATGGGTGTACGCTTCTGTGTGTGTGTGTGTGTATGTATGTATGTATGTGAGACCCCATTAACCAGGCATGTAGTGAGTTCTGCTACCTATGTTGTTCCTCCTGCTTTGGTGTTGATCCATGATATCCATGATATCAAAGCATTGTTGCAACTTATCCCACAAATGTTTATTATTTGGAAAGAAATGGTTAAGCGCAGGGTTGGAGGAATGCAAAACTCCCTGAAAAAAAGTGGATAAAGCTCATCTAAATGTAAACAAGCTTATGTTGGGAAGTTAGGTTTGTTTATTTCTGCACCATGAGCTTGAGGGCATATATTCTGATGTTATCTACCTTATTGAGGTTGGTCTTGAGCTCATGATGCTGGTGTTTTGAGAGGGGGTGCAGTGGACTATAACGTTTACGGTCTTGCTGTGGGGGGAGTCGCCCTGGTTCAGTGGTGAAGTGGGTGAGTCCCTACACTACTGTTGTATAACTGGTCCATCTACAAGGTAGTTGTTTATGGTAATTAGATTTGAATTATTTATTGTCACAGCGACGGATGGTGTCTCATAACTACCATTTATGTGGCGAAGTGAGTGAGGCTCTGACTGTGCCACAGCTATTCCATTACAGTAGGCCCTAGACGTGGATTTAGGTCGTAGTGTGTACTGTATTAGGCCAGACTCCTCACCTTAGGTGGTTCATTTTGTTATTGTGTTAACCAATAAAAGCTGTATCCTGTTTTTATCCAATATGTTGTTGTGTCTACTTATTGCTTGGATACACCATCTGGACCATGCTTGGTTCATGTGTTTAGATACAATTTCCCCTAATATCATCTTCATATAGTAAGTACATGGCAAAATGGGAAAGTGAACAGATTTTAAGGCAAATTATAAATATAAATAGAGAGGAAAACGGAGGTCTGCCACAAACATCTCCATTGTGCCAGTGCTTTTTTTTTTATTTTTTTTACAGAAGATAGAACAAGAACCACAAAGAGAGATACAAAGGTCTACATATAGTGTGATGGTTAAATAGAAGGGCGCTCATATAGTAATGTGTTTATATGTTTTATTTCAGGACAGAGAGCTGAGACCGGAAGAAATAGAAGGTGAGAGGGATCCCATCAATCTTTGCTGTTCCTGTATTTTCACAGGAGCAGATCTTAGACACAGCCCTGTCACAGCACTCTCAGCTGTTTATGTATTCTCATCATGTGTAAAGAGCTTTGTCACAGCACTCTCATCTGTTCTTGTATTCTCATTGTCTCTTAAACAGCTGTCTCACAGCACTCTCAGCTGTTCTCATATTATTTTTGTCTTTTAAACATCTCTTATTCTCATTGTCTCAAATAGCTCTGTCACAGCACTCTCTGTTTTGCTTCATCATCTCAAACTTGTCTGGGACTGAACTTCCTGCTTTTTCTTAATTATCACCCTGTTAAATGTTATTCTGTCACTACACACTTTTGTTTTCTAATCTTTATCAGTACACACATGCACTGGTCACCTGGCACCACAATTTCAGCTCTTCAACATTGTAATTATAGTAGTGACTACCATTCCATCTATATTTAACAGGAAATTATCCTCAGCTGATTACTGAAATCTGAGTGGTGAAATGCCTTAATAGTGATATCATAAAAACCCATTCCCTCTATGTCCTTTTGTTCGTCATCCAACCTTAAATTCTAAGCAGTCTGGCTAGAAAAATAAAACATTTGGTTTAGTGCAGAACCATGGAACAAAATATACAAAATATACAGTTTCCCAGGGAGCATAAAACAAGATATTATTCTCCAGAGGAATACTGCACTATTGATTGCTACAAAAAAGTTAACAAATATCTTAGAACCAAAACTATGAATCAGTAATATACAGATGGACAGATATTATGTGGCCTGAAGAGTTGGGCACCAGTGGATTTACTTAATTTGTTGATTAATCCTTAAAATTCAGTCAATTAAAGGATGAGTGCTATACCATCATCCTGTGGAGTACATGTGGATTACACTCCCTTTAATTGGTAACAAAACAGTAAGCCTTAACTCTCAATGATAGATCTCACTGCCATGTTTGGTTGAAAACTTAAGAAGCTGAAGAGATTTTGCACACTACCATATTTGTCACTGATGCAAAGCATGTCCCATCCAGAGTTAGGAAGTACAATAGCAATTCCAGTTTACAACTACTGAGATAAATGGATTTATCACAGAAGATAAATAATGTGATTGGACTCCCGAGACAATGATTAATCACAAGTTATTACAGTAAGTGAGAAAGTACCATCATTTATCCAACAAGCTCAAGATCAAAGACACATAAACTGTTGAGAAAAGAAAGAAGAGGCTTATGTATATATTTTCATTGTACAAGAGTGTTTGGACAGTGTTGCACTATAATCTGTTTCCCCCCCTTCTTTCTTTTCTCAACTGTTTACGTCTCTACCCTTATTCTGCTATGATCTTTGAAAAAATTGGGAGGACTCTAAAGGAATAATTTCAACATTGCCTACACTGCAATGAGGGTTTATTGGATAAATTGGTGGTGCTTCCCAATTATTTTATTTTAACTTGTATTGGTATAGAAGTTGCTATACTTAAAAAAACATTCCCATTGCTGTCAAATGATGTTTGTTTTTGTTTTTTAAATCATACTCAAGTTGTTGAAGTGTAAAAAGATTTTGCAGTCCCAAATTTGCTCTATTTACATCTGTGTTTTGATTACAATGGAGAAAAGCTCCAGATTTTTTAATTCAAAACCAATTTATGGAGCCTACAAGCAGGAGGCCACATGTCTGTGCAACATTATGTCCCCCATCTTGCTCCAAACACTAATAAAACAACAGAAACCCTGGAAAAAAATTGCTTTCATTATTAACATGCGCAACCTTGACGTCCTCCAAAATGGCCACTGTGGCCTTGGTCCAGATGTTGACTAAACCCTCTTGGGATCAGAATGATCCTGCAGGGATAATTAAGTATGCCCACTGGTTAGCAAGTTCCATAATGTGAGATTGCATTAGACAGTTTCCAAACTGAGTCAGGAATGCTGCATCATCCACAGAACCAACCACACACATTGAGCCCCTGTTGATGTTCTTGGTGTCTTTTAAAAATCCTTCAAAACTTGCACTGCATCCCAGAAATAATTAACCAAACAAGGTGCTGTTCTGTATACCCAGAGGTTTTCTGCTATGTGAGGTGGAATACACATTCTAGCGCATAAACAATAACTCTGCTCAGCATTAGTCCACACAGCCACACCTTCTCCCAAGTTATTAGTGAAAGGCTTGTATTCTAGTCTTCTTCTTTCAGGGCGAAAGAGCATCCCAACCATTACTTCAGGATCAGGATGAACATTGTCTGCAAGTTGCAGGCAGTTGATAACTCTGATTAATCCTAAATTATATTAATGGTGTATATCTCGTCCTCTGCCAACTATATGCCACACTAGGCTCCCACCAACTAAGTACACCCTCTAGTGTTGCAGACATGCAATGTGTCCTCTATACTACTGATTCAGACTTCCTTTCTCAGGATCCACATGTTGTTGGTCAAAGTGGTAAGACCAACTAGACCTGAAATGCTTTTTATTTTCTAGTTGATATGGCCACTCAGCTGCATAATTTCCTAATGCTTAACTTTGGCCAGTCAAGAGTTGCTCCATCTGGTGCAAGTGTGGCCACCTAATAAATCCTACTGTAAAACCATCAACCAATCCCAATCTAGAGTCACTCTAGAAGCTGCAGTCCAATAGAACTTCAAGTACAAGTTATGGTTAATAACTTGGATATATTCCTGGTATATTTCTACATTCTTTAATTTAGATTTCTATCCCTCCACCACACTCTTCACTGGCTTATTGGTTTCACCATAGTTAGTAGTTTCAGGACTCTTCTATTAGCCCTTGTCTTGCCATTGGCCTCCCATCTCATTTCATGTGTGTTTGACCTAATAGAAAGTGTTTCTGTAAAAGACTTCAGCCAGTTACATAGTTATATAGTAATTTAGGTGAAAAAAAATACTTTTAGTCCATCAAGTTCAACCTTTTTAGATCTCTTCTGATCTGCAATATGCTGATTAATTGTTAATTGATCCAGAGGAAGGCAAACAGAAGAAACCCCAGTGAAACTTGTCTCAAAAGGGAAAATAATATAACATTCCTTCCTGACCCCAGATACTGGATGATCGGATACCGCCCTGGATCAATACCCCCTCTCTAATTATCCAGGATAGCCCTGAATTCACTTTTTATTTAAACATATATCCAATCCCTATTTAAAGTTATCTATTGAATCCACTGTCACCATCTCCTTTGGTAAAGAATTCCACAGATTAACCACCCTTACTGCAAAATATTTGTACTTCCCATCTCAAATGAGGTCCCCTTGTCAGTTGAAAATCTCTTGGCACAAAAAGTTAACTTGACAAAACCTTGTATTGACCCTGGATATATTTATATAAGGTAATCATATCCCCTCTTAAACGCCTTTTTTCTAGAGAAAATATGTTTCATTTGATAAGTCTTTTTTTCATAACTTAGCCCCTCCATTCCCCTTGTTTTGCTGCCACTTCTCTGTACTTTTTCAAGCTCTAAAATGTTATTTTTATAAAGTGGTGCCCAAAATGTTACTCCATATTGCAAATGAGGGTGTACTAGGGATTTGTATAGTAGCAGAATTATATTTGCTTCCTTGCCCTTCTTAATACATGCTAATATTTTATTTGCTTTTGTCGCTGCTGCTTGGCATTGAGCACTGTTACCTAGGTGGTTGTCCACAAGTACTCCCAAATCCCTTTCAAGATCTGATACCTCTAGATTTGCTCCATTAAGATTAAAAATTGCATTTTTCCTTCCCAGATGCATAACTTTACATTTATTTGTATTAAATCTCAGGTGTCATTTAGTCGCCAATTTGTCTAATTTATGAAAATCCCTTTGGAGGCAAAGCACCTCATTATCTGATTTAATTACATTGCACAACTTTGTGTCATCAGCAAAAATAGAGACACTACTTTCCAATCCTACTTCTAAGTCTTTAATAAATATGTTAAAAAGGAGGGGACCTAATACTGAACCCTGAGGAACTCCACTTACCACATTAGTCCAATCCGAGTCTGTTCCATTTACAACAACCCTTTGCTTCCGTTTTTTTAGCCAGCTCTCAATTCATGAGCAAATATTTACTGCAATTCCTGTATCCCTTAGTTTGCTCAATAGTCTCCTATGTGGCACTGTATCAAAAGCCTTTGGAAAATCCAAAACGATTGCCTGAGTTGCCTTGATCCAAGTTCCTACTAACCTGTTCATAGAGGCTAATTAAGTTTGTTTGACATGACCTATCACATATATAGTTGTGAGCATTCCGGGTTGTTGCCAACGCTTGCATGCTTGCACAGCAAGCCCGCCGCAAGTTGCATATTTTACACTGCCGTTACTTTATGAATACATTAATGCTTCGCACTTCCTAATACATTTATTCATTACTAATTAATTAACGTACATTATTTTAATAATTAATAATGGAAAATAAAAATGTATAATTTTCACTGCACTAAAAAAAAAAGAAAAATTTACACTGCACTTATATATCTGGATTACTGCTCATTGGCTGACAACGATAGGACTCTTAAAGCAGTTACAAATTTAAATCACTGCACAAAAAGAATTGTATATTTAACACTGTACTTATATATCTGTCTTTACGATGAGCGCCAAAGATGATCGTTGCAAAGCACGAAGCTTGAAGTACATGAGGGTAGAGGCTCTCAATGAGCACCAAAGGCGCTCAGCGCGGGGCTCACAATGAGCGCCAAAGGTGCTCAGAGGAACAAAAGTACACGAGGGGAGAGACTTGCAATGAGCGTCTTTGGCCGAATGCGCTCAGCGTGAGGCTCGCAATGAGCGCCGAAGGTACTCAGAAGAGCAAAAGTCTTACATTATGTGGCAAAGAACATTGCAATGGCTTCAAATTTTATTATATCGGGAAATTCTGCTCAACACTTGGACACCTTATATATATATCTATATCTATATCTATATATATATATATATATATATATATATATATATATATATATTAGCGAATTGCCCGTCAAAAAAAAAAGGCCAATAAAAGAAAGTGTTGAAATGCTGTTTGCCACACAATGTGAGTGTTACTGTGTGCCTCAACAATATAGACCCCTCTAACAACGTAATGAACGCATGTAATAACACTATAATTGCCATGAGGGTCATCCAGGACCCTCATGACCCAAAGTGTAAGCACTACACCATTTTAACCCGGTCTCTTATGGGGGTCTATACAGACCCTCATAAGCCTCTATTTCACCCCATTAGTCCCATAAGGGTATTTAAAGATCCTCATGGGACAGTTAGAAGCCTAACATTACCCCGTAAGTGCTATGAGGGTTCTCCAGTACCCTCATGACACTAAGTATAAACACTACACTGCACCATAGCCCCAAATAAACCATTAAATCTAAAGTAACCCCCCTCTACACTAACCTATTAACACCTACACTACCTACCTACACTACCTACCCCCTAATAACCCCCACCACTCTAATTACAGAAAACAAAAAAACTAAAGTCACCAAAAATACAAAATCTACATTACATAAAATAAAAAAATAAAAATCACAAAAAAATCTACATTTCAAAGTCACAAAAAATAAAAAAAGGAAAATTACAGAAAATAAAAAAAATACATTATAACCCCCACCCCCCACTACAGAAAAAAAAATACACACCTGAAAAGGAAATACATACAATCCAAATGAAATGAAATAGAATACAATACTCCCCTATCTATGTAACATACAATCAATACTATCTATCTAATATTCATCCCCCAATCTATGTAATATACAATACATCCTATCAATCTAATATACATCACCCAATCTATCTAATATACAATACATCCTTTGCATGTAAAATACATCCCCCAATCTATGTAATATACAATAAATACTATCTATGTAATATACATCCCACAATCTAATATACAATAAATCCTATCTATATAAAATACACCCCCCTATGTAACATACAATAAATGCTATCTCTAAATAAAATACTCTAATTCTAAGCTAAAATAAAATAATTAAGACCACTTACCTTTGCAGATGTCCCTTCAGATCAGCAACCTAGAGTAAAAAAGATTAAAAAAATTACTACAACACGTTTACAGAAAATAAATAAACATAGTTCATATTATAAATATTCTACTCACCTTTTCTAGCATGTCCCTGTCCTTCTTCTTTTCTTCTTCTACGGAGTGGCCCCTGTTAAAAAAACATAACATTAGTACACATACATAAACATAAAATAAAGTAAAAGAAACATAATCTACATTGTACTTACCTCCCCGCGATGTCCCCGGCCTCCTCCTCTTCTGCCCCGGATGGGCCCTGGAACAATTTGCGCTGTAAAAGAAAAAATATTAAAAATATATAACAGAGATCTGCACTTGCGGATGTCCCCGACGCTAATGAGCCTCCTACAGAGTTTTCTTGAAGAAAATTGTCAATGGCGGCTTCTGATTGGCTGAAAACGCTGTCTATCAAATTCAGCCAATCAGAAGACGCCAATGTGTGAGCCAATGAGAAAGGGATACACCCCAAAATCCCACTCTTATTGGATAACGCACCTGTCAATCTTTATTTGACCCAATCAGAAGGCTTTATTGCCATCAGCCAATCACAATGGGATACACCATCATGGGGTGATTGGCTGAAGACCTCTGCGCCTTCTCATTGGCTGTAATACTGATTGACATTGACAACAGCCAATGAGAAGGCGCATATGCCTTCAGCCAATCAGTACGTGGGGGTGTATTCCATTGTGATTGGCTATTGTCAGTGCAACCAATCAGAATGCGCAGATGCCTCCAGCCAATCACCCTGTGGGGGTGTATTCCGTTGTGATTGGCTGAAGGCATTTGCCCCTTGTGATTGGTTTAAATAAAGATTGACAGGTGCATTATCTAATCAGAGTGGGATTTTAGGGTGTATCCCTTTCTGATTGTCTCACACATTGGCGCCTTCTGACTGGGTGAATTTGATAGACAGCATTTTCAGCCAATCAGAAGGCTCCATTGCCTATTTTCTTCCGGAAAAGGCTCCGGGAGGCTCATTAGCGTCTGGGAGGTACTCGAGGGCGGATCTCCGTTATTTTTTTTTTTTTTTTTTTTAGAGCGCGGTTCCAGGGCGGGGCAGAAGAGTAGGATGCCGGAGACATAGCGGGGAGGTAAGTACAATGTAGATTATGTTTTTTTTTAAATTTTGTTTTATGTATGTGTACTAATGTTTTTTTTTAACAGGAGCCGCGCCGGAGAAGAAGAAAAGAAGAAGGACGGGGACATGCTGGAAAGGTGAGTAGAATATTTATAATGTTTATAATGTTTATTTATTTTCTGTAAATGTGTTGCACTCATTTTTTAAATTTTTTTCCCTAGGTTGCTGATCTGAAGGGACATCTGCAAAGGTAAGTGGTCTTAATTATTTTATTTTAGCTTAGAATTAGATTATTTTATATAGAGATAGCATTTATTATATGTTAGATAGGGGGATGTATTTTATATAGATAGCATGTATTGTATATTAGATTGTGGTATTTATTTAGATAGATTGGGGGATGTATACTAGACAGATAGGATGTATTTTAGATAGATAGTATTTAGTGTATATTAGATAGATTGGGGCATGTATATTTGATAGATAGGATGTATGGTATATTAGATAGGGGTGTATTGTATTGTATTTCATTTTATTTGTATTGTATGTATTGTATTGTATGTATTATATGTATTTCCTTTTTAGGTGTATAATTTTTATTTTCTGTAATGGGGGGTTGTAATGTATTTTTTTTTTTTTCTGTATTGTTCCTTTTTTTATTTTTTGTGACTTAGGTTTTTTTATTTTCTGTTTTTATTAGGGGGTAGGTAGGTAGTGTAAGTAGGTAGTGTAGGTGTTAATAGGTTAGTAATAATATAGAAAGAGGAAAGTACAGACACCGTTTAATAGGTTAGTGTAGAGGGTGTTTAGTTGACATTTAATGTTTTATTGGGGGGGTATAGTGCAGTGTAGTGTTTATACTTCGTGTCATGATGGTCCTTGAGGACCGTCATGGCACTTATGTGGTTAATGTTGGGTTGTAACAGGCCCACAGTGGTCATGATATACCCTTATGGGACTGATGGGGTTAAATAGAGGCTTATGAGGGTCTCTATTGACCCCCATGAGTGACAGGGTTAATTATGGGTTTATGGGGGTCTGTATTGACCCCCATGAGTGCCGGGGTTAATTATATGTATTATGGGGGTCTGTATTGACCCCCATGAGTGAGGGGGTTAATTAAGTGCTTATGGGGGTCTGTATTGACCCCCATGAGTGACAGGCTTGATTAAGTGCTTATGAGGGGCTGTATTGACTCTCATGAGTGACGGGGTTAATTATGGGTTTATGGGGGTCTGTACTGACCCCCATGAGTGACAGGGTTAATTATGGGCTTATGGGGGTCTGTATTGACCCCCATGAGCGACAGGGTTAATTAGGGGTTTATGGGTGTCTTTATTGATGCCCATGGGTGAGGGGGTTAATTAAGTGCTTATAGGGGTCTGTATTGACCCCCATGAGTGGCAGGGTTAATGAAGGGCTTATGGGGGTCTTTATTGACCCCCATGAGTCACAGGGTTAATTGAGTGCTTATGGGGGGTTGTATTGACCCCCCATAAGGGACAGGGTTAATGAAGGGCTTATGGGGGTCTGTATTGACCCCCATGAGTGACAGGATTAATTAAGTGCTTATGGGGGGCTGTATTGACCCTCATGAGTGATGGGGTTAATTAAGGGTTTATGGGGGGTCTGTATTGACCCCCATTAGTGACAGGGTTAATTAGGGGTTTATGGGTGTCTGTATTGACCCCCATGAGTGACAGGGTTAATGAAGGGCTTATGGGGGTCTGTATTGACCCCCATGAGTGACAGGGTTAATTAAGGGCTTAGGGGGGTCTGTATTGACCCCCATGAGTGACAGTGTTAATTAAGGTCTTAAGGGGGTCTGGATTGACCCCCATGAGTGACAGGGTTTTTTAGGAGTTGATGGGGCTCTGTATAGAGCCCCATGCGTGATAGGTTATTTTTTACATTTTTATTAGGGGTCCTTTAAGGACCTTTACGGTCCATTAAGGACCTGTTGAGGAATTTTGAGTTCTCATTGCAGTGGGGGTCCGATCGGGACCCCCCACTGCGATGGTTAATGTGCGGTTAATGCGGGTCTCCGAGCTTATCTCGGATCCCTTCAAGGGTTAATTAAGGGTTCATTTAGGGGTTGATGGGGCTCTGTATAGAGCCCCATGAGTGATAGGGTTAATTTTTTTTCTATTACGGGTTCTTTACTTTAAATGAAGTATAACTTCACTTGCAGAGGTTCTGTGTGCCCCCTTTGCTGTGGGTAAGCTTTTTGTGTAGGTATTTTTTGTGTTTTTACTGTGTTAAGGTGCGCACGGTTCGGCCGTTAAGGTCATATTTTAGGATAATGCGGAAGTACACAGCTACGTTAACGGTTTCGGCTCGCGCACGCACACTATTGCACTGCACGCGTTCATCACGCTTACACAGCACCTCCACACCACTAATGCTGCAGCAACATCAACACAGATTGCCAGCTCTTCAACACATTGCATAAAAATACATATATTCATTTATTAATTTGAATTCTATATTTCAGTAGTACACACAAAACACCATTAGCTACCTTACAATTCCATATGTATATTAATAACTAAACAACTTTAAAAACATACACATCTCATTGCCGTCATTTTTTGACGGGCAATACGCTAGTATATATATATATATATATATATATATATATATATATATATATATATATATATATATATATATATATCCTGCAAAGTGTGTTAATATTATATATACATGCTCGGTATGTGCTCCCTGTAAAACACATGTATAAGCCAGACCAGTCACAATTGCGGCATGTCTTTTACTCATGGCATCTTGAAAAAAAACAGCAGGAGAGGCCAGAAGAAGAAAGATGGTCGTTGTCAGAAAGGAGTAAAGATACGTCCTTTAATGTGGGCATGTGATCTCCAGAGAGGCCTTTATGAGGGACAAGGGAGTTTTCTTTTAAAAAACTCTCACTACAAAAGACAGTATGCTCTTTGATCTTCCTATATTCTCATGCCCACACAAAGTTGTATTACTGCTCTCTTCTGTTTGTGTATTAAAGGTTGCAAACACAAAATTCTGTCACTGCAGTTTTGCTGTTGTTGTACTCAGCCTCTGGCAACTAGTTCACTGCACCTTCTGCTTTCTCTGTTTGCCATGATTCTATTGTATTCTCATTTATTTTTGTATGTAATCACATAGTTCCGTCACTGCACTCTCTTTACATTGTCACATATACAGTTATGTCACTACTAACAATTCTGTTATTTCTAACTTTCATCATCTGGGATGAGGAGTTCGACTCAAACAAAGCTACTATGTTGTCATATTTACACAGCCACTATAACTTATCTCTTCTCTGTGTTGGTACCCTTACAATAACCAACTTTCTGTATCCTCTTTCTGTACTGACTTCTTTATTTCTGCAGAATTGAGAGAGGCATTTAAGGAGTTCGACAGAGACAAGGATGGGTTTATTGGATACAAAGAACTTGGAGAGTGTATGAGGACCATGGGATATATGCCAACGGAGATGGAGCTCATTGAACTGTCACAGAAGATCAGTAAGTGTTGAATCTATGTGGGTATGGAGGTATATTTATGGAGGTAGCATATGTACACTGCCACTGGTATAGTCTAATTGAGCTGTGTGGCATTTATTTTGAGACACAGAAAGGTAGCCAATATGCAAAAGGATGGCACATGAGTATTAGTGAGCAGTTCAATTGTGTTAGTTTTTAACTATCTGCAAATGGGAGGGTAAAACTGGAACAATAATGTATGATAGATAACTGAATACAAAACTATGGCCACTAAAAGAAAGCTTACTTAATCTAAAGTCATTTACAATTTTATAGGAGATTAAACCTTTATTTTACTAAATCATTTTTCTTTGACTTATACAGCTACATATGTTCTACTTCTACACATACCCAGAGGAGACTGGTAACTTGATTTGCGCTGGTGTTCCAGGCACTTTGAACGAGAAACACAATACAAGAGGATGTATTATACACTTTTCTAAGTTTTACTAAACGTTTACCCATTTATACAAAAATAACAAACAAATCAATGAAAATAATAGGCCTAGCTTACTCTTCATTAACAGATAAACATTTCTCCTTACTAACCAGCTCTCATCCAGCAGACCAACAGTCTATAAAATCACTGGCCTGTATATTTCTTCAGGCCTTTACTCTGCTCATAACTCATAGCTCATAACCTGCAGAGAAGTTACTCACTGTGTGTGACAAACTGCAAACATTTAGTCCATAAGCGACCCACTCCATAGCTCTAGGGCAGTCTTAAACCAGGGCTTCACCTGAGCTCTGCAACATTTGTGGCTCACATAAATGCCTTGATTAACTCAAAAGGCAGAGAGTTCAAACACCAGATGAATACATTCAAAAGTTGATATTTGATATTTTATTTCCCACTAGAAAATAACTTATATTATCATTGTTGCTTTAGCACCAGATAACAGCTCTTTGAAGTTGTGTTTCAGTGAAATTTTCTAATCTTAAACTGAAGCTTGTTAAGTGACGCAAATTTGGCCAAACTCCGTATTATTACTGTGCATTTAGTTTGTGTGAATATCAGTGGCACTACCTCTATTTGTTTATAATGAAAAGGATGGTGTTATGTATTTGATGGCATGTCTGAAGAAATATTCAGTTTGGGGAAGTTGATATAGTCCATATGTTTAATAGATTATTTTACGTTGATCTAGTTATAAACTAAAAGTCTATCTGCTCACAGCAGGGGGCAAAGTAGATTTTGAAGACTTTGTGGAGCTGATGGGACCCAAACTTCTGGCAGAGACAGCTGACATGATTGGAGTAAAGGAGCTGAGAGATGCTTTCCGAGAGGTACCATAAGAGAAAGACAATTATTAGTTCACCATGCATGGAACAGAGATCAAGTATCTGTTTCATACTTTGCCTATTTAAGAGACAACAATTCTGTTTTTCTATGAAAGTAGTACTATTGAAATCTGACCATAATCAACCTTTTCTTAAATGACCTCTGGAGCTAGACATTTTAGTTAAGCACTGATTAAGAAAATGAATATTGAAGGATTTAAAAAACAAAACACTATTCAATATTACATTTATTTTCAAAGATCAGCACAGCCACTACTGTCCTCTGCCCGCTATATGGAAAAAAAGGAGATGTGTTTCTCTAACTGACTGTGGTAAATATAAAGCGCAAAGTCAAAAGGTTCTCGCCACCGGCTATTTCTTTTGACAACAAGCTTTTGTTCGGGCGTGCTGTGGATAATTGTTTGGCATCTTATCTAATCAGATTGTTACTGAAACCCTTTAGACCTCAACTGAAGGCTGTTAATCTAATTTGTGAAAGCAAATTTGATTTTGAATATTGCTACTATAATTTTGCTTTAAATAATAAATAATTTCATTAATCATTGCTGTTCTCTCTTGCTTACTCCGATTCTCCCATTATTGAATCTCATTCCAATTTCTGCTCCATGTCTTCTGTCTCATTGCAATGCTTTTACTGTCTATGCCTTTCCCAGTTTGATTCTAACGGTGATGGACGAATAAGTACACGTGAGCTGAGAGACGCAATGAGGAAGCTCCTAGGACAGCAGCTTGGACCACGGGAGGTGGATGAGATTCTGAGGGACGTGGATGTCAATGGGGATGGGCTTGTCGACTTTGAAGGTAAAAAATGTCATGCACCACTAGTCCGGGTACATTAAACTTCTAAACAAGAAGACAGCAAATTTGATCTAAAATAGTATTATTAATACAATGTGTAATATATTTCTTGGTATCATACAAATATACGTGGTTCTGAACTGTTTAATATAGATAAATTATATTAAATGTTTTTCATAGGGGCATCAAAAACAAATTCAATGAAAATGTACCGTTGAAATGCTTTTCCAAAACATAATACTTTTATAAAAAAAATAATATTTCAAGGTTAGTAGTTTTCTCACAAATAATGTTTTATGACTTCAAATTTTGTTCTAGCATCATTATTCTAATATCTAATACAGTATATACTGTCACTATCTGACAGATGGAAAGAAATGATTTAGGGACCAATTTCATATGATTAAGGGACAGGGGTAGAGGGAAGACCTTTAAAAGTGATAGCTACCAAGTTTAAAACCCTTTTGTTTACCCTCAATTTTACCCCTGGACGATCATGCTAGATTTACAATGCAAAAAGCCAACATAAAGAGATGTAGGATTTTTTTAAAGAAACGTACTTTTATTTTTATGCAGTTCATGCAATGTTTTATACAAAAAAGATGATGATCAATAATAAAACATACAATTAAAATAATGAAACATATATAAAAAGGTTATTATAGGAGATGGCAGTCAGCCATCATCTTGCTTTGACCTAACTCACTCCCAATGGCCATACTCCATCCAGTCACTCTCTCTCTCCTGTCCTCACACTCAGCTGCCTATTCGCTTAGGTTTACGATAATCCACAATCACAACTTGTCCATGTATCTGTTATGATCACTAACGCACTTTCTTTGCTTATTTGCGATAGTGCCCCTCTGCATAGCTTTCCCAGTTTGTCAGATACTGAGAGCATCACTTCTCAAACTTCTAGCTTCTGTCATTAGAAAGTCCTTGATCTGGTCCAGCATCTGCCTGACCGTGGGATCCCATATCCCTCTATAGAATAGCATAGAAGCCCAAATTCTACCATCTACTGCTCTAAACACAGACATTGCTGACAGAGATCTGTTCCTTTAATTCCCTGAAAGCTCACATGCTCAGAGGGGAGAATCTATTAAGCACAAGAACCAATCGTCAGCCTCTGATTCCTTATTTTATTTATGTCAGTGACCATAATGCTGGCCCCAGTTCATTCTGACTTACTTCAGTAGAGACATTGTGAAGGGCAAGGATGCTAATTTAGTTCACTTCTCATATCATCTTGTGTCTTGACTGAGCCACTTCCCAAGGTGACATCTCGACCACCATAAAGGCCAAGGAAACTGACAGTCCCTGAATCCTGGGATTCTAGAGTTTTCACTACCACTATCATAGGTCCTTCTCAGCCTCCACAGCATTGGTTCAATTTCACTTCACCATGGGCCGCTCCTTCCTAAATGATTAATAATTCCCTAAGCATTTTGAATGCAGCAAAACAGCAGTTTGCCAACACTACCAATCACCTCATGTTAAATACTGTCCTTTTTATACTGGAATTCTAACCATATTTCCTGATCACCAGTTAACATACATCTGACTGCTTAAATAAACTCCAAAACAGTATAAACTTCTAAATGAAATATTTATTATCATACAATTACAAAGAGAGAGAGGTGTCTTGAGTTACAAGGCTTTAACTAATGTCTAAGTGTATGAATGTAAAGGTGTAGTGTATCCTAGCTTGCCTATTTCCCTTACCACTAATAATTCTGCCCCAGGTCAGTAAATGTTGAATAATTATACCCATCCTAGCCACACCTTGTAGATTGTCCCAGCCAATCAGATTCCAACATTTTTTAGGATCATTGTTTGCCACTTGGGGTAAATTCCAACTCAGATGGCCTGTAGATGTCAGTATATCTCCAAGAATAGAATATTTGACCTCTGGTTGCCCCATGGCAAACATTGGGCAAATGTTAATTCTAGCCTTGATTCAACACCTGATTGATGAGGTGCACTTAATGACAAAACCAGCATGGTGCTGTGCGTGAACAGAGGTTCTCATTCTTTGATCTACATTTACATTGTCTGTGTCAGATGCTATCATATGCAACAGCCTTTGGCTGAAACTGGTTATGTAAATGTACTTCCTTTGGATAGAGAATGAAACCAAGTCTTATTATTTCAGAACTAACACTTGTAACATCTTCTCTATCAGGTTCTCCATAAGGGTCACAACATTGCTTTAGGTATCCTTTTCCAATGTCAATCTCCAATCCGCTACAAAGAAACCTGAGGTCATGAATCAATGCCTCTCCTCCGATATCCAGAATGGCTGCCCTCTGGGACCTTTACTACTCTACCTTTCCCAGTCTGATGTATCAATTGCGTAAGAGCAGCTGACCACAAGTACTACTGCCAGAAAAAGGCTCGACATAGACATTTAGTGCCACTCTGCTTTCCAGTACCCAGCATAAGCCCATGAATCCAGCCAGATGAGTTCTTGCTACAGTACAACAAACTAGTTAATTCCTCTTAGCAGACTTCCATTCCCAACTTAGCTTCCTCCATGAACTCTTCTTCAATGCTGTTGGCCACTAGTACTTCAAACAGACCAGGCCATGCAGTCTGCCATTTTGCCATGCACAATCTACAAATATAAACTTATCCAAGCCTAGATCACCAGACGACACAGATTAAATAGTATTTGAGATTGAAAAAAGACTTTTAGTCCTTCAAGTTCCACCCTTTTAGATCTTCTCTGATCGACAATATGCAGATTAATTGTTAATTGATCCAGGAAAGCAAACAGAAAAATACCCAGTGAAACTTTGGCAATTGTCTCAAAAGGGGAGAAAAATAAAATTCCTTCGTGACCCCAGATACTGGAAATCAGATTCCTCCCTGGATCAGTACTCCTTCTCTGTTTATCCAGGATAACCTAGAATGCCCTTTAAAATATATCCAATGCTTTTTTTAAGTTACCTATTAAATCCGCAGTCACCACCTCCTTTGATAGAAAATTCGACAGGTTACCCACCCATATTGTGAAGAACCCTTTCCTTTCTTTAAAGTGGAATCCTTTAACTTCAACCTCAGACCTCAAAGCATGTCTTCTTGTCAGTTGAAAACCTCTGGCGCAAAAGTTTCACTTGACAAATCTTTATATTGACCCTGGATATATTTATATAAGATAATCATAACCCCTCTTAGATTCCTTTTTTGCTAGAGAAAATATGTTTAATTTGGTTAGTCTTTCTTCATAATGTAGCCCTCCATTCCCCTTGTTAGTTTTGATGCCACTTCTCTGTACTTTTTCGAGCTATAAAATGTCCTTTTTATAAAGTGGTGCCCAAAATGTTACTCTGTATTGCAAATGAGGGTGTACTAGCGATTTGTATAGTAGCAGAATTATATTTGCTTCCCTTGCTTCTATGCCCTTCTTAATACATGCTAATGTTTTTTTTTGCTTTTGCAGCTGCAGCTTGGCATTGACCACTGTTACCTAGGTGGATGTCCACAAGTACTCCCAAATCCCTTTCAATATCTGATACCCCTAGATTTGCTCCATTAAGATTATAAATTGCATGGCTATTTTCCATTCCCAAATGCATAACTTTTTATTTATTCATATTAAATCTCATTTGCCATTTAGTTGCCCATTTCTCTACTTTATGCAAATCACTTTGGAGGTAAAGTACATCATTTTCTGATTTAATTATCTTGCACAACTTAGTGTCATCAGCAACAATGGATATAATACTTTCCAGTCCTACTTCTAAGTCCTAAAAAAATGACGTAATAAATATGTTAAAAAAGAAAGGACCTAATACTGAGGAACCCCACTTACAACATTTAGTCCAATCTGAGTTTGCTCCATTTACAACAACCCTTTTAGCCAGCTCTCAATTCATGAGCAGATGTTTTCTGCAATTCCTGTATGCACAGTGGTCTTCCAGCGATACGTAATATGTTGGCACGTTATAAATAAACTATAATAATAATGTGGCACTGTATCAAATTACATTAGTACAACATACATAAACATAAAAACAAAGTAAAATAAACATAATATACATTGTACTTACCTCCCCACAATGTCCTCGGCTTCCTCCTCTTCTGCCCCGTCCTCGAACAATCCGCACTCTAAAATAAAAAAAATTAAAAAATTGTCAATGGTGGCTTCTGACTGGCTGAAAACGCTATCAAATTCAGCAGACATGCGATCGGAGATCCACACTGCGAAGGTTAATGTGGGGTTAATCGGGGCCCCCCCCACTGCGAGGGTTAATGTGTGGTTAATGCGGGTTTCCAAGCTTATCTTGGATCCCTTCTTGGGTAAGTTGTACGTGGCTGGGCGGTCTGGGGTCGTGGAGCCTCATTTTCATTTTTTAGGCGCCCATTTTTTTCCTCGCTTAGCCGTTTTTCACGTGGGCAGTAGTGTACATAGACTAAGTTACATAGAATTGCATTACAGTAGAAATTATCGGCCTCATTAAACTGCGATTAAGTAAATTTAAAAAAGCTCTATATAAGCACATAACATATTTTTTTTTTACTGAAGTTTTTAGTTAGTGAACTTCTATCCAAAAGCAAGTTTTTCACTAACTAAAAACTTCTGTAAATAAAATATGCTGTGTGCTTAAATAGAGCCCTTTTAAAGTGACTAAATCACAATTTAATAAGGCTGTATGTTCGGGGTCCTGCTTAATATTCATCTCACTAAACAAAGACCTAATTGACAGACTGCCTTTATTGCCACTTTCTTCATTAAAATCTGTAGGCATTTATATATTTAGAACCTGTGATTAACTTCTCCCATGTAATAAACTATTCAGTTGCAATATCTACTCTGCATGAGGCGTCAGGTGAAATAGTGCACAGGAGCCCAAGGCCTTGAGAGTTGTGGATCTGATTTCTGTTACTTGTTGGCTCTTTTTTATGTCTCGCATGACAGCTATTTTTTCTCTTTCAGAGTTTGTACGAATGATGTCTCGTTAAAGGACTGAATACCATGTCTTGTAAAAGGAAAAAGTGATTGCCAGGAACACACAGTTACCAGAGATCTGCAAATTATGGACATCATACTGGACAACACTTATATGTTTAATAAAAGTAACTTGATTTATGTGTACATTATCCTGATAGCATGAATATATATGTAAATAAGCACTTTATTTAGAAATATAGTGCTGCTCAGAACTCAGTAGTAAAGCTAATGAATGGAAGCTCACCTTGCAACTTGGGATTTAATAGGCATTACCGAAACATGGTGGTATGAATCTCATGACTGGAATGTTAATCTGGATGGTTATAACCTATTTAGAAAAGATAGGGGCAATGGTGAAAGAGGAAGAGGAATGTGTCTGTATGTTAAGGAACAAGGGCGGAACAAGTGATAAAGTTGGATGTTTGTGGGTAAAGTTAAATAGCGGAGCAGCAAATTCCAAAAGAATATTAGTAGGAGTATGCTATAAACCCCCAAATATAGCTGAAAGTGAGAAAATACAATTATTGTTACAGGCTAGAAATGCAGCTAAGCATGGGCAAGTTCTAATAATGGAAGATTTTAATTACTGTATATACTCGAGTATAAGCCGACCCGAGTATAAGCCGAGGCACCTATTTTACCACAAAATACTGGGTAAAATGAGTGCCTTGAGTATAAGCCGACGGTGGGAAATGTGCTGCCCCCTGTGTCCCTTTTGTGCCTTCTGTGTCCCCCTCTCTCTCCCGTGTCTCTTCTCCCCTCTCGCTTCCCTGTGTCTCCTCCCACCTCCCTTCCCTGTGTCTCTTCCCCCCTCTCCCTCCCTGTGTCTCTTCCCCCCTCCACATTCTCAACCTCCCTCCTCAACCCCACTCCTCATCCTCAACCTCCCTCCTCATCATCCCTACTCATCCTCACCCCCCTCATCCTCAACTCCCATCCTCAACCTCAACCCCCTCCTCATCCTCAACCCCTTCCTCAACCTCCTTCCTCAACCTCAACCCCCCTCCTCATCCTAAACCCCCTCCTCAACCTCCCTCCTCAGCCTCAACCCCCCCATCCTCAACAGCCCTCCTCAACCTCCCTCCTCAACCTCCCTCCTCATCCTCAACCTCCCTCCTCATCCTCAACCTCCCTCATCCTCCTCAACCCCCTCCTCAACCCCCCCATCCTACACCTCAACCCCCCATCCTCAACCTCAACCCCCCCATCCTTAACCCTCCCTCATCATCCTCAGCCCCCCTCCTCAACCTCCCTCCTCAACCTCAACCCCCTTCTCAACCTTCCTCCTCAACCTCAACCCCCTCCTAAACCTCCCTCCTCAACCTCAACCCCCCCTCATTCTAAACCCCCCCTCCTCATTCTAAACCCCCCCTCATACTACCCCTCTAAATACCGCCCCCCCCTCTCCCCTCACTTACCTGCTCAGGCCTCCGCTCCTTCCGGGTCTTGATGTAGCGCGCATGTGACGTCACCCGGTATATGCTAATGACGTGGCGCGCGTGTGACGTCACGGCATTAGCATATACCGGGTGCCGCCACCCGGTATATGCTAATGACGTGGCGCGCATGTGACGTCACATGCGCGCCACATCAAGACCCGGAAGGAGTGGAGGCCGGAGCAGGTAAGTGAGGGGAGAGGAGGGGGTGGGTATTTAGAGGGGTAGTATGAGGGGTGGGTAGAATGGGGGGGAGTTGAGGATGAGGAGGGCGAGGGAAAGAGACACAAGGGTGGAGTTAGAGAGACACAAGGGTGGGGTTAGAGAGACACGGGGGGGAGAGAGACACGGGGGGTGAGTGACTTGAGTATAAGCCGAGGCGGCCCTTTTTAGCCTTAAAAAAGGGCTGAAAAATTCAGCTTATACTCAAGTTTATACGGTACCCTGAAATAAACTGGATAAATGAGACCAGCAGTTCAGCTGAGGGGAGCAGGTTCTTGAGTACACTCAGGTATCATTATCCAGGTTATACAAGAGCCTGCTAGAAATTAAGCTATCTTAGATTTAGTCATCACAAATAATATTGATATAGTATCAAATGTTGAAATAGGGCAACCTTTGGGAAACAGTGAATTAAAAAAACATAACTGTAAGGGGCTAACGAAAACTCTTAATTTTTAAAGGGCAGGTTTTAATGGGCTAAGGGCAGTGATACAACGTATAGACTGGGACAGAGAACTGACAGGTAAAAATACTGAACATAAATGGACAACATTTAAATCCTTACTAAATATTCATACCTATCACCATATACCAAGTGAGAATAAAAGTAAAAGGAGTAAATCACATCCAATGTGGCTTAACACTGAATTAAAGATCAAGATACGGAGTAAAAAACAGGCATTTCAATTATACAAACAGAGGGAGTACAAGGAAATCAACAAGGCTTTCAAAAGGGCTATTACACTGGCTAAAATAGAAAATGAAAAATTAATTGCAAACTAGAGTAAGACTAACCCTAAAATATTTTATAAGTATATTAATGGGAAGAAGGCGAGGAAGGAAGCTATAGGAACATTACAATGTGACACAGGCCATCTGAATATTAGTGACCAGTAGTGATGTCCCGAACATCAAATTTTCGGTTTGCGAACCGCGAACGCGAACCGCTGCAAATGTTCGCGAACCGGCGAACGCGGCAAACCGCCATAGACTTCAATGGGCAGGCAGATTTTAAAACCCACAGGGACTCTTTCTGGCCACAATAGTGATGGGAAAGTTGTTTCACTGGGACTAACACCTGGACTGTGGCATGCCGGAGGGGGATCCATGGCAAAACTCCCACGGAAAATTACATAGTTGATGCAGAGTCTGGTTTTAAGCCATAAAGGGCATAAATGACCTAACATTCCTAAATTGTTTGGAATAACGTGCTTTAAAACATCAGGTATGATGTTGTACTGATCAGGTAGTGTAAGGGTTAGGCCCGCTTCACAGTGACAGACCAAACTCCCTGTTTAACGCACCGCAAACAACCGCAAACCGTCTATTTGCACAACCGCAAACTCCCCATTTGCACAAGGTTGGATACCAAGCTAGACATGTCCCGTTCCTTGTTCTCACTGATGTCATTGAAGGTCTCTTCCTCCACCCAGCCACCAAGGGTCCCCGAAAGGTGACAACAAGCCCCCTGGGATGCCTGCTGTGTTTGGTCTTCCACCTCCTCAAAGCCACCTTCCTCCTCTGACTCCTCTTCTTCAGACTCCTCTCACTGCGTTGCCTCTCTCTGCATTATTATAAGGTGTGTTAAGTAGTACTACTCTTATCAGTTTAATACCTGTTACAGCACCTATCAGGGGGTGTGTATAAGGCCTGGATTTTTGGAACCGGGAGATGGAAAAAGATACTTGGTTGGTCGTATCACTTCAAATTTGGGGCACGGCGCGTGCAATCAAAGGTGCCACCATATAGGAGTGGCGTGTAAGTAAGTACTACTCTTATCAGTTTAATACCTGTTACAGCACCTATCAGGGGGCGTGTATAAGGCCTGGATTTTTAGAACCGGGAGATGGAAAAAGATGCTTGGTTGGTCGTATCACTTCAAATTTGGGGCACTTTGTGACATTAGCTTCTTACGCTCAAACATGTCCTTTTACAGGCACCTGACTATGGGCAGATGAGCAGGAACTGCTCAAGGCGAGAGACGAAGTGGCGGATGGTTGAGAGGGGGCAAGGAGGACAGCAGTGGTTGATGTGGCTGATGATGCTGGACCAGGAGGAGGATGGCCGCTTTGAGTTTGTGTGCTGCTTGTACTCATGTGTTGATCCCATTGGCGTTTGTGATGTGACATCATGTGCCTTCGCAAAGCAGTTGTACCTAGGTGGGTGTTGGACTTCCCACGACTCAGTTTCTTTTGGCACAGGTTGCAAATGGCATCGCTGTTGTCAGAGGCAGACACACAAAAACAATGCCACACTGCTGAGCTCTGCGGTTACTGCATTCTGGTGGTGGCAACAGCATGCGTTGATTGGCGTGCTGTCTGGCTGACCCCGGGTGCTGATGCATGCTGTCTGACTGTGCCACTAGCGCGTTGCGATGACCTCCCTCCGCTTCCAACTCGTCTCCTCCTCCTCGCTGTCTCCCCATCTGAACTTTCCCCCTGTTCTTCTTCTCTTCTAGCGGGCACCCACGTGACATCCACGGACGCATCGTCATCATCATCACCCTCCTCACTTGTATCTGACAACTGAACAAAGGAAGCAGCAGCGGGTACATCATCATCATCACATCGTACGTACATGTGTGTACTGCTGCCTGACTGAGACATATCCCTGTTATCTACATCCTCTGGCAATAATGGTTGCGCATCACTCATTTCTTCAAACTGATGTGTAAATAACTCTTCTGACTGATCAATTGAATCGGCTGTGGTACTAGTGTTGGTGGTGGCGGCAGGCAGGCGGTAACTTGAGATGTGCCCGAAGCTAAGCTGGAGGAGGATGGTGCGTCAATGTTCCAAGCGGAAGCTGTAGAAGATTGGGTGTCCTGTGTTAGCCAGTCAACTACGTCCTCTGAACTTTTCAAGTTCAGGGTAACTGGCCTCTGAACACTGGGCATTATTGTAGGGCCAAAGGGAATCACAGCACCACAACCACGACGGCCCCTGCGGGGTGTCCTGCCTCTGCCTGTCATTTTTTTCCGATTAGTGGTACTATGCGTGCAAGCTACTGTGACAACAGATATGAGTGGCACTGTGCACTTGCAGAAGTTCGCAGAGTAGACGCTGTAGGCCTGACACAGACGCTTGCAGACAAGTAACTGCTATTCAATGTATTACAGTAAAAATGGTATTCTTTGTTTAAATGTGCACTACTGACTGTTACACCAGATATGAGTGGTGGCACTGACTTGGCAAGTGGGCACAGTATACGATGTGAGCCTAAGACACACACGCTGGAAGGCAGGCAGGCAAATGAAATTAAATTACACAGAAAAAAAGTGTTGTTTTTTTTAAATGTAGAGTGCTGGTACACCACTAGATTGGAATGGTTGAACTTGGCACAGTACTTGTAAGCCTGACACACACACTGGCTAGCGGTCAGGCAAATGAACTTAGATTGGCGGTCAGGCAAATGAACTTAGATTTAATAAAATTAAATTATTGTTTTTTTAAATGTAGACTGCTGGTACCCCAACTAGATTGGATTGGTTGAACTTGGCACAGTGTATTTTAAAATTATGAGAAAAACTGTTCTGTAAACTAAAGAAAAATCATTTTAGGAGGTTGAGAGATAAAGAAACCGGATGGGGGGATACCCAGCAGAGCACACCATCTAAAGCCCACTGGGAGACAAACTCATCCATTCCCCCAGTGGACAAAGCCAGGTGGTACTCTGCCCGGATACGGGAGCGCACCAGCACCCGGAACATGGCCTCAGGTGACAAGGGAACCCCCCCTATCAAACACTGCTTCCTAGACTTATATATAGCCAATTTGGCTAGTGCCAGGAGCAGGTTGACGAGGAGGTCCCTGGCCTTATTGCCCCGGGACACTGGGCGCCCAAAAATAAAAATGTGAGGGGAGAAATGCAGCCAGAACTGCAGGAGGAGGCCCCTCAAGAGTGACAAGAGGGGCTGCAGTCTGGTGCAACTAAAATAAATATGATACACGGACTCTCCCTTGCCACAGAATGGACAAGTGGAGGGAGAGTCCGTGAATTTAGCTGAGTACTCTCCCGTGCTCAGTGCACCATGGAGCACTCTCCAACTCAAGTCCCCGGTGGGTCGTGGAACTAAATCAGAATAAAGTTCCCTGCACCGGGGCCTCTAGCCCTCGTCAGCTGGTAGGACCCGCCTCCAGATGGTATCGGGACGGGTCACGAGGGCAAGGAAGTGCACTGTATGGAGCACGAGAGAATATAAGCTCTTCCTCGGCATGCCGCGAAAGCATGCCGAGGGTATGTCCCTCAACTTCGAGAGGTTGGGGACAGGAGGAGCCTGAGGGGAAACACGGGGCTTGTGTCCAATGCAAACAGCTGGAGCAGGGGTGTTGAAAGGTGCATGTGGCACTCCGGCCTGCAAAGCCCCGCGAAGGAAGGTGCGCGAGTCGGGGGAGATGGCATCCCTAATATCCTGGAGCAAGCGCCCTGAGACTTTGGGCGTCACATATCCCAAACGGAGCGCAAGCTCCTGGGGTGACACCCAATCAGAACGCCCGTATTCCAAGAGATCCCCGACTCGGGTCATCCGTGCATGACTAAGGCGGTGGATGATACTGGGGCACTGTAACATTGGAGCCCCCACTGCTGGATTAAATAGCAGGGGCTCCGTGAATATTTCATCCCCCAAAGGCACGCCCTGCCTGGTCACGGAGACCATGCTCCAGGCCTTGAGGGTTTCCTGGTAGTATGCCGGCAACACCGAGAGGTCTCTCCCAAACCCCTCGGGCCTGATCAGAAATAATTGCCGGTCATACCCCAGGTTGCGCAACTGGCGATAAAAGCTGGATGCCAGTGCGCACCACTGCGGAGAGGGATCTGCATATAGGTATCTCTGCAGGTACTGAAGGCGGAAGGTGGACAACTGGGAGCACACACAAACTACTCCCTGTCCACCATCCACCAAAGGCAGACTTGCCACCCCTGCAGAGACCCAATGCCTTCCCATCCAGAGGAAATCTAACAAATTCCTCTGGATATTGGTGACAAACTCGGGGGTCGGACTCAGACAAATCAGCCGGTGCCAGATCTGAGAAGCCACCAGCTGATTCACCACTAGAGTCCGCCCCCTAAGGGAAAGCATTTTTGCTAGACCCCTCCATCGTCCCAGACGAGAGAGGACACTGCCCTCTAACTCCCTCCAGTTGTCTGGGACGGAAGCGTCCGCAGCTGACAGGTAGACCCCCAGATATTTAATGACATCTGCCTCCCACGTGATGTCACGAAACGTGGGAGGCAAAGAGTCTACCTGTAAATTACCCTCTAAAAGGCCTGTGCATTTGGACCAGTTGATCTGAGCAGAGGAGGCAGCTGAATATGCCTCCTGGCACTGTTTTGCCAGCTCAAGATCAACTGGATCCTGGGCCACGAGGAGTACATCGTCAGCATAAGCTGAAAGGACAATCCGCATGTCTGGATCTTTTAGCACCAGCCCTGTGAGCCTTTTCCTCAGTAGGCAGAGAAAAGGCTCGATGGCCAGTGCATATAACTGTCCAGACAAGGGACATCCTTGACGCACCCCTCGTCCAAATACCAAAGGTGCTGTTAGGGACCAATTGATTTTAAGTAAACACTCTGCAGAGGCGTACAGCGTTCTTATAAAGCCCACAAACTGTGGGCCAAAGCCGTACGCTTGCAGAGTGGCTATGAGGTAACCATGGTCCACCCTGTCAAACGCCTTCTCTTGATCTAAAGAGAGAAAGGCGAGTGACAGACCAGTCCTACGAGAATAATGCAATAGATCCCGGACCAGAAAGATACTATCAAAGATAGTCCGGCCCGGGAACGCATAGGACTGGTCAGGGTGAACCAATTCTGCCAGCACAGACCCAAGTCTAAGCGAGATGGCTTTAGCTACAATCTTGTAGTCTGTGCTGAGCAGAGAGACCGGTCGCCAGTTCTTAATAAGCCGGAGATCCCCCTTTTTGGGCAGCAGGGCAAGTACTGCCCTGCGACAAGACAGGGGCATCTCCCCGGTCTCCAGGGCTTCCCCAAGGACCAGATGGAAATCAGGTCCCAGAGTCTCCCAGAAAAATTGGAAAAACTCTACAGTCAGTCCGTCCAGTCCTGGAGACTTCTCATAGGACATGGCACGGAGGGCTTCAGAGAGCTCTTGAAAAGATAGTGGTATATCAAGCCGCTCTCTTACACCCTCACTGACTGTGGGGAGCCCCTCCCATAGCACCCTGCAGGCGTCTGGAGAAATGTGATCAGGTGAGTAAAGATCTTTATAAAAGTTCCGGGCTCTATCCCGGATACTCTCCGGATCTGTAAGGGGGGCACCGTCTTCATCTAGAAGACAGGTGATGTGCCTACTGTTACCCCCCTTTTTCTCCAGTGAGTAGAAGAGGCGCGAGCCGCGGTCTAGATCTTTGAGAAAACCTAAGCGGCTGCGCACGTATGCCCCCTTGGCCTGGTGTCGTTCCAGGTCACAGAGGACACCCTTCCTCTCTACATACTCGCTCTGCAGGGATTGGTCCCTACAAGTGAACAGCCTCTGCTCCAGATGGAGTACCTCCCCCCGGAGTGACTCCAACTCAGCTTCGCGCTGCCCACTCGCACCCTTGGTATATTCCTGACACAGAAGTCGCAAATGAACCTTGCCCACATCCCACCACAGTTTTAACGTGGCAAAGTCCCCCTTGCAACCCCTCCAGTCCGTCCAAAACTCCCGGATCAATGTCACGAGCCCCTGGTCCTGCAACAAAGCATTGTTGAAGTGCCAATAGGCGGCTCGTGGCGCTGTTGGAGTTAGCGCCACCGTCACAGACACACAGTTGTGGTCTGTGAACGGAGCCAGCCTAATGGCACAAGAACCGACTCGTGACATATAGTGACTAGATATATATAGTCTGTCGATCCGGGAGTGGGACACCAGACCGGCTCTCAACCTGACGTAGGTGAAACCGTCTGATGCCCCTGGGTTCTGCTCCCGCCAGATGTCCTCCAGGGAGAAGAGGGCGATGATCTCCCGCAGGGCTGACGCAGAAGGCGGGTACGGCTCTGGACTATTCCGGTCCAGAGCGTTGAGGGTGCAGTTGAAATCACCCCCGAGTACCAAACACTCATCTGCGTCAACCCTCTCCAAAAACTGGGACAGTCTGGCGAGGAACCTCACTCTCTCGGGCCCTCCAGCAGGCGCATATATATTAACTAGGTTAATGATGCTACCCTGCTCTCGGACCCGGAGGTGGATTAGACGGCCTGGGATAACAGCTTTCACAAGCTGTAGCTCTGGCTGAAAAGACTCTGAGAACAGTTGTACTGTTTACAAGTGGATTTACCTTAAAAAGTAAAGGCTAATAAACTGCTGAGTGCACTAATTGTGCTCAGGTGAGAGGGGTGTGGCTTGACTGTTAAACTTGTATAAAAGGTTTGTGAGCTGGTTTGGGTTCTGTTTACAAGTGGATTTACCAAAAGAGAGAAAAAGATCCTTTTATAGGGCACACCTGGGAAATCCAATTCTCAGAAAAAGAGAATGAACTAAATGTTAAAACTTAACTTTTAATAGTAATATTAAAATCCACTTAAAATACATAAACGTAGGTAGCAGAGAGTAAAGTATATGAAGTTTACTGGGAAAAATGCCACTGTTGTGGAAAATGCCACTATGAGGTAGACCATATAAAGTGCAATGTGCTAGTATAGTCACTGATAAAGTGGCTAGTATATAAGAAATAAGGTGCTATTTGGTGCTGATAGTGATAAGGTGCCAAGTGCTATGACACAAATAAGAAATATATGAAGGTGAACCAAGTATATAAGTTATATATGGTTGCCTATAAGGTGCAATATGAGTAAATATTAGCAGCTATATGCTGAACAGAAGCCAGTAAACAAAATGATAAATGTGGCAAGGGGTAAAGGATAGGGGTAAAAGATATTGAGAGATAAATGCCCCCAGAGTACTGATATCCTGTTAGGTAATGTTCTCAATATCTGTGTATCTCAAATACCCAAGTACCCAAATAACAGCGTTGCCTTCAGGATATACCCATAACCAGTAGCTATTGCCTTCCAAATCCACTAAACTTTGGCTGAAATAGCCTAACTAATGCAGCTGTGAAGGGGCTTTATGCTATGGGCCTGAAACTGAAAACGCTGACTCTATGCTAGTCACGCCGTGGTCTAGACGCAAGGTAATGACGTCATAGACTCGCGACGGCGTTCCTACGTGCACCCGACGCACGTTTCTGGAATTTCATCAGGGGTTACGCCTGTCTTTCCAATGGGCCTTTTTAAAGGCAGGCGTTGTCATGGCAATGCAAAAAAACGGAATTAAAAACAAAACAGTGAACACATATCACTGTGCACCATTAAAAACTAATAGATCATCTCTTGAAAGATGGAAATGAACTCCAAAGAATGTATAAAGCTGAATAATGCCATAATGGTACTAATCAAAGAAGTAAATTATTGATCTCAAATATATATAATGTAGGTGAATATGACTGTGCTATATATTACACCTATAAGTGTACTAAGTTAATAGAGAGCCCATATATGGTAGATCTAGTCGATGTCTACATTGAGAAATATGTTGAATATTCATTATAGGCATAATTTATAGACATAAGTAGTATGTTGACTCTATATATCTTAGTAACAGCATATATTGGATAATATCAATATATGGGGCTTATCTATTAACTACATAAAAAATATAGGTTGAGTCCTCAATAATGAACTATATTTGGAGTACAGATGGTGGTCTCATCATGGTGAGCTTGCCTGATAATAGGCCTGAATCAAATGCCTTCTTGTAAGAATGCTACTGGAAAGTACGGAATTACATGATCTAAAGAAATAGATCAGATATAGGGAGTGAAGGTGAAGCCTTCATTAAGGCCATTAGGTTTTTTAGTGCCTAGTAGATAAATCCACTTGGCTTCTTTCTTTAATAGCTCTGTGTCTATATCTCCTCTCCTTATGGTTTTCTCAACATGATCTATAGCAGTAAATGTGAGGACTTTAGTGTCGCCTTTATGTTTGTTATTAACATGCATGGCTATAGGGGTGTCAAATTCTTTCTTGACACTATAGATGTGCTCAAGAATCCGTCTTCTGAGTTCCCTACAGGTTTTACCTACGTATCTGGCTCCACAAACACATGAGATTAGATATATAACACCCTCTGTTTTGCATGTAATAAGATGATTAATTTTATAAGTATGTTTTTCTGAAGAGAAGCTTTTAGTTGGTTTCACATATTGGCATGCTTTGCATGAATGACATTTAAAGCAGCCTTTTGTTTTGTGTAACCATGATTGGCTTTTGTCTGTGTCCAAATGACTTCTAGATAAGTAATCTCTTAAATTTCTAGATCTTCTACTAGTAATGGCTGCATTGGTGGGTAGAAATGGTTTAAGGTCTTTATCATCCAATAAAATACCCCAATGCTTGTTAAAGATTTTTTTAACCTCATGCCATTTACTATTGAACGTGCCAATGCACCTAATAGTATTTTCTGATTCTCTTGTTCTGTCTTTTAGAAGATCTTCCCTCTTAGTGTTTTTGGCTCTTTGGAAAGCCTTTTTTAAGCTGTTTTTAGAATAGCCTCTTTCCAAAAAGCGGGATTGTAAATCTTGAGATTCCCTCTCAAAATCTAAGTCATTGGAACAATTTCTTTTTATTCTTAAATATTGGCCAATTGGTATGCCTTCAATTAATGCTTTTGGGTGACTGCTTTTGGCGTGGAGTAAGCTATTGGTAGCTGTAGGTTTCCTGTAGGTCTTGGTGCCCACATTAAAGTTTTAACATTTAGTTCATTCTCTTTTTCTGAGAATTGGATTTCCCAGGTGTGCCCTATAAAAGGATCTTTTTCTCTCTTTTGGTATTACTTATCCCTATTATCCTTAGGACCACCCTGTTATCATCCATTTGAATTTGGTACTTATTAATTATACCTGAGCCACCGTCCCTCTACTATTTACAAGTGGATTTACCTTAAAAAGTAAAGGCTAATAAACTGCAGAGTGCACTAATTGTGCCCAGGTGAGAGGGGTGTGGGTTGACTGTTAAACTTGTATAAAAGGTTTGTGAGCTGGTTTGGGGTCTGTTTACAAGTGGATTTACCTTAAAAAGTAAAGGCTAATAAACTGCAGAGTGCACTAATTGTGCTCAGGTGAGAGGGGTGTGGCTTGACTGTTAAACTTGTATAAAAGGTTTATGAGCTGGTTTGGGTTCTGTTTACAAGTGGATTTACCTTAAAAAGTAAAGGCTAATAAACTGCAGAGTGCACTAATTGTGCTCAGGTGAGAGGGGTGTGGCTTGACTGTTAAACTTGTATAAAAGGTTTGTGAGCTGGTTTGGGTTCTGTTTACAAGTGGATTTACCTTAAAAAGTAAAGGCTAATAAACTGCAGAGTGCACTAATTGTGCCCAGGTGAGAGGGGTGTGGCTTGACTGTTAAACTTGTATAAAAGGTTTGTGAGCTGGTTTGGGTTCTGTTTACAAGTGGATTTACCTTAAAAAGTAAAGGCTAATAAACTGCAGAGTGCACTAATTGTGCCCAGGTGAGAGGGGTGTGGCTTGACTGTTAAACTAGGATAAAGGATTTGTGAGCTGGTTTGGGGCCTGTTTACAAGTGGATTTACCTTACAAGTAAAGGCTGATAAATTGCAGAGTGCACTAATTGTGCCCAGGCGAGAAGGCAGAAGTAATAGAAACCGGAGAAGGGGAACTTGTGAGCTTGCGAACATTTTCAGTATCAAGTGCAATTCTAGTAAAAGCCTAGGAGTTTAAATAAAAGGAGGGCCTTCAAAGAAAAGGGAGGGCAGATTTATAGTGCAAAGGAGGAAAACTTTATATAAATATATTATATTATATTCTTTATTTTTCCCACTGAAATTTCGTAGACAATAATAATAATTATGAGTCAGTCCAGTGGCAACCTTATTCAGTGTACATCCTATCAAATGTATGCACTACTGGAACAGATGATCCAGGGTCCATACCTCTGTGACAGGTGTGAGCATGTTACCTCTTTGGAAGCTCAAATTGAAGATCTGGAGAGGAGAATTGCAGCACTTAGTGATATTGCTCCACTGGAAAGGGAGTTGGTGCTCACGGAGCACAGTTTAGCTGGGCCTAGTATGGAGGGAGGAGCTGGGGCTAGTGAGGATGGCCAGGGAGGTAGCTGGGTTACAGTTAGAAGGGGAATCAGAGGGTACAGGAGGAGGCAGGCCAGTTCTGAGTTGGCAAACAACAACAGATTTGCTAGATTGAGTGAAACTGTTGGCGATGTCCATTCAGGAATGGCAATGCCAGATAGAGCTGTTCCCTCTAACAGCCGGGCGAACAGCTCTACTGGAGAAGAGGGAGGGCAGAATAGGCAGAGCAACAGACATGTTTTGGTGGTAGGGGACTCTATTATTAGGAAGGTAGACAGGGTAATTTGTCACCCAGATCCCAGCAATCGAACAGTTTGCTGTCTCCCGGGTGCTCGGGTTCGGCATGTTGTGGATCGGGTGGATAAATTATTGGGAGGGGCTGGTAATGAACCAGCGGTCTTGGTACACATTGGTACCAATGACAAAGTTAGTGGAAGATGGAGCGTCCTAAAGAATGATTTTAGAGAATTAGGGAATAAGCTTAAAGCAAGGACCTCCAAGGTAGTATTTTCTGAGATACTACCAGTGCCACGTGCTAGCCCAGGGAGGCAGAAGGAGCTTAGGGAGGTTAATGCGTGGCTAAAAAAGTGGTGCAGTGCAGAGGGTTTTGGATTTTTAGAGCACTGGGCTGACTTCTCACTTGGGTACAATCTCTATAGCAGGGATGGATTGCACCTTAATGATGAGGGCGCTTTTGTGCTAGGGAATAGGATGGTAGAACGGCTGGGGGAGTTTTTAAACTTGTAGGTGGGGGGGAGGGACTATATAGAAGTATTGGGGTAAATAGGGTAGAGAGGGAAAGGGATGAATTATTTACCCATGGGGGAGGAGAAGGGGGGAGGGTTACAATAGAAAGTAGGGAGATATTAAGAGGGGCCTCAAATACAGTGGCAGGCACTTCACATCAGCAGAGCCATAGCAACATAAAGTGTATGATTGCAAACGCAAGAAGTTTGCCTGGGAAAATGGATGAGCTAGAAATATTAGCAGTACAAGAAAAATGGGGCTTAATAGGCATTACGGAAACATGGTGGGATGAATCTCATGACTGGACTGTTAATCTGGATGGTTATAACCTATTTAGGAAAGATAGGGGAAATGGTAAAAGAGGAGGAGGGATCTGTCTTTATGTTAAGCCTGAATTTAAGCCTATAGTTAGAGAAGATATTTATGCTGGCACTAACGGCATCATTGAATCCTTGTGGGTTGAGCTAAATAGTGGAGGAGCTAATTCTAAATGCATATTGGTGGGAGTATGCTATAAACCCCCAAATATAGCTGAAAGTGAGGAAATACAATTATTGTTACAGATTGGAAATGCAGCTAAGCATGGGCAAGTTCTAATAATGGGAGACTTTAATTACCCTGATATAAACTGGATAAACGAGACCAGCAGCTCAGCTAAGGGGAGCAGGTTCTTGAGTACACTCAGGGATCATTATCTAGCCCAGGTAATACAAGAACCTACTAGAAATGGGGCCATCTTGGATTTAGTCATCACAAGTAATATTGATATAATATCAAATGTAAAAATAGGGGAACCCTTGGGGAACAGTGATCACAACACAGTCTCATTTGAGATTGAATACAAAAAACAGAGTTGTAAGGGGCCAACAAAAACTCTAAATTTTAAAAGGGCTAACTTTAATGGGCTACGGGCAGCAATACAACATATAGACTGGGACAAAGAACTTACAGGGAAGAATACTGAAAATAAATGGACAACATTCAAATCCTTACTAAATAAACATACTCATCAGCATGTACCATGTGGAAATAAAATAAATAGGAGTAAATCACATCCCATGTGGCTTAACAATGACTTAAAGATCATGATGAGGAAAAAGAAATATGCATTTAAATTATACAAGAAGGAGGGAACAGAGGCATCTTTATGTGACTATAAGGAAATCAACAAGGCTTGCAAAAGGGCTATTAGACTGGCTAAAATAGAAAATGAGAAGTCAGTTGCAATGGAAAGTAAGACTAACCCTAAAATATTTTATAAATATATTAATGGGAAGAAGGCCAGGAAGGAATCGATAGGACCATTACAATGTGACACAGGCCATCTGATAATTAGTGACCAGGAAAAGGCAGATGAGCTAAATAGGTTCTTTTCGTCGGTATACACAAGGGAGGTACCAGTGGTTGGGACACTGCAACATAATGGGGCTACACTACCTTCACTAAATAATTGGTTAACGCAGGAAGAAATACAAAAGAGGTTGGAGAAAATAAATGTTAATAAAGCCCCAGGTCCTGATGGAATACATCCAAGGGTACTGAGGGAGCTGGGTTCTGTAATAGCCAAACCATTATATCTAATCTTTAAAGACTCGCTCACTACAGGGTCTCTACCAGATGACTGGAGAAAAGCAGAGGTGATACCTATATTTAAGAAGGGATCTAGAGCAAATCCGGGGAATTATAGACCAGTGAGCCTCACTTCTGTAGTTGGGAAGCTTTTAGAAGGGTTAATAAGGGACAGAATACAAGAATATGTCTATTTGAACAGGATCATAGGTAGCAGTCAACATGGATTTATGAAGGAAAGGTCGTGTCAGACCAATCTAATTAGTTTTTATGAGGAGGTTAGTAGGGACTTGGATCAGGGCAACTCAGTGGATGTAGTCTTTTTAGATTTTTCAAAGGCATTTGATACAGTGCCACATGGAAGACTAGTGAGCAAACTAAGGGATACAGGAATTGCAGTAAATATCTGCTCATGGATCGAGAGCTGGCTAAAAGACAGGAAGCAAAGGGTTGTTGTAAATGGAACATACTCCGATTGGTCTAATGTGATAAGTGGGGTTCCTCAGGGCTCAGTATTGGGTCCTCTCCTTTTTAACATATTTATTAATGACATTGAAGTAGGACTCAAATGTAGTGTCTCCATTTTTGCTGATGACACTAAGTTGTGCAAGGTAATAAAATCAGATAATGATGTACTTTCCCTACAAAAGGATTTGCATAAATTAGAGAAATGGGCGGCTAAATGGCAGATGAGATTTAATACTAATAAATGTAAGGTTATGCATTTGGGAAGGAACAATAGCCAAGCAATCTATAATCTTAATGGAGCAAATCTAGGGGTATCAGATATTGAAAGGGATTTGGGAGTACTAGTGGACAACCACCTAGGTAACAGCGCTCAAAGCCAAGCAGCGGCTGCAAAGGCAAATAAAATATTAGCATGTATTAGGAAGGGTATAGAAGCCAGGGAAGAAGATATAATTCTGCCACTATACAAATCTCTAGTACGCCCTCATTTGGAATATGGAGTACAATTTTGGGCACCACCTCACAAAAAAGACATTTTAGAGCTGGAAAAAGTACAGAGAAGGGCTACAAAACTAATAAGGGGAATGGAGGGGCTAAGTTATGAAGAAAGACTAGCAAAATTAAACTTATTTTCGCTAGAAAAAAGGCGTCTAAGAGGAGATATGATTACGTTATTTAAATACATCCAGGGTCAATATAAGGCTTTGTCAAGTGAACTTTTTGTAGCAAGAGATTTTCAACTGACAAGAGGACATCCGTTGAGGTTAGAGGAAAAAAGATTTCACCTTAAACAAAGAAAAGGGTTCTTCACAGTTAGGGTGGTTAAACTGTGGAATTCTCTACCAAAGGAGGTGGTGACAGCGAATTCGATAGACAACTTCAAAAAGGGGTTAGATATATTTCTGAATAAAGAGGGCATTCAAGGCTATCCTAGATAACTAGCAAGGAATATTGATCCAGGGAGAAATTTGATCGCCAGTTTCTGGGGTCAGGAAGGAATTTTGCTTTTTTTTTTCCCTTATGAGACAATTGGCAAAGTTTCAATGTTTTTTTTTTTTATGTTTGCCTTCCTCTGGATCAATTAACAATAATTAACAATTAACAATAATAATAAATAGTCCAAATTAAAAAGATCAATAGAGATCTAAAAAGGTTGAACTTGATGGACTAACTCTTTATTCATTCTCCAATACTATACTATTAATAATTATTTAATCAATAATTTAATTAATAACTAATCCGCATATTGCAGATCAGAGGAGATCTTAACAGGTTGAACTTGATGGACTGAAAGTCTTTTTTCAACCTTAATTACTATGTAACTATGTAACTATGTAACAGGGTCACCACTCCACATGACGCCGATGTGAAGTGGCTGAAGAAGACCCTGCCTCTCCACTCCAGTTGCCACGAGGCCTCAGCCTCTGGAGTGGTGTGAGTTTCCTGCAGGAAGCTCACAGAGTACCCTCCCTGATATAAATAGGAGAGTACCTGGAACCTGCGGAAACTGTCTTGACAGCCATTGGTATTTAGCGTGCTGATGTGCAAAGCCATTACTGCGTGTCAGGAATTGTGCGTTCCTCAGACCCTTGAGACTGCTGATAGGACACACACATTTTATAGAATTTCCGGACGTGGAGATGCTCCGCAGTCCCAGAATTCTTGGCCCTAGTGCTGACCACTAGATATTGCTGGAGAGAGTGGAGAATAAACGACATATTCTTCCACCTCTCCAAGGCCAGCCGCACCTTCCTTTTCTTTTGTCCATGAAGGGTGCTCTCAAGGAATAGATCTATTTCCTTGACAGGGATAACCCACCCAGAATCTGATGTTCCTTCTAGTGGGTCACCCCTGGGCTCCTCTTGGCTGAGGGCTTTTACTCCGTCCTCCCCGGCTGGAGTCAGTTTCCTCAGCTTTATTCTCAGGGACCCCCTCTTAGATGATACAGAAGGAGTCCCTTTAGCACCCTTCAAGGTAAATAATGGACCCTTGGATTGCTGCTGCACCCCTGTAGCTTCAGGAGTGCATTCAGGGGTTGCTGGCTGAACAGCAGTGGCTGGTATGGCTTCCTTAATGGAAGCCTTGGAGGCTTTATATGCCTCCTCTGCCAGTTCCACCGCTGCTTGCTCAGCTTGGATTGCACCGATGTTAGGGTCAGTGGACGGCTGAGGAGGGTAGACAGGCTCTCCCATGATGTTAACAGGAAAACCTGTTTTATCACCCTTCCCCATTTCCACTTCCCCTTGTGCCACATCCCCCCTGACAGACAAATCCATGGGGTCCTGAATGGGGGTCATGCCTATATTCCCCCCCTCCAGTAGTGACTCGGCCTGGGGCTCTAACAAAGCCTGAGGTACGTCACTAGAGAGTGACACTGGAGGAGGAGAGTGACTGGTGCCCTTGAAGCTCAGCACCTCAGGGACACTGACTACCCATTCAGCAGGGGCTTTGTTGGGACCCCCCTCAAAGGCCAGAGGCAGAACCTGATCTTTCTTGTCTACCCCTGCCTCACTTGGGAGACCCTCTTGCCCCTGCTTTTCCTCCAGACCCTTTTCCACATTAACCCCTATAGGGTCTGGAGAGAGAGATGTGTGGTCTGGCACCGGCTGGCTGAGCTTAATAACCGGGCCAGACAATGTCACCGGATGAGGAGGAGATGTTTTGTTCCTCTTCTTGCTTTTAGAGGGAGGTGCTCCACTATAGAGCACTTCCCACTTATCAGCAACCTCCCTGTTGGTTTTATGCTTCCTCTTCCTGGGGACGTCAGTCCTGGAAGAGGAGCTGCCACTAGCTGCCTCCCTTGCAGAGGGCTTATTATCCCTCTGCTTACACTGTGCCCCCACACTAACTGATGTAATTATGGTGGGGCAGATTGGGACTTGGGAGATGCAGCTGTGACACTGGGAGGACCGGTGACATTCTTCCCCTTTTTCCCCATGTCTGCAGTCTTGCTGGAGACCACAGACACAGATGGCTTTTTTGGGGAAGAAGGGGGTTTGGAGGCCGTGGTGGTGGCTTGAGGAACGGCCTCCTTGCCTGAGCTCTGTGGGGGGGCTATGACCCTTGAGGTCCCCTCAGCGGGGATGGGTGCTGTACTGACGGAGGTGCCATTTGCTGGGGCTGGGGCATGATGCTTTACATTAGGACAATTCCTACGTGTATGCCCCAACCCCTTGCAATGATAGCACTGCACCTCCGTAGTGCTGTAAAAAATCCTGAAGAGCACCCCCTCAAATGGAACCCCAAAAGACCCCTCTATGTTTTCTGCGCCCTGAGGCAGGCACATTTGTACCTGCCTCTTGAAAGAGAGCACATGACGAAGTGCTCTCTCTCTGCACCCCAGGGGAATTTTAATAAATGGTGTTTTTACTTTCCCTAGGGTTAGCAGGTGGGGGCGCAGGAGGGAGTCTGGTAGGAAGGGGGGCACATTAGAGAGTGTTACTTTTGTGCCCAACCCTTCCAGGGGTTCTATTGGGACATATAATCCCCCCACTGTGATGCCTCTCTGTATAAGAATGTGAGCAGCAGCCAGCGTACGGGTAAAGAAAACTGCTTTCCCGTGCATTTTGCTGGCTGCTACTATAACAGAGGGGCTGATGACATTAGCTGCAGCACGCAGATAGATATCAATGCTGTAGACCCCAGACATCTGACATTTAACCCCATGCTTCCTGGTGATCTGCCCCTCAGCCCCAGCGGTGGTATTACTGGGGCCAGCAGAAACCACCTGTGACCAGGTATTAGCCACAGGGGTAGGTCTGCTGGCAGAACCACCAGGAGCTGGGGCTGCCTTATCTGCCTGGGGCCTATGCTGTGCAGTGCTGCAGCTAGGATTTTCAGGGGCCATTATTCCCCCTTTTGACCCCTGAGGCTTCTTAATGGTCTTATCCCTCATGTTTAGACCCTTTTTTTTTAGTTTATTTGTTTTATTTATTTTTATTTTTTGTTTTATGATTTTTTACTGTTTTCTTTTTTTTTAAAATATAAAAGTGTGAAAAAGAAACAGAAAGACAAAACTAAGGGAGACAAAACTAAGGGAGAGAGAGAGAGATGATGTTTGGCAGTGGAAGGGTTAATGGCCTGTTGCAAGGTGTTGCTAATTGCAACAACACAGAGAACACAGAGGCTTTTTAACCCCTCTGTGTCTCTGTGTCAGATGTTAAAAAAGCCTTTTAAACAAAAATTCTAATTGTTCCCCCCCCCCACTGCCTACAAAGATGTTACTTGTCTTCTCTCCCCCCAAAACATAAAACCCAACACCAAACAAACAAAACTTTAACAAAACCTGAAAAACTTAAAAAAAAAAAGTCAAAGTAAAAAAAGCTCCAGGAGTGAAGGTGGAGTGCTAAGGGAGGGGTGTGGCAAAGTATCCAGGAGACAGCTCACTCTCCTGGGATAGAGAGCTGAGCTTGGCTCCCAGAAAACTAAAACTTAAATTAAACTAAGAAAAATACCGCAAAAACTCCCAAAAATGAACAACACCGTGCACAAAGTGCTTATAAACAGAAAGGTGTTAAAATAAAACTTGTATTTGAGGGACTAAGACCCTAAAAAACCTTTTGTTTAGAGCTCAAGCATGCACACAACATGCTCTCTGAGAACTTGGCACAGTGTATTTTAAAATTATGAGAAAACATTTTCTGTAAACTAAATAAAAATCATATTAGGAGGTTGAAAGAAAAAGAAACCGGATGGGGGGATACCGAGCAGAGCACACCATCTACAGCCCACTGGGAGACAAACTCATCCATTCCCCCAGTAGACAAAGCCAGGTGGTACTCTGCCCGGATACGGGAGCGCACCAGCACCCGGAACATGGCCTCAGGTGACAAGGGAACCCCCCCTATCAAACACTGCTTCCTGGACTTATATATAGCCAACTTGGCTAATGCCAGGAGCAGGTTGACGAGGAGGTCCCTGGCCTTATTGCCCCGGGACACTGGGCGCCCAAAAATAAAAATGTGAGGGGAGAAATGCAGCCAGAACTGCAGGAGGAGGCCCCTCAAGAGTGACAAGAGGGGCTGCAGTCTGGCGCAACTAAAATAAACATGATACACGGACTCTCCCTTGCCACAGAATGGACAAGTGGAGGGAGAGTCCGTGAATTTAGCTAAGTACTCTCCCGTGCTCAGTGCACCATGGAGCACTCTCCAACTCAAGTCCCCGGTGGGTCGTGGAACTAAATCAGAATAAAGTTCCCTCCACCGGGGCCTCTTGCCCTCGTCAGCTGGTAGGACCCGCCTCCAGATGGTATCGGGACGGGTCACGAGGGCAAGGAAGTGCACTGTATGGAGCACGAGAGAATATAAGCTCTTCCTCGGCATGCCGCGAAAGCATGCCGAGGGTATGTCCCTCAACCTCGAGAGGTTGGGGACAGGAGGAGCCTGAGGGGAAACACGGGGCTTGTGTCCAATGCAAACAGCCGGAGAAGGGGTGTTGAAAGGTGCATGTGGCACTCCGGCCTGCAAAGCCCCGCGAAGGAAGGTGCGCGAGTCGGGGGAGATGGCATCTCTAATCTCCTGGAGCAAGCGCCCTGAGACTTTGGGCGTCACATATCCCAAACGGAGCGCAAGCTCCTGGGGTGACACCCAATCAGAACGCCCGTATTCCAGGAGATCCCCGACTCGGGTCATCCGTGCATGACTAAGGCGGCGGATGATACTGGGGGACTGTAACATTGGAGCCCCCACTGCTGCATTAAATAGCAGGGGCTCCGTGAATATTTCATCCCCCAAAGGCACGCCCTGCCTGGTCACGGAGACCATGCTCCAGGCCTTGAGGGTTTCCTGGTAGTATGCCGGCAACACAGAGAGGTCTCTCCCAAACCCCTCGGGCCTGATCAGAAACAATTGCCGGTCATACCCCAGGTTGCGCAACTGGCGATAAAAGCTGGATGCCAGTGCGCACCACTGCGGAGAGGGGTCTGCATATAGGTATCTCTGCAGGTACTGAAGGCGGAAGGTGGACAACTGGGAGCACACACAAACTACTCCCTGTCCACCCTCCACCAAAGGCAGACTTGCCACCCCTGCAGAGACCCAATGCCTTCCCATCCAGAGGAAATCTAACAAATTCCTCTGGATATTGGTGACAAACTCGGGGGTCGGACTCAGACAAATCAGCCGGTGCCAGATCTGAGAAGCCACCAGCTGATTCACCACTAGAGTCCGCCCCCTAAGGGAAAGCATTTTTGCTAGACCCCTCCATTGTCCCAGACGAGAGAGGACACTGCCCTCTAACTCCCTCCAGTTGTCTGGGACGGAAGCGTCCGCAGCAGACAGGTAGACCCCCAGATATTTAATGACATCTGCCTCCCACGTGATGTCACGAAACGTGGGAGGCAAAGAGTCCACCTGTAAATTACCCTCTAAAAGGCCTGTGCATTTGGACCAGTTGATCTGAGCGGAGGAGGCAGCTGAATATACCTCCTGGCACTGTTTTGCCAGCTCAAGATCAACTGGATCCTGGGCCACGAGGAGCACATCGTCAGCATAAGCTGAAAGGACAATCCGCATGTCTGGATCTTTTAGCACCAGCCCTGTGAGCCTTTTCCTCAGTAGGCAGAGGAAAGGCTCAATGGCCAGTGCATATAACTGTCCAGACAAGGGACATCCTTGACGCACCCCTCGTCCAAATACCAAAGGTGCTGTTAGGGACCAATTGATTTTAAGTAAACACTCTGCAGAGGCGTACAGCGTTCTTATAAAGCCCACAAACTGTGGGCCAAAGCCGTACGCTTGCAGAGTGGCTATGAGGTAACCATGGTCCACCCTGTCAAACGCCTTCTCTTGATCTAAAGAGAGAAAGGCGAGTGACAGACCAGTCCTGCGAGAATAATGCAATAGATCCCGGACCAGAAAGATACTATCAAAGATAGTCCGGCCCGGGATCGCATAGGACTGGTCAGGGTGAACCAATTCTGCCAGCACAGACCCAAGTCTAAGCGAGATGGCTTTAGCTACAATCTTGTAGTCCGTGCTGAGCAGAGAGACCGGTCGCCAGTTCTTAATAAGCCGGAGATCCCCCTTTTTGGGCAGCAGGGCAAGTACTGCCCTGCGACAAGACAGGGGCATCTCCCCGGTCTCCAGGGCTTCCCCAAGGACCAGATGGAAATCAGGTCCCAGAGTCTCCCAGAAAAATTGGAAAAACTCTACAGTCAGTCCGTCCAGTCCTGGAGACTTTTCACAGGACATGGCACGGAGGGCTTCAGAGAGCTCTTGAAAAGATAGTGGTATATCAAGCCGCTCTCTTACACCCTCACTGACTGTGGGGAGCCCCTCCCATAGCACCCTGCAGGCGTCTGGAGAAATGGGATCCGGAGAGTAAAGATCTTTATAAAAGTTCCGGGCTCTATCCCGGATACTCTCCGGATCTGTAAGGGGGGCACCGTCTTCATCTAGAAGACAGGTGATGTGCCTACTGTTACCCCCCTTTTTCTCCAGTGAGTAGAAGAGGCGCGAGCCGCGGTCTAGATCTTTGAGAAAACCTAAGCGGCTGCGCACGTATGCCCCCTTGGCCTGGTGTCGTTCCAGGTCACAGAGGACACCCTTCCTCTCTACATACTCGCTCTGCAGGGATTGGTCCCTACAAGTGAACAGCCTCTGCTCCAGATGGAGTACCTCCCCCCGGAGTGACTCCAACTCAGCTTCGCGCTGCCCACTCGCACCCTTGGTATATTCCTGACACAGAAGTCGCAAATGAACCTTGCCCACGTCCCACCACAGTTTTAACGTGGCAAAGTCCCCCTTGCAACCCCTCCAGTCCGTCCAAAACTCCCGGATCAATGTCACGAGCCCCTGGTCCTTCAACAAAGCATTGTTGAAGTGCCAATAGGCGGCTCGTGGCGCTGTTGGCGTTAGCGCCACTGTCACAGACACACAGTTGTGGTCTGTGAACGGAGCCAGCCTAATGGCACAAGAACCGACTCGTGACATATAGTGACTAGATATATATAGTCTGTCGATCCGGGAGTGGGACACCAGACCGGCTCTCACCCTGACGTAGGTGAAACCGTCTGATGCCCCTGGGTTCTGCTCTCGCCAGATGTCCTCCAGGGAGAAGCGGGCGATGATCTCCCGCAGGGCTGACGCAGAAGGCGGGAACGGCTCTGGACTATTCCGGTCCAGAGCGTCGAGGGTGCAGTTGAAATCACCCCCGAGTACCAAACACTCATCTGCGTCAACCGTCTCCAAAAACTGGGACAGTCTGGCGAGGAACCTCACTCTCTCGAGCCCTCCAGCAGGGGCATATATATTAACTAGGTTAATGATGCTACCCTGCTCTCGGACCCGGAGGTGGATTAGACGGCCTGGGATAACAGCTTTCACAAGCAGCAGCTCTGGCTGAAAAGACTCTGAGAACAGGGTCACCACTCCACATGACGCCGATGTGAAGTGGCTGAAGAAGACCCTGCCTCTCCACTCCAGTTGCCACGAGGCCTCAGCCTCTGGAGTGGTGTGAGTTTCCTGCAGGAAGCTCACAGAGTACCCTCCCTGATATAAATAGGAGAGTACCTGGAACCTGCGGAAACTGTCTTGACAGCCATTGGTATTTAGCGTGCTTATGTGCAAAGCCATTACTGCGTGTCAGGAATTGTGCGTTCCTCAGACCCTTGAGATTGCTGATAGGACACGCACATTTTATAGAATTTCCGGACACGGAGATGCTCCGCAGTCCCAGAATTCTTGGCCCTAGTGCTGACCACTAGATATTGCTGGAGAGAGTGGAGAATAAACGACATATTCTTCCACCTCTCCAAGGCCAGCCGCACCTTCCTTTTCTTTTGTCCATGAAGGGTGCTCTCAAGGAATAGATCTATTTCCTTGACAGGGATAACCCACCCAGAATCTGATGTTCCTTCTAGTGGATCACCCCTGGGCTCCTCTTGGCTGAGGGCTTTTACTCCATCCTCCCCGGCTGGAGTCAGTTTCCTCAGCTTTATTCTCAGGGACCCCCTCTTAGATGATACAGAAGGAGTCCCTTTAGCACCCTTCAAGGTAAATAATGGACCCTTGGATTGCTGCTGCACCCCTGTAGCTTCAGGAGTGCATTCAGGGGTAGCTGGCTGGACAGCAGTGGCTAGCATGGCTTCCTTAATGGAAGCCTTGGAGGCTTTATATGCCTCCTCTGCTAGTTCCACCGCTGCTTGCTCAGCTTGCATGGCACCGATGTTAGGGTCAGTGGACGGCTGAGGAGGGTAGACAGGCTCTCCCATGATGTTAACAGGAAAACCTGTTTTATCACCCTCCCCCATTTCCACTTCCCCTTGTGCCACATCCCCCCTGACAGACAAATCCATGGGGTCCTGAATGGGGGTCATGCCTATATTCCCCCCCTCCAGTAGTGACTCGGCCTGGGGCTCTAACAAAGCCCGAGGTACGTCACTAGAGAGTGACACTGGAGGAGGAGACTGACTGGTGCCCTTGAAGCTCAGCACCTCAGGGACACTGACTACCCATTCAGCAGGGGCTTTGTTGGGTCCCCCCTCAAAGGCCAGAGGCAGAACCTGATCTTTCTTGTCTACCCCTGCCTCACTTGGGAGACCCTCTTGCCCCTGCTTTTCCTCCAGACCCTTTTCCACATTAACCCCTATAGGGTCTGGAGAGAGAGATGTGTGGTCTGGCACCGGCTGGCTGAGCTTAATAACTGGGCCAGACAATGTCACCGGATGAGGAGGAGATGTTTTGTTCCTCTTCTTGCTTTTAGAGGGAGGTGCTCCACTATTGAGCACTTCCCACTTATCAGCAACCTCCCTGTTGGTTTTATGCTTCCTCTTCCTGGGGACGTCACTCCTGGAAGAGGAGCTGCCACTAGCTGCCTCCCCTGCAGAGGGCTTATTATCCCTCTGCTTACACTGTGCCCCCACACTAACTGATGTAATTATGGTGGGGGCAGATTGGGACTTGGGAGATGCAGCTGTGACACTGGGAGGAACGGTGACATTCTTCCCCTTTTTCCCCGTGTCTGCAGTCTTGCTGGAGACCACAGACACAGATGGCTTTTTTGGGGAAGAAGGGGGTTTGGAGGCCGTGGTGGTGGCTTGAGGAACGGCCTCCTTGCCTGAGCTCTGTGGGGGGGCTATGACCCTTGAGGTCCCCGCTGTTATGGGCTCAGCGGGGATGGGTGCCGTACTGACGGAGGTGCCATTTGCTGGGGCTGGGGCATGATGCTTTACATTAGGACAATTCCTACATGTATGCCCCAACCCTTTGCAATGATAGCACTGCACCTCCGTAGTGCTGTAAAAAATCCTGTACAGCACCCCCTCAAATGGAACCCCAAAAGACCCCTCTATGTTTTCTGCGCCCTGAGGCAGGCACATTTGTACCTGCCTCTTGAAAGAGAGCACATGACGAAGTGCTCTCTCTCTGCACCCCAGGGGAATTTTTATAAATGGTGTTTTTACTTCCCCTAGGGTTAGCAGGTGGGGGCGCAGGAGGGAGTCTGGTAGGAAGGGGGGCACATTAGAGAGTGTTACTTTTGTGCCCAACCCTTCCAGGGGTTCTATTGGGACATATAATCCCCCCACTGTGATGCCTCTCTGTATAAGAATGTGAGCAGCAGCCAGCGTACGGGTAAAGAAAACTGCTTTCCCGTGCATTTTGCTGGCTGCTACTATAACAGAGGGGCTGATGACATTAGCTGCAGCACGCAGATAGATATCAATGCTGTAGACCCCAGACATCTGACATTTAACCCCATGCTTCCTGGTGATCTGCCCCTCAGCCCCAGCGGTGGTATTACTGGGGCCAGCAGAAACCACCTGTGACCAGGTATTAGCCACAGGGGTAGGTCTGCTGGCAGAACCACCAGGAGCTGGGGCTGCCTTATCTGCCTGGGGCCTATGCTGTGCAGTGCTGCAGCTAGGATTTTCAGGGGCCATTATTCCCCCTTTTGACCCCTGAGGCTTCTTAATGGTCTTATCCCTCATGTTTAGACCCTTTTTTTTTAGTTTATTTGTTTTATTAATTTTTATTTTTTGTTTTATGATTTTTTACTGTTTTCTTTTTTTTAAAAATATAAAAGTGTGAAAAAGAAACAGAAAGACAAAACTAAGGGAGACAAAACTAAGGGAGAGAGAGAGAGATGATGTTTGGCAGTGGAAGGGTTAATGGCCTGTTGCAAGGTGTTGCTAATTGCAACAACACAGAGAACACAGAGGCTTTTTAACCCCTCTGTGTCTCTGTGTCAGATGTTAAAAAAGCCTTTTAAACAAAAATTCTAATTGTTCCCCCCCCCACTGCCTACAAAGATGTTACTTGTCTTCTCTCCCCCCAAAACATAAAACCCAACACCAAACAAACAAAACTTTAACAAAACCTGAAAAACTTAAAAAAAAAAAAGTCAAAGTAAAAAAAGCTCCAGGAGTGAAGGTGGAGTGCTAAGGGAGGGGTGTGGCAAAGTATCCAGGAGACAGCTCACTCTCCTAGGATAGAGAGCTGAGCTTGGCTCCCAGAAAACTAAAACTTAAATTAAACTAAGAAAAATACCGCAAAAACTCCCAAAAATGAACAACACCGTGCACAAAGTGCTTATAAACAGAAAGGTGTTAAAATAAAACTTGTATTTGAGGGACTAAGACCCTAAAAAACCTTTTGTTTAGAGCTCAAGCATGCACACAACATGCTCTCTGAGAACTTGGCACAGTACTTGTAAGCCTGACACACACACTGGCTAGCGGTCAGGCAAATGAACTTAGATTGGCGGTCAGGCAAATGAACTTAGATTTAAGAAAATAAAATTATTGTTTTTTTTTAAATGTAGACTGCAGGTACACCACTAGATTGGATTGGTTGAACTTGGCACAATACTTGTAAGCCTGACACACACACTGGCTAGCGGTCAGGCAAATGAACTTAGATTGGCGGTCAGGCAAATGAACTTAGATTTAAGAAAATAAAATTATTGTTTTTTTAAATGTAGACTGCTGGTACACCACTAGATTGGATTAGTTGAACTTGGCACAATACTTGTAAGCCTGACACACACACTGGCTAGCGGTCAGGCAAATGAACTTAGATTGGTGGTCAGGCAAATTAACTAAGATTTAACAAAATAAAAGTTTTGTTTTTTTAAAAGTAGACAACTAGTAAACAAGATTGTATTGGTTGCACTGTGCACACACAGTATAAGCTGTTAGCCTGACACACACACTTGCTAGCAGGGGCTAGCAGGGAGACAGGCAAATTAAGTTAGATTAGACAGAAAAAAACAAACAAACAAAAATGATGTTATAGCCCTAAAAAGGGCTTTTTAGGGTGCTGTGTTTACAGCAGAGATCTGATGAGTCCTTCAGCACTGCACTGGACACTGAATAAACTTGCCTAGCTATTGATTTCCCTATTCAATCAGCATCACCTACACTCTCCCTCCTCTCAGTAAGACTGCAAGTTAGTTATGATTCCAAAATGGCTGCTGTCCATGAGGTAGAAGGGTCTGGAAGGCAGGGTATGATGCTGATTGGCTGTAATGTGTCTGCTGACTGTGAGGTGCAGGGTCAAAGTTTGCTCAATGATAAATTATAGGGGGCGAATCGAACATCGCATATGTTCGCAGTTCGCTGCGAACGTGAACATGCTATGTTCGCCGGGAACAGTCCGCCGGCAAACTATTCGTGACATCTCTAGTGACCAAAAAAGGCAGATGAGCTAAATTGTTTTTTTCTTCGGTATATACAAGGGAGGTATCAGTGGTTGGGACACTGCAACATAATGGGGCTACACTACATTTGCAGAATAATTGGTTAACAAAAATAAATGTTAATAATGCCCCGGTACCTGATGGAATACATCCACGGTCACTGCGGGTATTGGTTTCTGCAATAGCCAAACCATTATATTTAATTTTTAAAGATTCAGTCAACACAGGGTCTCTACCAGATGACTGGAGAAAAGCAGATGTGATACCTATATTTTAAAAGGGAGCAAGAGCAAATACGGGTAATTATAGACCAGTGAGCCTCACTTCTGTAGTGGGGAAGCTTTTAGAAGGGTTAATAAGGGATAATATACAAGAATATGTATATTTGAACAGGATTATAAGTAGGAGTAAACATGGATGTATGAGGGATAGGTCATGTCAAACAAATCTAATTAGTTTCTATCAGGAGGTTAGTAGGAACCTGGATCAAGGCAACTCAGTCTTTTTGGATTTTGCAAAGGCTTTTGATACAGTGCCACATGGGAGACTATTGTGCAAACTAAGATACAGGAATTGCAGTACATATCTGCTCGTGGATTGAGAGCTGGCTAAAAGACCGGAAGCAAAGGGTTGTTGTAAAATGGAACATACTCCAATGGGACTAATGTGGTAAGTGGGGTTCCTCAAGGTTCAGTATTAGGTCCTCTCCTTTTTAACATATTTATTAATGACTTAGAGGTGTGACTGGAAAGTAGTGTCTCCATTTTCGCTGATGACACAAAGTTTTGCAAGGTAATTAAATCAGATAATGATATGCTTTCTTTTCAAAGGGATTTACATAAAATTGAGGAATGGGCATCTGAATAGCAGATGAGATTTAATACGTATAAATGTAAAGTTACGCATCTGGGAAGGAAAAATAGCCATGCAATTTATAATCTTAATGGAGCAAATCTAGGGGTATCGGATATTGAAAGGGATTTGGGAGTGCTTGTGGACAACCATCAAGGTAACAGTGCTTAAAGTCAAGCAACAGCTGCAAAGGCAAATAAAATATTAGCATGTATGAAGAAGGGTATAGAAGCAAGGGAAGTAAATAGAATTCCGCCACTATACAAATCTCTAGTACGCCCTCATTTGAAATATGGAGTACAATTTTAGGCACCACTTCATAAAAAGGACATTGTAGAGCTGTAAAAGGTACATATGAGGGGAACAAAACTAATAAGGGGAATGGAGGGGCTAAGTTATGAAGAAAGACTAACCAAATTAAACATATTTTCTCTAGAAAAAAGGCATCTAAGAGGACATATGATTACCTTATATAAATAAACCCAGGGTTAGTATAAAGGTTTGTCAAGGTAACTTTTTGTGCCAAGAGGTTTTCAACTGACAAGAGGACATCCCTTGAGGTTAGAAGTAAAAAGATTCCACCTTAAAGAAAGAAAAGGGTTCTTCACAGTAAGGGTGGTTAATATGTGGAATTCTCTACCAGAGGAGGTGGTGACAGTGGATTCGATAAGACAACTTTAAAAGGTGACTGGATTTATTTCTAATTAAAAAGGGAGTTCAGGGTTATCCTGGATAATTAGAGAGAGTATTGATCCAGGGAGAAATCCGATCACCAGTATCTGGGGTCAGGAAGGAATTAATATTTTTTCCCTTTGAAACGATTGGCTAAGTTTCACTTGTTTTTTTTTCCCTGTTTGCCTTCCTCTGGATTAATTACTGTGTATTCTCGAGTATAAGCCGACCCGAGTATAAGCCGAGGCACCTATTTTACCAGAAAATACTGGGAAAACTTAGTGACTCGAGTATAAGCCTAGGTTAGGAAATGTGCTGCCCCCTGTGTCCCTCTTGTGCTCTCTGTGTCCCCCTCTTGTGTGCCCTCTGTGCCCCTTTCTTGTGTCCCCCCTCTCTCTCCACTGTGTCTCCTCCCCCTCTCCCTCCCCTGTGTCTCTTTCCCCCACTCCCTTCCCTGTGTCTCTTTCCCTCCCCCGTCCTTCCCTGTGTTTCTTTCCCTCCCCCTCCATTATCACACTCCTAAACCCCCTCCTCATCCTCCCTCCTCAACCCCCCTCCTCAACCCCCCTCCTCATCCTCAATCCCCCTCCTCATCATCATCCTCCCTCCTCAACCCCCCTCCTAATCCTCAACCTCCCTCCTCATCCTCTCTCCTCAACCCCCCTCCTCATCCTCAACCCCCCTCCTCATCCTCAACCTCCCTCAACCCCCTCCTCATCCTCAACCCCTCTCCTCAACCCCCCTCCTCAACCCCCCTCCTCAACCCCCCTCCTCATCCTCTCTCCTCAACCCCCTCCTCATCCTCAACCTCCCTCCTCAACCCCCCTCCTCATCCTTAACCCCCCTTCTCATCCTCAACCCCCCCTCCTCAACCTCTCTCCTCAACCCCCCCATCCTCAATCCCCCTCCTCAACCCCCCTCCTAATCCTCAACCTCCCTTCTCAACCCCCTCCTCAACCTCAACCTCCCTCCTCAACCTCTATCCTCAACCCCCATCCTCATCCTCAACCCCCCTCCTCAACCCCCCTCCTCAACTTCTCTCCAACCCCCCTCCTAAACCCCCCTCCTCATCCTCTCTCCTCAACCCCCCTCATCATACTCAACCCCCCTCCTCAATTCCCTCCTCATTCTAAACTTCCCTCCTCAACCCCCCTCCTCATCCTCAACCTCCCTCATCAACCCCCCTCCTCAAACCCCCTCCTCAACCTCTCTCCTCAACCACCCCATCCTCAACCCCCCCTTACTCAACCCCCCATCCTCAACCCCCCCATCCTCATCCTCAACCCCCATCCTCAACCCCCCATCCTCTTCCTCAACCCCCTATCCTCATCCTCAACCCCCCATCCTCATCCTCAACCCCCCCATCCTCAACCCCTCATCCTCATCCTAAACCCCCCTCCTCACTTTACCCCTCATATATGCTAATGACGGCATTTGCTTATGACGTGACATCACATGCACGTCACGTCATTGGCCAGTTCAAGAAACAATCGGAGGAGCAGCTGCTGCAGATGGAAAGTAAGTGAGGGGAAAGTGCGTGGGGGAGGTAATTAGAGGGCTAAAGTGAGGAGGGGGGTTTAGGATGAGGAAGGGGGGTTAGGATGAGGATGGGGGGTTGAGGATGGGGGGGTTGAGGATGAGGATGGGGGATTGTGGATGAGGATGGGGGGTTGAGGATGAGGATGGGGGTTGAGGATAATAAGGGAGGGGGGAGGAAAAGAGAGACACGAGGGAAAGAGAGACACAGGGGGTGAAAGAGATACATGGGGGGAAAGAGAGACACGGGGGGAAAGAGACACAGGGGTAAAGAGAGACACGGGGGAAAGATAGACACGGGGGAAAGAGAGACACAGGGTGGTGACTCGAGTATAAGCAGAGGGAGCCCTTTTCAGCCTTAAAAATAGGGCTGAAAAACTCAGCTTATACTCTAGTATATACAGTAATAATAAAAATGTTAAAAAATATAATTAAATAGTTAATTAATAATTAATTAACAACTAATTAATTAATAACTAATCCGCATATTGCAGATCAGAGGAGATCTTAAAAGGTTGAACTTGATGGACTGAAAGTCTTTTTTCAACCTTAACTACTATGTAACTATGTAACTTCTCTCTCTCTCTCTTAATATGTATATATTTGTGGTCAGATCCCTCTCCCAACAGTCGATTACTTTGAACCATTGTTTTCCAGCAATGGAAAATGCCCTTGCGGACAAGTTAGGAGAGGGTCCCTCGTTGTTGAGCTTCTCCGAACTAATCTACTATTTCTTCCAGTAATTGGGTTCTTTGCCCCAACTCCTTTTAATCTTTCCTCAGCGGTTCTATTGCCTTAGTTAGAAGTTGCTCTATTGTGGCTGTTGATCTAGCGGAAAGGTCAATATGCTGGTTAGATAATTTAGGGATGTCCTTCTGATCTGAAGAGTCCGAGTGGTCAGAGGCAGAGTCTATCTGAGATGTGGACTTGGCTGCCTTAGGCGAGAAGTGCTCTTGGATGCCTCTCGTAGAGGTGACCCTTGTTGCCTTACTTCATGCTTGAGTTTTAAGGCTTTCATGGTCAGGAAAGCTGTCAGATTCTCCTTTGATTCCTGCTTCTTTGAGGCAGGCGAAAATGCTTTAAGATCAGGAACACTGTGTCTTGACTTGCATTTAAGTTCCGTAGCTGTACTCAGAAAGAAGACTAGTGGAAATATTGGTGCTAGTCAGAGCCCCCTATGGGCATATGTTTACATCTTTTGATTTTGTGTATTTTGGGCAGAAGAAATGATTGAGGTATTTGTGTAGAGAGCACAACTTTTAGAAACCCCAAAATATAGTCAACCAGTAGCTTTTAGTTTGTAACATGTAACTCATGGGGAGCCAAAAGTCTAAGCGGTTACTTAGCAGTTCTCCCTGGAAATGATTAGGTTACTCCCAACAAGCAGTAGCTTATACTCTGCAAATTATCAGTTGCAATTATTCTGAATGGCCACACGGTGGCAGCACAAAACCAAATTGTCAGATAGTGTACGCCACTTGTTTGGCTTCAGCTAAAAACAGATCAAAGTTAACTGAGATTACACACCGGTTATACTGTCCCAGCACAAAGAAGGCTTATTGAGTCCATGTCACTCAGGTGATTTTGTAGTCTTTTATTGTAATTTTGAGGGGCTTTTCCCCCACCTTGCCACTCCTCAGGCTGCAGCCCAATTGGGTCCTAAGCTTCCCTTGGCCACTCCGGCCAGAACCAGAAGCCACCGGATGCCTCTGGGAAGCTTCTATATCCCTTCGGGGTACTAACCAGACCTAGGCCTTCTCCGCAGCTCCTGCCTCGTGGTGAGCTAAAATGGCTGCTGCCCGGTCCCACGGCCTCTGCAGTGCCCACACTGCCTCCAGAACTGCTCTGTCCAGGTCCCTCTGCGATGCACAGCCGGTTCTTGAGTGTGCCGACTGGCCCAGGACCTCTACTGTCCTCTCCTCCTAGCAATTCTCAGCAGGGAAGCAGCCTTCAGAAAAGCTGGATAGGTATAGCCTTCTCCACCTCTGTGCCTCCAGGGGTGCCATTTAGGCGACCCACAGGGGTTATGGGTCACCTCCTCTTCCTCCCCCAGCTTTTCTTGGGGAGGTCAACACTTTTTTTTATAGCTCTAGAGCAATTAATAAGGCCAATTTTAGAGCTTGATGCAGGAGCTCAACATAAACGAGTCCAGCTCCGCCAGACGCAAGCTCCACCCCCCCTATGAATGAGTATTTTAAACCATTACAGAATGCTTCTTAACATGCAACTTGTAGTTGAACTACTGGTTTACATAAGTATTAAATCCAGAGGAAGGCAAACAGTAAAAAACCCCATTGAAACTTAGGCAATTGTATCAAAGGGGGAAATTAAATAATTCCTTCCTGATGCCAGTAACTGGCGATCGGATTACTCCCTGGATGAATCCTGTCTATTTAATTATACATTTAAACTTGTAACAAATGATTATGCTGCTACTGACATAAACCCTTAACAACATCCAATAAAACAACTTTTCGAACCTTGTCAAATACAATGTTAACAATGCAAACATTAACTATGTAACATAATGTAATAACATTTAAAATGAAATTAGTTAAAAATATAGTCATCTTGAATATTGAATCCGGAGGAAGGCAAACCTAAAGAAAAACAGTGAAACTTGGTCAATTGTTTTGCTTGCAAGTCTCTCCTGTTCTTTTTGTTATCATATTTCCTTCTGCTCAGGCGTCTGTTGATCTGCCCATGTTTTTTGACGTTTGACGTTTTTTCTTCTATCCTGTTTTGTGTGCACCACTGCTTGCATTATGGGGTTAGCTTCCTGAGGTTAGACATAGCGGATTAGTTAGGTTACAGTCTATGTTGTGAAAGGCGCACAGCAAACATAGGTCCTTCTATTTTGTATATGTTAACAGCATTTCTTCTGTTATCCTGTTTTGTGATTGGCAGTGTTTTCATTATGGGTTGAGTTGTGTTTTTTGTGCAGTACTGTTGTCATTAGGTGTTTAGGGTATGGAGTTGGGCTTAGAGGTTTGCGACCTTAAAATAGTATGTATTCTTTGATTTTGTAGACGTTAACAGAATTGTTATTTTCTATTTTGTGTGCACTACTGTTGGCATTTAGGGGTTAGGGTTGTCTTTTTTTTGGGGGGGGGTAGTGTTTTGCATGGGGCAATTTTGTCTTTGTCTTTTACAGTTATGGGATTAGTCTTAGAGTGTTAGGCTGCAGTACGTTTCTACAAAGGCAGACACAAAATAGGATAAGTCCTTCCATTCTATACGTGTAAACAGCAGTACTTGATGCAAAAAAAATTTTTGTAACTTGTATTTAATTTACTTTTTAACATTTTTTTTGATTGTAAAGAATCCAGTCAAATATCTGACACTGATGTTTCTAAAATGGGAACTGGCAGTTTAAATCCACTATGCACAGTTCTGCCACCTTCTACCAAAAGTGCAGCAATTCCAGTTGTTGCAAATGGCATAGCTATTGGACCCTGTGCTCAAATGTAACTAATCAAACAATTGTACAGATAAGTTTCTCCTGATCCACCAGGGACATCTAGATAGAAATAACGGTCTTTGACCATTTCATCATCTGTAGCATTTGTGATGGCATTACATGCTTGCAATTGTAAAGTATTTAAAGTTGCCAGTTTTTCTTGTGTTTTTTGTTGTGGAAGCTCAGTGTCATAATCATCAAAGATGATGTCATCAATAAATCCTGGATTAGGCAAATTAAAACTTGCACAATTTAACCCATGAGAAAGAAATATTTCTTGAATTTCCATTAAGGGTTTTAAGAGTGCAATGGGCTCATTGTAACGGTTCAATAAGTCTTCACACATATTTAATTTAAATGTTTCTCACAAAGCAAATGCATCAGGTACATTGCAAAAGATGCAAATGAATGTAAATTGTTCTCTCATTAGCTTTTGCATTTAACATAGTCGTGATCCTCTCCCATTCTGTATCATCTGCTATGAAGTTTTTATGTCTTGTATCATAAACTATGGCATTCACAGTGCGTAAATGTTCATAACTTTGTAAAAGAAGCAATCTTAAAGTGAAACATTCAAATGTTAAATAAAAAATGTAAGTTATAAATTTGTGGTATCATTTTATAAGTATCTCTTTTTCATTGTCGCCATTGGCCATTTACAAATACATATGGAATCTCAATGTATACAAATTGTCTGGCCTCAGTGTCCTGGCAGTTTAATTGAAACCAAACAGTAAGTGTTGTTCCTTGATGTTCACTTTAGGCTAAGCCAGTTCTTTCATTGCCTGCAGTAAAACAAACTGACTTTGTGGCAAATGTACAGCTAATCGATACACAGCATGTGACCGATCATGCATCTCAAATTTCAGAAGATGCCACATTGCTTCAGGATCACTGACATAGCGAGCATCTAAATAATTAGAAAGTTCGTCAAGTAAAATTGGATTTTCCTTTTCATTTTGTGCACCTTGCACAACAACAGTTGCTGCATTATATCCTTCGTATATATATTTATACACATATTTGATGGATTTAATAGAAGTGCAAGCTTCCACATTTATGTGTGCATAGTACTTCATCAGCAAATGTGGAATGTATGGAACGACATATCTATTATCCACCTTTTGGCCACGGATAATACCTGTTTGTCCTTCTCTTCTTTTACACAAAGGGTATCCATCACAATTAGCATAAGTTTGCATTTACAATTGTTTGGGGAACTCTTTTGTACATTGTTTATTTTCCATACATGGTGAAATTGGATTGATATCTCCACATGGGCCATGAATCATTCTGTGTGTTACAATCTCATAAAGTTTTGTATATTTTTGTGGATGTGGCAATTTAGCAGTAATTACTGAATACACTCTCTCTGCAGTATTCAATGTATCTTTTTCCTGCAGGATTAAACGTATGTGGGCATGTGGCAGGCCTCTTTTTTGAAATTCAATGGTATAAACAAAAGCCACACATTTTCCAAATATCTATGCTTTAGTTATATCATGTATTAATGAATTGAGTTTTATTTTGAATACTTTCCACTAAATCTTGTCGGTCAGAAGTATTTTGTCCAAGATTCAAATTTTCCTTGATCTCTGGCCATTTTGGATTACATGTAATGAAATTAATTTAGTGACAATAGCCTTGGAAAGTGGATGGCAAAATGATTGCTCTTCCAGCTATAATGTCTCTGTTGGTAGCCAATTCAGCGACATAATCCATCAATCCACAATATTGTTCTACTCAAAGCTTATTTTGTTGACATTTTATAAAATTTAAATTATTTGCTTCGACTTGTAGATAGGAATCAATAATCCATTGTTGTGTGAGTTTGCCCCCACATAAAATAGGATTAAAAGAATCCCGAATAGCAGTTTGTGCCACTTTATATTCCAGCATAGAAATATTGCATCTAACACAAACTTTACTATTGGGATAACTTAGTTTGCAATTGTAATTTTGGTTCCCATCCAGGATCACCATTTGGAAATGGTGATATGTCATTGGATCCAAATTGCAACTTAATATATTTATGTTTATAAAAGGTTGCGTGGATATATTCTAATATCCTGCTGAAAAGGTGGTTCACCATCTTTATTTTTAAAGACAATGGCAACCTCATTTACTGTTGGTAAATTATACCGTCTTTGATCAGTGTTGGAATCTCTTTTTAACACCATATTTATTCTTGGCATTGTCAATTGATGTCTTTGAGCATGTTGCTGTTGTTCTTTTTCAACCTGTGCTAATTGTTTGTATGCTTGACTGTGTGGGTTGTTGGCCATAATTTTATCCAGTTTTTCAAAGACTATGCGCAAACACTATTTATTTTCTGGAAGCGTCATCCTTTGTTCAACAGCTTCCATTGTATCTAAGACATAAAACTGTGCAAATGTCCTTTGCTCTCCTTCTTGTGGGTGTAAATGTGAAGTGCGGTGGTAAATTTGTCCTTGACCTCTAAAACAGTAAGGACCATGTCCTGGAACATTTTCTGCTAATGTAGCAACCATTGAAGCAAATTAAATTGCACTGTTATAAGACCTTATGTTTTTTTTTTTTTAATTGGTATAATTTGGAAATGTTGGATCGCTCATGATACTTTGTAAGTAATCTGGAAATGTGTGTTTTTGTGGAAGTCTTAACCTTTCCTTACTGACAGCAACTAATGAAGTCTCCGTCAGTTGGTCTTTCCTTGAGAAAATGATAGGCCCCACAAAACTGACAAACAACATTGAGTAATCCACAACAATGAGTATCTACTGTTAGTGCTCTAATAAACGCAGTATCCTGAGCTTCCTTTACATAGATATCACTACAACTTTCTATATCAACATTGGTGTCATGTGTATGTGGACATTGGTCTCAATAATGTTTCACAGACATGTTTTTGTTTACTTTTTCTTTTCTTTGAAGCTCCAGCACACTCACTTTATGTTTTCTTACTCATTTTTCTTTTATTTAAAAGTCTCTGTCTGTCTTTTTCTCTTAAGCATTGGGAAGTTTCGGGTGACTGTGCATCTCTCCACCTTTGCTTCCTTGCCAATCTTCTTTTAATATTATTATTATTATCTTTATTTATATCGCGCCAACATATTCCGTAGCGCTGTACAGGGGTTTAGTACATGGCAAAAAAATAACTTAACACCTTATAAAGAATGGAGGGCCCTGTTTTTGAGCATATAATCAAATGTACATAGTGCTTGTTTCCAAGACACGGACACACAATTGAAAACTCACAAACTTACAATCTAAGGGTTTAGGTGTGAATGCAATTTGTTTAGTCAATTGAAGGGGTCTCTGTGTTGTACTGTAGATTGTGAGTGTTATTAAGCTGTGGAGTGTGCAGTTGTAATTATAAAGGCTGAAGGTGATAAGATTTTTTAAACAGGTGTGTTTTTAGTAATTTTTTAAAGGTTTTGAGGCAGGAAGATAATCTAATGGAGCGGGGCAAGGAGTTCCAAATAGTAGGGGCAGCACGAGAAAAGTCTTGAAGACAGGAGTGAAAGGAGTTGATGAGAGAGGAGGAAAGAAGAAGGTCGTTAGCAGAACGAAGGGGGCGGTTGGGAGAGTATTTTGAAACAAGAGCAGAGATATAAGGGGGTGCATTGTTGTTGAGGGCTTTATATGTTAGGGTCATGATTTTAAATGTGATTCGGGAAGCTATGGGAAGCCAGTGGAGTGATTGACAGAGAGGAGCTGCAGACACTGACCGTTTGGTATTGAAGATGAGCCTAGCGGAGGCGTTCATTATGGATTGGAGGGGAGACAGACGAGAGATGGGTAGGCCAGCAAGGAGTGAATTGCAGTAGTCGAGTCGAGATATGATGAGAGAGTGTATTAGAATTTTAGCTGTGTCTTCTGTAAGATAATGACGAATTTTGGAGATGTTTTTTAGGTGAAACTGACAAGATTTTGTTATTGATTGGATGTGAGGAATAAAAGAGAGGGTGGGATCCAGTAAAACCCCAAGACAACGGGCCTGGGAGGTGGGAGTGATGAGGGTGTTGTCAACAGTGAGAGATATTTGAGGAGTGGAAGCTGTAGTAGAGGGTGGAAAGATTAGGAGTTCAGTCTTAGACATGTTGAGTTTGAGTTGACGGCCGGACATCCAGGAGGATATGCTAGAGAGGCAGTTGGAAACTTGAGCTAAAAGAGAGGGGGATAGATTGGGTGCAGAGAGGTAGATTTGAGTATCATCTGCATAGAGATGATACTGAAATCCAAAGGATTCTATGAGGGTGCCAAGGGAGGAGGTGTAGATGGAGAAGAGGAGGGGGCCTAGGACAGAACCTTGGGGAACGCCAACAGACAGAGGGAGAGGTGAAGAAGAGGTGCCAGAGAAGGAGACGCTAAATGCACGATCTTTTAGATAGGATGTGAACCATGAAAGAGCTGTGCCCTGGATGCCAAATGAGCGGAGAGTTTGGATTAGAAGAGGGTGGTCAATTGTGTCGAAGGCAGCAGAGAGATCCAGGAGAATTAGAATGGAGAAGTGACCCTTTGATTTGGTGGTTAGCAAGTCATTGGTGACTTTTGTGAGGGATGTTTCTGTTGAGTGTTGGGCCCAGAAATCAGATTGGAAGGGGCCAAGAAGGGAATTGGAGGAAATAAATTGAGTGAGGTGATTGTAAACAAGCCGCTCAAGCAGTTTAGAATCCAGGGGAAGTAGTGAGATAGGGCGGTAGTTGGAGGCAGAAGCTGGGTCAGATGAGGGCTTCTTGAGAATGGGTGTAATTATGGCGTGGTTTAAGGAGGATGGAAACCTGCCAGTGTTTAGGGAGAGGTTGAATAGATGTGTGAGAGCTGGGATAAGTGTGGTGGATAGTGGAGGGATTAGCTGTGATGGAATAGGAACATGTGGACATGTTGTAAGGTGAGAGGTTAATAATAATAATGTAGATACTTCATCCTCGGTTACAGGGTCAAAGAAATCCATAGTGGAGGAGGGATTAGGGAAGTATAAGGGTTGGGTGTTGTCGGTTTGTGGAGAGGATGGTGGGATAGGGCCAAGCTGGGAGGAGAGCTTTCGGATGATTTCAATTTTATTTTTAAAGTGGTTGGCAAAGTCATCAGCAGTTAGACAGGAAGGGTCAGGAGGTGGGGGTGGGCAAAGGAGGGTGTTAAATGTAGCAAATAAACGTTTAGGGTTGGAGGACAGGTTTGATATTATTGATGAGAAGTAGCGTTGTTTGGCAAGATTGAGGGCAGAGAAGTAGGAGCGCAAGGTAAACTTGTAGTGGAGAAAGTCTGCTGAAGTGCGAGATTTCCTCCATAGTCGTTCTGCAGTGCGTGAGCATCTCTGTAGATAGCGTGTTTGTGTAGTGTGCCATGGTTGTGGGTGAGAGCGAGGGCGTTTGCTTGTGATTATCTGGGCAAGAGAGTCAAGGGTGGAGGTTAGAGTAGCATTGTACTGTGAGGTGGCGATGTCAGGGCAGGCAAGGGTGGTGAGGGGGCTTTGAAGGGGTTTTAGTACATTTGACAATTGTTGTGGGTTGAGTGCTTGCAGGTTTCTGCGTGTTCTGGTGGCAGGATTTGAAGAAGGGTGGTGAGCGGAAGATGAGATGAGGTTGCAAGTTAGCAGGTGGTGGTCAGATAGGGGAAGTGAGGAGATGTCAAGGTTGGAGATAGTGCAGAGATTAGTAAAAATAAGGTCAATGGAGTGTCCACCACTGTGAGTTGCAGAATCTGTCCATTGTGAGATGCCAAGGGAAGAGGTAAGTGCAAGTAATTTTGCAGTTGTTGGGGAGGTGGGTGTGTCAGTGGCTATGTTGAAATCGCCAAGAATGAGTGAAGGTATATTGGAGGAGAGAAAGTGAGGGAGCCAGGCAGCAAGGTTGTCCAGAAATTGAGAGGGTGATCCAGGCGGGCGAAAGATCACAGCTACTCGCAGAGGGATGGGAGAGAAGATGCGGATAGTGTGGATTTCAAAAGATGAGAATTGGAGGGAGGGAACAGGGGGTATGCAGTAAAAAATGCAGCGGGAGGATAGTAGTATGCCAACACCTCCACCTTGTTTGTTCCCAGGTCTAGGAGTGTGGCTGAAGTGTAGACCACCATAAGGGAGTGCGGCAGGGGACGCAGAGTCAGATGGTGTGAGCCAGGTTTCCATGATAGCCAGTAAATTGAGGGAGTTGGAAATGAAGAGGTCATGAATGAAGGTAAGTTTATTGCAAACAGACCTTGCATTCCAGAGGGCACATGAGAAGGGTAAAGTAGATGGTTTGCGACAAGTGATGGGTATTAGATTATGGGTGTTTTGGGCATTTGCTGCCCTGGGGACTCTGCGTGGCTGACAGCAGGTGGGAATGAGTGAGGGGCCTAGGTTAGGGGATATATCCCCACAAGCCATCAGAAGAAGGAGAGAGAGTAAAAGGAGATGGGAATAGGACTTACAGGAGCATTTCTGCTTTTCACCTTTAGGGGGAGGGATGAGATAATGACTGGAGGAAGGAGAGGAGCTATTGGGAGCAGAGAAGAGGAGAGGAAAGCAGGGAAGGTGAGATAGTTATATTATTGGTGACATGATGTGTAGAGACAGTATAAGAGAGTCTGAGAAAGAGGCAGGAGGTTATAATAAGGAAGGTGGTGTGAGGAAACATAATGGCACTGTGTAAGTAAGTATTCTTGAAGGGGGTGGTTAGAGGTAATAAGCACATGTCACTGATTGAACATGTGCAGGTAATTAGTATGCCTCAATATATTAAGTGTAAACAAGGGTGGGTGGGTAACAGTAGCAGCTCGTCCATAGGGGCGTCGGGGCAAGCCCCCCCCAAAATATTTTCGTGACCAGCAATAAAAAAAACACAATATTTTATTAGTAAAACATAAATAACAATTAAATATAATGTGTACATCAGCATTCAAGTGTTTTAAAGTAAGGAATGAAGCAAACTATTCCCTGGGACACTGTCACTTTAAGATAACCCCTTGTGTGTATGCATTAACTCTTGTGTGCTACACTATCTATTGTAGCTTTCCCCTGCACACTGTGTGATCAGATTACACTGCACTTACACTAACCTTTAGACTCTATGAATGAGTCATGACCGTTAATGGATTCCGCCCACCAACCAGGGAGAAGCTATGCATGGGCAGTGAAAATGTATCCATTTCAATGACTGACAGTCTTCCATCATTGACCAATCAATGATGGAAGGCTGTACAGTTGTCAGGAGAACCACCTAAGTCCACCCAGACCGTTAGCCCAGGGCGCACACCAGCTAATAGAGCCTCGATATTTTCTCTAGAAAAAAGGCATCTAAGAGGACATATGATTACCTTATATAAATAAACCCAGGGTTAGTATAAAGGTTTGTCAAGGTAACTTTTTGTGCCAAGAGGTTTTCAACTGACAAGAGGACATCCCTTGAGGTTAGAAGTAAAAAGATTCCACCTTAAAGAAAGAAAAGGGTTCTTCACAGTAAGGGTGGTTAATATGTGGAATTCTCTACCAGAGGAGGTGGTGACAGTGGATTCGATAAGACAACTTTAAAAGGTGACTGGATTTATTTCTAATTAAAAAGGGAGTTCAGGGTTATCCTGGATAATTAGAGAGAGTATTGATCCAGGGAGAAATCCGATCACCAGTATCTGGGGTCAGGAAGGAATTAATATTTTTTCCCTTTGAAACGATTGGCTAAGTTTCACTTGTTTTTTTTTTCCTGTTTGCCTTCCTCTGGATTAATTACTGTGTATTCTCGAGTATAAGCCGACCCGAGTATAAGCCGAGGCACCTATTTTACCAGAAAATACTGGGAAAACTTAGTGACTCGAGTATAAGCCTAGGTTAGGAAATGTGCTGCCCCCTGTGTCCCTCTTGTGCTCTCTGTGTCCCCCTCTTGTGTGCCCTCTGTGCCCCTTTCTTGTGTCCCCCCTCTCTCTCCCCTGTGTCTCCTCCCCCTCTCCCTCCCCTGTGTCTCTTTCCCCCACTCCCTTCCCTGTGTCTCTTTCCCTCCCCCGTCCTTCCCTGTGTTTCTTTCCCTCCCCCTCCATTATCACACTCCTAAACCCCCTCCTCATCCTCCCTCCTCGACCCCCCTCCTCAACCCCCCTCCTCATCCTCAATCCCCCTCCTCATCATCATCCTCCCTTCTCAACCCCCCTCCTAATCCTCAACCTCCCTCCTCATCCTCTCTCCTCAACCCCCATCCTCATCCTCAACCCCCCTCCTCATCCTCAACCTCCCTCAACCCCCTCCTCATCCTCAACCCCTCTCCTCAACCTCCCTCCTCAACCCCCCTCCTCAACCCCCCTCCTCATCCTCTCTCCTCAACCCCCTCCTCATCCTCAACCTCCCTCCTCAACCCCCCTCCTCATCCTTAACCCCCCTTCTCATCCTCAACCCCCCCTCCTCAACCTCTCTCCTCAACCCCCCCATCCTCAATCACCCTCCTCAACCCCCCTCCTAATCCTCAACCTCCCTTCTCAACCCCCTCCTCAACCTCAACCTCCCTCCTCAACCTCTATCCTCAACCCCCATCCTCATCCTCAACCCCCCTCCTCAACCCCCCTCCTCAACTTCCCTCCAACCCCCCTCCTAAACCCCCTCCTCATCCTCTCTCCTCAACCCCCCTCATCATACTCAACCCCCCTCCTCAATTCCCTCCTCATTCTAAACTTCCCTCCTCAACCCCCCTCCTCATCCTCAACCTCCCTCATCAACCCCCCTCCTCAAACCCCCCTCCTCAACCTCTCTACTCAACAACCCCATCCTCAACCCCCCCTTACTCAACCCCCCATCCTCAACCCCCCCATCCTCATCCTCAACCCCCATCCTCAACCCCCCATCCTCTTCCTCAACCCCCTATCCTCATCCTCAACCCCCCATCCTCATCCTCAACCCCCCCATCCTCAACCCCTCATCCTCATCCTAAACCCCCCTCCTCACTTTACCCCTCATATATGCTAATGACGGCATTTGCTTATGACGTGACATCACATGCACGTCACGTCATTGGCCAGTTCAAGAAACAACCGGAGGAGCAGCTGCTGCAGATGGAAAGTAAGTGAGGGGAAAGTGCGTGGGGGAGGTAATTAGAGGGCTAAAGTGAGGAGGGGGGTTTAGGATGAGGAAGGGGGGTTAGGATGAGGATGGGGGGTTGAGGATTGGGGGGTTGAGGATGAGGATGGGGGATTGTGGATGAGGATGGGGGGTTGAGGATGAGGATGGGGGTTGAGGATGATAAGGGAGGGGGGAGGAAAAGAGAGACACGAGGGAAAGAGAGACACAGGGGGTGAAAGAGAAACATGGGGGGAAAGAGAGACACGGGGGGAAAGAGACACAGGGGTAAAGAGAGACACGGGGGAAAGATAGACACGGGGGAAAGAGAGACACAGGGTGGTGACTCGAGTATAAGCAGAGGGAGCCCTTTTCAGCCTTAAAAATAGGGCTGAAAAACTCAGCTTATACTCTAGTATATACAGTAATAATAAAAATGTTAAAAAATATAATTAAATAGTTAATTAATAATTAATTAACAACTAATTAATTAATAACTAATCCGCATATTGCAGATCAGAGGAGATCTTAAAAGGTTGAACTTGATGGACTGAAAGTCTTTTTTCAACCTTAACTACTATGTAACTATGTAACTTCTCTCTCTCTCTCTTAATATGTATATATTTGTGGTCAGGTCCCTCTCCCAACAGTCGATTACTTTGAACCATTGTTTTCCAGCAATGGAAAATGCCCTTGCGGACAAGTTAGGAGAGGGTCCCTCGTTGTTGAGCTTCTCCGAACTAATCTACTATTTCTTCCAGTAATTGGGTTCTTTGCCCCAACTCCTTTTAATCTTTCCTCAGCGGTTCTATTGCCTTAGTTAGAAGTTGCTCTACTGTGGCTGTTGATCTAGCGGAAAGGTCAATATGCTGGTTAGATAATTTAGGGATGTCCTTCTGATCTGAAGAGTCCGAGTGGTCAGAGGCAGAGTCTATCTGAGATGTGGACTTGGCTGCCTTAGGCGAGAAGTGCTCTTGGATGCCTCTCGTAGAGGTGACCCTTGTTGCCTTACTTCATGCTTGAGTTTTAAGGCTTTCATGGTCAGGAAAGCTGTCAGATTCTCCTTTGATTCCTGCTTCTTTGAGGCAGGCGAAAATGCTTTAAGATCAGGAACACTGTGTCTTGACTTGCATTTAAGTTCCGTAGCTGTACTCAGAAAGAAGACTAGTGGAAATATTGGTGCTAGTCAGAGCCCCCTATGGGCATATGTTTACATCTTTTGATTTTGTGTATTTTGGGCAGAAGAAATGATTGAGGTATTTGTGTAGAGAGCACAACTTTTAGAAACCCCAAAATATAGTCAACCAGTAGCTTTTAGTTTGTAACATGTAACTCATGGGGAGCCAAAAGTCTAAGCGGTTACTTAGCAGTTCTCCCTGGAAATGATTAGGTTACTCCCAACAAGCAGTAGCTTATACTCTGCAAATTATCAGTTGCAATTATTCTGAATGGCCACACGGTGGCAGCACAAAACCAAATTGTCAGATAGTATACGCCACTTGTTTGGCTTCAGCTAAAAAGAGATCAAAGTTAACTGAGATTACACACCGGTTATACTGTCCCAGCACAAAGAAGGCTTATTGAGTCCATGTCACTCAGGTGATTTTGTAGTCTTTTATTGTAATTTTGAGGGGCTTTTCCCCCACCTTGCCACTCCTCAGGCTGCAGCCCAATTGGGTCCTAAGCTTCCCTTGGCCACTCCGGCCAGAACCAGAAGCCACCGGATGCCTCTGGGAAGCTTCTATATCCCTTCGGGGTACTAACCAGACCTAGGCCTTCTCCGCAGCTCCTGCCTCGTGGTGAGCTAAAATGGCTGCTGCCCGGTCCCACGGCCTCTGCAGTGCCCACACTGCCTCCAGAACTGCTCTGTCCAGGTCCCTCTGCGATGCACAGCCGGTTCTTGAGTGTGCCGACTGGCCCAGGACCTCTACTGTCCTCTCCTCCTAGCAATTCTCAGCAGGGAAGCAGCCTTCAGAAAAGCTGGATAGGTATAGCCTTCTCCACCTCTGTGCCTCCAGGGGTGCCATTTAGGCGACCCACAGGGGTTATGGGTCACCTCCTCTTCCTCCCCCAGCTTTTCTTGGGGAGGTCAACACTTTTTTTTATAGCTCTAGAGCAATTAATAAGGCCAATTTTAGAGCTTGATGCAGGAGCTCAACATAAACGAGTCCAGCTCCGCCAGACGCAAGCTCCACCCCCCCTATGAATGAGTATTTTAAACCATTACAGAATGCTTCTTAACATGCAACTTGTAGTTGAACTACTGGTTTACATAAGTATTAAATCCAGAGGAAGGCAAACAGTAAAAAAAACCATTGAAACTTAGGCAATTGTATCAAAGGGGGAAATTAAATAATTCCTTCCTGATGTCAGTAACTGGCGATCGGATTACTCCCTGGATGAATCCTGTCTATTTAATTATACATTTAAACTTGTAACAAATGATTATACTGACATAAACCCTTAACAACATCCAATAAAACAACTTTTCGAACCTTGTCAAATACAATGTTAACAATGCAAACATTAACTATGTAACATAATGTAATAACATTTAAAATGAAATTAGTTAAAAATATAGTCATCTTGAATATTGAATCCGGAGGAAGGCAAACCTAAAGAAAAACAGTGAAACTTGGTCAATTGTTTTGCTTGCAAGTCTCTCCTGTTCTTTTTGTTATCATATTTCCTTCTGCTCAGGCGTCTGTTGATCTGCCCATGTTTTTTGACGTTTGACGTTTTTTCTTCTATCCTGTTTTGTGTGCACCACTGCTTGCATTATGGGGTTAGCTTCCTGAGGTTAGACATAGCGGATTAGTTAGGTTACAGTCTATGTTGTGAAAGGCGCACAGCAAACATAGGTCCTTCTATTTTGTATATGTTAACAGCATTTCTTCTGTTATCCTGTTTTGTGATTGGCAGTGTTGTCATTATGGGTTGAGTTGTGTTTTTTGTGCAGTACTGTTGTCATTAGGTGTTTAGGGTATGGAGTTGGGCTTAGAGGTTTGCGACCTTAAAATAGTATGTATTCTTTGATTTTGTAGACGTTAACAGAATTGTTATTTTCTATTTTGTGTGCACTACTGTTGGCATTTAGGGGTTAGGGTTGTCTTTTTTTTGGGGGGGGGGGTAGTGTTTTGCATGGGGCAATTTTGTCTTTGTCTTTTACAGTTATGGGATTAGTCTTAGAGTGTTAGGTTGCAGTACGTTTCTACAAAGGCAGACACAAAATAGGATAAGTCCTTCCATTCTATACGTGTAAACAGCAGTACTTGATGCAAAAAAAATTTTTGTAACTTGTATTTAATTTACTTTTTAACATTTTTTTTGATTGTAAAGAATCCAGTCAAATATCTGACACTGATGTTTCTAAAATGGGAACTGGCAGTTTAAATCCACTATGCACAGTTCTGCCACCTTCTACCAAAAGTGCAGCAATTCCAGTTGTTGCAAATGGCATAGCTATTGGACCCTGTGCTCAAATGTAACTAATCAAACAATTGTACAGATAAGTTTCTCCTGATCCACCAGGGACATCTAGATAGAAATAACGGTCTTTGACCATTTCATCATCTGTAGCATTTGTGATGGCATTACATGCTTGCAATTGTAAAGTATTTAAAGTTGCCAGTTTTTCTTGTGTTTTTTGTTGTGGAAGCTCAGTGTCATAATCATCAAAGATGATGTCATCAATAAATCCTGGATTAGGCAAATTAAAACTTGCACAATTTAACCCATGAGAAAGAAATATTTCTTGAATTTCCATTAAGGGTTTTAAGAGTGCAATGGGCTCATTGTAACGGTTCAATAAGTCTTCACACATATTTAATTTAAATGTTTCCCACAAAGCAAATGCATCAGGTACATTGCAAAAGATGCAAATGAATGTAAATTGTTCTCTCATTAGCTTTTGCATTTAACATAGTCGTGATCCTCTCCCATTCTGTATCATCTGCTATGAAGTTTTTATGTCTTGTATCATAAACTATGGCATTCACAGTGCGTAAATGTTCATAACTTTGTAAAAGAAGCAATCTTAAAGTGAAACATTCAAATGTTAAATAAAAAATGTAAGTTATAAATTTGTGGTATCATTTTATAAGTATCTCTTTTTCATTGTCGCCATTGGCCATTTACAAATACATATGGAATCTCAATGTATACAAATTGTCTGGCCTCAGTGTCCTGGCAGTTTAATTGAAACCAAACAGTAAGTGTTGTTCCTTGATGTTCACTTTAGGCTAAGCCAGTTCTTTCATTGCCTGCAGTAAAACAAACTGACTTTGTGGCAAATGTACAGCTAATCGATACACAGCATGTGACCGATCATGCATCTCAAATTTCAGAAGATGCCACATTGCTTCAGGATCACTGACATAGCGAGCATCTAAATAATTAGAAAGTTCGTCAAGTAAAATTGGATTTTCCTTTTCATTTTGTGCACCTTGCACAACAACAGTTGCTGCATTATATCCTTCGTATATATATTTATACACATATTTGATGGATTTAATAGAAGTGCAAGCTTCCACATTTATGTGTGCATAGTACTTCATCAGCAAATGTGGAATGTATGGAACGACATATCTATTATCCACCTTTTGGCCACGGATAATACCTGTTTGTCCTTCTCTTCTTTTACACAAAGGGTATCCATCACAATTAGCATAAGTTTGCATTTACAATTGTTTGGGGAACTCTTTTGTACATTGTTTATTTTCCATACATGGTGAAATTGGATTGATATCTCCACATGGGCCATGAATCATTCTGTGTGTTACAATCTCATAAAGTTTTGTATATTTTTGTGGATGTGGCAATTTAGCAGTAATTACTGAATACACTCTCTCTGCAGTATTCAATGTATCTTTTTCCTGCAGGATTAAACGTATGTGGGCATGTGGCAGGCCTCTTTTTTGAAATTCAATGGTATAAACAAAAGCCACACATTTTCCAAATATCTATGCTTTAGTTATATCATGTATTAATTAATTGAGTTTTATTTTGAATACTTTCCACTAAATCTTGTCGGTCAGAAGTATTTTGTCCAAGATTCAAATTTTCCTTGATCTCTGGCCATTTTGGATTACATGTAATGAAATTAATTTAGTGACAATAGCCTTGGAAAGTGGATGGCAAAATGATTGCTCTTCCAGCTATAATGTCTCTGTTGGTAGCCAATTCAGCGACATAATCCATCAATCCACAATATTGTTCTACTCAAAGCTTATTTTGTTGACATTTTATAAAATTTAAATTATTTGCTTCGACTTGTAGATAGGAATCAATAATCCATTGTTGTGTGAGTTTGCCCCCACATAAAATAGGATTAAAAGAATCCCGAATAGCAGTTTGTGCCACTTTATATTCCAGCATAGAAATATTGCATCTAACACAAACTTTACTATTGGGATAACTTAGTTTGCAATTGTAATTTTGGTTCCCATCCAGGATCACCATTTGGAAATGGTGATATGTCATTGGATCCAAATTGCAACTTAATATATTTATGTTTATAAAAGGTTGCGTGGATATATTCTAATATCCTGCTGAAAAGGTGGTTCACCATCTTTATTTTTAAAGACAATGGCAACCTCATTTACTGTTGGTAAATTATACCGTCTTTGATCAGTGTTGGAATCTCTTTTTAACACCATATTTATTCTTGGCATTGTCAATTGATGTCTTTGAGCATGTTGCTGTTGTTCTTTTTCAACCTGTGCTAATTGTTTGTATGCTTGACTGTGTGGGTTGTTGGCCATAATTTTATCCAGTTTTTCAAAGACTATGCGCAAACACTATTTATTTTCTGGAAGCGTCATCCTTTGTTCAACAGCTTCCATTGTATCTAAGACATAAAACTGTGCAAATGTCCTTTGCTCTCCTTCTTGTGGGTGTAAATGTGAAGTGCGGTGGTAAATTTGTCCTTAACCTCTAAAACAGTAAGGACCATGTCCTGGAACATTTTCTGCTAATGTAGCAACCATTGAAGCAAATTAAATTGCACTGTTATAAGACCTTATGTTTTTTTTTTTTTAATTGGTATAATTTGGAAATGTTGGATCGCTCATGATACTTTGTAAGTAATCTGGAAATGTGTGTTTTTGTGGAAGTCTTAACCTTTCCTTACTGACAGCAACTAATGAAGTCTCCGTCAGTTGGTCTTTCCTTGAGAAAATGATAGGCCCCACAAAACTGACAAACAACATTGAGTAATCCACAACAATGAGTATCTACTGTTAGTGCTCTAATAAACGCAGTATCCTGAGCTTCCTTTACATAGATATCACTACAACTTTCTATATCAACATTGGTGTCATGTGTATGTGGACATTGGTCTCAATAATGTTTCACAGACATGTTTTTGTTTACTTTTTCTTTTCTTTGAAGCTCCAGCACACTCACTTTATGTTTTCTTACTCATTTTTCTTTTATTTAAAAGTCTCTGTCTGTCTTTTTCTCTTAAGCATTGGGAAGTTTCGGGTGACTGTGCATCTCTCCACCTTTGCTTCCTTGCCAATCTTCTTTTAATATCATTATTATTATCTTTATTTATATCGCGCCAACATATTCCGTAGCGCTGTACAGGGGTTTAGTACATGGCAAAAAAATAACTTAACACCTTATAAAGAATGGAGGGCCCTGTTTTTGAGCATATAATCAAATGTACATAGTGCTTGTTTCCAAGACACGGACACACAATTGAAAACTCACAAACTTACAATCTAAGGGTTTAGGTGTGAATGCAATTTGTTTAGTCAATTGAAGGGGTCTCTGTGTTGTACTGTAGATTGTGAGTGTTATTAAGCTGTGGAGTGTGCAGTTGTAATTATAAAGGCTGAAGGTGATAAGATTTTTTAAACAGGTGTGTTTTTAGTAATTTTTTAAAGGTTTTGAGGCAGGAAGATAATCTAATGGAGCGGGGCAAGGAGTTCCAAATAGTAGGGGCAGCATGAGAAAAGTCTTGAAGACAGGAGTGAAAGGAGTTGATGAGAGAGGAGGAAAGAAGAAGGTCGTTAGCAGAACGAAGGGGGCGGTTGGGAGAGTATTTTGAAACAAGAGCAGAGATATAAGGGGGTGCATTGTTGTTGAGGGCTTTATATGTTAGGGTCATGATTTTAAATGTGATTCGGGAAGCTATGGGAAGCCAGTGGAGTGATTGACAGAGAGGAGCTGCAGACACTGACCGTTTGGTATTGAAGATGAGCCTAGCGGAGGCGTTCATTATGGATTGGAGGGGAGACAGACGAGAGATGGGTAGGCCAGCAAGGAGTGAATTGCAGTAGTCGAGTCGAGATATGATGAGAGAGTGTATTAGAATTTTAGCTGTGTCTTCTGTAAGATAATGACGAATTTTGGAGATGTTTTTTAGGTGAAACTGACAAGATTTTGTTATTGATTGGATGTGAGGAATAAAAGAGAGGGTGGGATCCAGTAAAACCCCAAGACAACGGGCCTGGGAGGTGGGAGTGATGAGGGTGTTGTCAACAGTGAGAGATATTTGAGGAGTGGAAGCTGTAGTAGAGGGTGGAAAGATTAGGAGTTCAGTCTTAGACATGTTGAGTTTGAGTTGACGGCCGGACATCCAGGAGGATATGCTAGAGAGGCAGTTGGAAACTTGAGCTAAAAGAGAGGGGGATAGATTGGGTGCAGAGAGGTAGATTTGAGTATCATCTGCATAGAGATGATACTGAAATCCAAAGGATTCTATGAGGGTGCCAAGGGAGGAGGTGTAGATGGAGAAGAGGAGGGGGGCCTAGGACAGAACCTTGGGGAACGCCAACAGACAGAGGGAGAGGTGAAGAAGAGGTGCCAGAGAAGGAGACGCTAAATGCACGATCTTTTAGATAGGATGTGAACCATGAAAGAGCTGTGCCCTGGATGCCAAATGAGCGGAGAGTTTGGATTAGAAGAGGGTGGTCAATTGTGTCGAAGGCAGCAGAGAGATCCAGGAGAATTAGAATGGAGAAGTGACCCTTTGATTTGGTGGTTAGCAAGTCATTGGTGACTTTTGTGAGGGATGTTTCTGTTGAGTGTTGGGCCCAGAAATCAGATTGGAAGGGGCCAAGAAGGGAATTGGAGGAAATAAATTGAGTGAGGTGATTGTAAACAAGCCGCTCAAGCAGTTTAGAATCCAGGGGAAGTAGTGAGATAGGGCGGTAGTTGGAGGCAGAAGCTGGGTCAGATGAGGGCTTCTTGAGAATGGGTGTAATTATGGCGTGGTTTAAGGAGGATGGAAACCTGCCAGTGTTTAGGGAGAGGTTGAATAGATGTGTGAGAGCTGGGATAAGTGTGGTGGATAGTGGAGGGATTAGCTGTGATGGAATAGGAACATGTGGACATGTTGTAAGGTGAGAGGTTAATAATAATAATGTAGATACTTCAACCTCGGTTACAGGGTCAAAGAAATCCATAGTGGAGGAGGGATTAGGGAAGTATAAGGGTTGGGTGTTGTCGGTTTGTGGAGAGGATGGTGGGATAGGGCCAAGCTGGGAGGAGAGCTTTCGGATGATTTCAATTTTATTTTTAAAGTGGTTGGCAAAGTCATCAGCAGTTAGACAGGAAGGGTCAGGAGGTGGGGGTGGGCAAAGGAGGGTGTTAAATGTAGCAAATAAACGTTTAGGGTTGGAGGACAGGTTTGATATTATTGATGAGAAGTAGCGTTGTTTGGCAAGATTGAGGGCAGAGAAATAGGAGCGCAAGGTAAACTTGTAGTGGAGAAAGTCTGCTGAAGTGCGAGATTTCCTCCATAGTCGTTCTGCAGTGCGTGAGCATCTCTGTAGATAGCGTGTTTGTGTAGTGTGCCATGGTTGTGGGTGAGAGCGAGGGCGTTTGCTTGTGATTATCTGGGCAAGAGAGTCAAGGGTGGAGGTTAGAGTAGCATTGTACTGTGAGGTGGCGATGTCAGGGCAGGCAAGGGTGGTGAGGGGGCTTTGAAGGGGTTTTAGTACATTTGACAATTGTTGTGGGTTGAGTGCTTGCAGGTTTCTGCGTGTTCTGGTGGCAGGATTTGAAGAAGGGTGGTGAGCGGAAGATGAGGTGAGGTTGCAAGTTAGCAGGTGGTGGTCAGATAGGGGAAGTGAGGAGATGTCAAGGTTGGAGATAGTGCAGAGATTAGTAAAAATAAGGTCAATGGAGTGTCCACCACTGTGAGTTGCAGAATCTGTCCATTGTGAGATGCCAAGGGAAGAGGTAAGTGCAAGTAATTTTGCAGTTGTTGGGGAGGTGGGTGTGTCAGTGGCTATGTTGAAATCGCCAAGAATGAGTGAAGGTATATTGGAGGAGAGAAAGTGAGGGAGCCAGGCAGCAAGGTTGTCCAGAAATTGAGAGGGTGATCCAGGCGGGCGAAAGATCACAGCTACTTGCAGAGGGATGGGAAAGAAGATGTGGATAGTGTGGATTTCAAAAGATGAGAATTGGAGGGAGGGAACAGGGGGTATGCAGTAAAAAATGCAGCGGGAGGATAGTAGTATGCCAACACCTCCACCTTGTTTGTTCCCAGGTCTAGGAGTGTGGCTGAAGTGTAGACCACCATAAGGGAGTGCGGCAGGGGACGCAGAGTCAGATGGTGTGAGCCAGGTTTCCATGATAGCCAGTAAATTGAGGGAGTTGGAAATGAAGAGGTCATGAATGAAGGTAAGTTTATTGCAAACAGACCTTGCATTCCAGAGGGCACATGAGAAGGGTAAAGTAGATGGTTTGCGACAAGTGATGGGTATTAGATTATGGGTGTTTTGGGCATTTGCTGCCCTGGGGACTCTGCGTGGCTGACAGCAGGTGGGAATGAGTGAGGGGCCTAGGTTAGGGGATATATCCCCACAAGCCATCAGAAGAAGGAGAGAGAGTAAAAGGAGATGGGAATAGGACTTACAGGAGCATTTCTGCTTTTCACCTTTAGGGGGAGGGATGAGATAGTGACTGGAGGAAGGAGAGGAGCTATTGGGAGCAGAGAAGAGGAGAGGAAAGCAGGGAAGGTGAGATAGTTATATTATTGGTGACATGATGTGTAGAGACAGTATAAGAGAGTCTGAGAAAGAGGCAGGAGGTTATAATAAGGAAGGTGGTGTGAGGAAACATAATGTCACTGTGTAAGTAAGTATTCTTGAAGGGGGTGGTTAGAGGTAATAAGCACATGTCACTGATTGAACATGTGCAGGTAATTAGTATGCCTCAATATATTAAGTGTAAACAAGGGTGGGTGGGTAACAGTAGCAGCTCGTCCATAGGGGCGTCGGGGCAAGCCCCCCCCAAAATATTTTCGTGACCAGCAATAAAAAAAACACAATATTTTATTAGTAAAACATAAATAACAATTAAATATAATGTGTACATCAGCATTCAAGTGTTTTAAAGTAAGGAATGAAGCAAACTATTCCCTGGGACACTGTCACTTTAAGATAACCCCTTGTGTGTATGCATTAACTCTTGTGTGCTACACTATCTATTGTAGCTTTCCCCTGCACGCTGTGTGATCAGATTACACTGCACTTACACTAACCTTTAGACTCTATGAATGAGTCATGACCGTTAATGGATTCCGCCCACCAACCAGGGAGAAGCTATGCATGGGCAGTGAAAATGTATCCATTTCAATGACTGACAGTCTTCCATCATTGACCAATCAATGATGGAAGGCTGTACAGTTGTCAGGAGAACCACCTAAGTCCACCCAGACCGTTAGCCCAGGGCGCACACCAGCTAATAGAGCCTCGAGTTTCATTTTGATTGACAGCTCCCCTGTTAATATAAACCACCATAAGCCAGCCCCAGCCCTCTTTTCGTTTCCTGCTACCGCTGAGACTGAGACCTCCCTGGCTGAAACGACTCGGACTGACGTCACTGACCCAACCTACTACAGTAAGTCCTAACTGCCCTGGCCAAACCCCATGTGGCCTCGTGCCAAGCCCGGTGATGACCCCGTCACCCCTTTCACCCCCCCCCGGAAGCCCATCTGGCCACCTCAGTCGCCGACGGAACATGTGGTCACCCACCCAGCATAAGCCTGACAGACCCGGTCACTCCTACCCCCCCCAGACCCGGTCATCACTCTCCCTAAGGACAGGAGGCCCATGGGGCCCCGTGCCAACCCTCATGTGACCCCACTAACCACCCTGACCTAAGTCTCACCCAGCTACTACCAGCTGAGGTCACTTGGTCTTGGGGGTAGGTAGGTGGCTTGGTAGTACCAAGCCAAGCCACCTACCTACAACCCTGACCCAGTGACCCCACCCCACCATGGCCCAACTAGCAACCCACCTACCAGCCTGACCTAAGTCTCACCCAGCTACTACCAGCTGAGGTCACTTGGTCTTGGGGGTAGGTAGGTGGCTTGGTAGTACCAAGCCAAGCCACCTACCTACAACCCTGACCCAGTGACCCCACCCCACCATGGCCCAACTAGCATCCCACCTACCAGCCTGACCTAATGACCCTCACCCTGACCTAACTACCAGCTTGGTAGTTGGGCCGGGGTGTGGTGTGTGGTCACTGTGTCAGGGTGATAGGTAGGTGGCTTGGTAGTACCAAGCCAAGCCACCGACCTACAACCCTGACCCAGTGACCACACACCACACCCTAGCCCAACTAGCAATCCACCTAACAGCCTGCCTGACCTAATGACCCCCACCCTGACCTAACTACCAACTTGGTAGTTGGGTCAGTGTGTGGTGTGTGGTCACTGTGTCAGGGTGATAGGTAGGTGGCTTGGTAGTACCAAGCCAAGCCACCTACCTACAACCCTGACCCAGTGACCCACACCCCACCCTGGCCCAACTAGCAATCCACCTAACAGCCTGCCTGACCTAATGACCCCCACCCTGACCTAACTACCAACTTGGTAGTTGGGCCAGGGTGGGGTGTGGTCACTGGGTCAGGGTGATAGGTAGGTGGCTTGGTAGTACCAAGCCAAGCCACCTACCTACAACCCGGACCCAGTGACCCACACCCCACCCTGGCCCAACTAGCAACCCACCTACCTTACAGTAAAAAAAAACAACACAACAAAAAAAAACACAACAACAATACAGCCCCCCTTCCCCCCATATTTTTATTCCATTTTTAAAAGGAACAGGCAATGTATCTTTAACATTGCAGTTAAAATAAAAAGAATACATTGCCTGTCACTATTAAATATTAAAAAAAAAAAAAGGGAAGGGAAAAAAAAAAACAATAATAAAGTAAACAACAGCACATACTTACCTGTCAAATTGACCCCTCCAGCGGTGGCCTTCTGCGCTGGATAGTCGGGCATTCCAATCAATTTTGATTGAAGCCCATGTCCTTTAATCTTGATAGAAGCCCTTGTCCTCACCTTGATTGAAGCCATTGTCATTGAAGCCATCCATTCTGGCCCATTGCAAGAGGCCTCCACCTAAAAAAACCAACGCTCTAAAAAAAATAAAAAAAAATAATACATGAGCAATAATCAAATAATTAATAAAGTACATCAATTAATCAATTAATAAATATCAATTAATATATATTTTTTGTTTTATGTATATTGCGCTATGTGTGTGTATATATGTATATATATATATATATATTGTGTCCTTAGAAGTTATGACAAGCAAGTGGAGTATGGAGTTCTTGACAGAAGTGACGGAGTTAAAACTTCTGAAGAACTCCTAATTGGTGCAACTTCCCATTAAAAGCCTGAAAAGCAGACATGGAAAGGGGGTGTGGCTGGCTAGGCTCTGAGCAGGTTGTGCTGCTGCCAGAAGCAAGCCCCCAGGCTGATCCTGTGTGGAATTACAGTGTGTTTGGGAAGCAAGCCTGTGAGAGTTACCGGATTTACTGTGGCTGCGAGTATTGAGACCACAGCAGGAAGTGTGAGCTGGTTGCAGGCGCAGGACGAATTGAGCTGGAAGAGTGACTACAGACTCAGGAGGTGAAGGTACAAGGAAGCCAAGTAAGTGAAGGGATTATTGAAGATCCCCTGCAGTTAGGCCCTGTTTGGCCTAGCAGAGGGAGGCCAGTGAGTGAAGGCCTCAGTCTGAAGCAAGCTAAGAAGGACGCTTGTAGCTATCTGCCATTGAGAGGAACGCAGTACCTTTACGTAGTCTGCTGGAAGCAGAGATTGTAGCAGGATGAGAGGAGCCTGAAAGTTTACAGTCAGGAGTAAAAAGGTTGTTTGGTTTGCTGACAGAGGCCCCGAATGAAGGTTCCAAGACCTTTTATGCCCCAGGGAAGAGACTGAGAGATTAACGAGGGAAGTTAACACAAGTTATTGTTGTGATATCCAAGGGTCCCTGGGGTGAAGCATACGGGAGAGACGGGCGGGCCCCATGCTTCATCCGCGGCTACAAAGATAAAGACGCGGAAAAGACTATTTGTATCCTGGCCACAAGGTGGCAGTATAAGTAAGAAAAGATGGTGTGTATCCTGGCCACAAGGTGGTAGCCTAAGTAAGAAGAGATTATGTGGATCCTGGCCACAAGGTGGCAAAATAAGTAAAGAAGTGACTATTTGTATCCAGGCCACAAGGTGGCACTATAACCTACATAAGAGACTGACGGTATCCCGGCCACTAGGTGGCGCTATTTCCTTGAAGCTACTCCTTCTGGAAGACACATCGTTGTAGTGTTTTTCCCCCTGTCGCAGATAAGCGGCACAGGAGTAGTCAGGGTGTTCCTGAGTTATAGTCAGCTCGTTTAAGTAGGTGTTTTTTTTTTCTGTTATTTTTTAAGCAGAGTTACTGCTCAGTTGTTACTTTCATGTTTGCAAATAAACCAATTTGCTGCATTTCAAGCCAGTATCCGACCCTTTTTCAAGAAACCACCGCTATATGCGGCCATCCTGGTCACAATATATATATATATATATATATATATATATATATATATATATATATATATATATTGATTGATTTATATATTGATTGATTTATACAGAATATGTTGGTGCGTTATAAATAAACAATAATAATATATATATATATTTTTATGTACAGTTTGGGCCTATATGGTTTTGATTGGTTATTTAAGGTTTTTAAGGTGCGGTTGGGGCCTATATGGTCACACTTGGTTATTTAATGTTTTTAAGGTGCGGTTGGGGCCTATATGGTCACACTTGGTCTTTTAAGGTTTTTAAGGTGCGGAGTGACTGACGTCACTGGAGTGACTGACGTCAAACATCTAGCAGATAAAATGGCAAAACACGAAACTTCTAAATCTCACTTGCATAACAGGATCAAGTTTGAGATGCTTGGACAGGCGAACATTGCAGTTCAACTGGACCAAGGATATCAAGTCAGTATTCAGTATTAGTGGCTAAGTACCGGTACATACTTTCGAAGATAATTGACTGTGTTCGCTTATGTGGCGCTCTTGAACTGGCATTAAGAGGACACGACGAAAGAGAAACATCTCTAAATCCTGGAGTGTTTCGAGGCCTGGTGGATTTGGTTGGCAGTATCGATAGAGCAATGGAACAGCATTTGAAGACTGCAACTGTGTTTAAGGGCACATCCAAAACCGTGCAGAATGAGCTACTGGACTGCATGCTGAAAGTTATTAAGGAAGTGATTCACCAGCAGCTTAAGGAAGCCCAGTTTGTGGCAATCCAAGCGGATGAAACAACCGATATTTCCGCTAGGACACAGTGCGTTGTAGTCTATCGCTACATTGACAAGAAGCATCAAGTGGTGGAAAGATTTTATGGCTTCACGGAACTGAAAGCAACGGATGCAGACTTGATTGCCGCTGTTGTGCTGGAAAGTCTGAATACTGTTCTCCCAGAGCCAGAAGACAAGATGAAACTCATAGCTCAAAGCTACGATGGTGCCAGTGTGATGAGTGGAGATCAAGGAGGAGTTCAAAGAAAAATAAAAGACGTGTATCCGAACGCACACTACGTCCATGTCACATACCTCTCCAATGCTATGCTCACCAACTGAACCTAATAATGGAGAAAGTTTCAAGGATTGGAAGAGTTCGAGTTTTTTTCTCCAACATAGGCGGCATACCAACTTTTTTTTCACGCTCTCCAAAAAAGACTGGAGTTCTGGATGAGGCAGTTGGTAGAAGACTTCCAAGAGGTGCACCAACACGATGGACCTTGAACGTCATCTACGAGAACAGAGATGCGCTACTTGAGTGTTTCCAGACAATTGAAGCATGTCTAAACTTTGATCAAACATCTATACGTGAAGCCGCAATCGTTGGATTGCTGGAAGACAGGGAGTTCCTTTACTTCCTTAAATTATTTCATTTAATAATGCCACATGTTGACATCCTCTATAGTCAGCTTTAGAAGCCAGACACGGATACTTTTTATATCCACAAAGTCACACAAGAATTTGTCAGCAGCATCCATAAAATTTGTAATTCTGTTGACGAGATAGAAGCAAGTTTGCCTAGCGATGTAACATTCCGCAGACTGAGTACGGAGATCTCAACCTTGAGGCAACTTTCAAGAGAGGTATGTGACATAGTGGTGGTTCATGCAAAATAACGTTTTTCATTTTCAAAACACCTAGTCAGTGCCAAACTTGTTCAAAGTGACTTGTATACAACCCATGACACTTGCTTTCCAACTCAAGCTCTGGAAGACACCGTGCAAGCATATCCAATACTGAAGAAGGAACAATTACCCACTGAGCTGTCACTTCTGTATGGGAAGACAGATTTTCATGCTTGTACAAGTGCTGTTGCTCTGCACAAACTTTTACATCAATTGAATCTGCAGAATGATTTCACAGAGACAGTGAAATTATTAAGAATCCTGATTACAACACCGATGGCCACTGCAGAATCGGAAAGATGCTTCTCCACATTGAAGAGGATGAAAACCTTTTTAAGAAGCACCATGTCCCTTGAGCGGTTGAATGCATTGGCGATGGTCTCAATGGAAAAGCAACTGATTTTCGAGATCCCAGACTTCAATGAAAAAACCATTGAGAAGTTTTGTTCTTTGAAAGATCGCCGTGCAAAATTTAAATACAAGTGATTGAAGCAAAGAAGAATGCATACCCCCAGGGTGTGCAAAGATAAACTGCGTTAAGCAGCACCACCTCACTACCAAACATAACTAGTGGTAAGTAAAGTATGAACGGTGTGTGGGTGTGCATATGGAAGGAGCTATGAAAGGTGTGTGCATGGTCAGTAACAATTGTTGAAGCCTTGGCGTGGTTTGAAGGAATTGGAGGCACTTCCAAGGATAGCAATCACTTCTGTACGGGAAGCCGGAATTTCATGTCCGTACGAGTGCTGTTGCTCTGCACCAACTTTACCATCAATTTAATCTGCATAATGATTTCACAGAGACAGTGACGCTATAAGGAATCCTGCTTACAACACCGAAGACTACTGCAGAATCAGAAAGATGCTTCTCCACATTGAAGAGGATAAAAAGGTATTTAGGAAGCACCATGGCCCTGGAGCGGTTGAATGCATTGGTTTAAAGGAATTGGAGGCACTTACAAGGGTAGCTGTCACTTCTGTATGGGAAGCCAGAATTTCATGTCTGTACGAGTGCTGTTGCTCTGCACCAACTTTACCATCAATTTAATCTGCATAATGATTTCACAGAGACAGTGAAGCTATAAGGAATCCTGCTTACAACACCGAAGACTACTGCAGAATCAGAAAGATGCTTCTCCACATTGAAGAGGATAAAAAGGTATTTAAGAAGCACCATGGCCCTGGAGCAGTTGAATGCATTGGTTTGAAGGAATTGGAGGCACCTTCAAGGGTAAGTAAAGTTCTCAGAAATGGCACCAACGAACTACTAAAAATAACTAGTGGTAAGTGAAGTATGAACGGTGTGTGGGTGTGCATATGCAAGGAGCTATGAAAGGTGTGTGAATGGTCAGTAACAATTGTTAAAGCCTTGGCGTGGCGTTACTGCCCATATGGTTATCCATATGCTAATTCAACGTGTTTGTTGGACATTGAGTATTGTGTTGTCTTAACAGAAGTGAAATTTTGTTGTTTTATTGAATCCCAAGATCCACTGGTTTGGGCCTATATAGTCCTGATTGGTCTTTTAAGGTATGTTCGGGGCCTATATGGTCACACTTGGTCTTTTAAGGTATGTTTGGGGCCTATATGGTTCCACTTGGTCTTTTAAGGTTTTTAAAGTATGGTTTTGGTCTTGAATGGTCTGATTGATTTGCTTGTTTTCTTTCAACCCCAGGTGCAAACCCTCTGTGGCAGCAGATTTGTTTGTACTCGTTGGTCAATTTACTGAACGTGAATACCCTGAGAAGAAGAGCCGACTAATGGTAAGTGTCACTGCTTTAATTTTTCTGTTAATGCGAATAGGTGCAATTATGATATTGCTGTAGCCTTGTCACATGAGTTTTTTCAATCTATATTGTATACCAATGAATTTAACACATTGTTACTTTACTTCTTGACATTGCTGCATTGCTGATCATGTATTTCAATGGGCGTTGCAATTATAAGGTCATTGGGCGGGGCTTATAAAGGTCATTATGACATCAGGAGGAGGAGGAGTTATAAACATGGGTGTGGTTTGAAAAAGGGGGAGGGGCTACATTTCGCCCTGGCGCCCCTCCAACTTGAAAGTTCACCAGCCACCACTGGTGGTTAAAGGGGCAGGGTGGGTGGGGACTGCATTCAGGTGGACTTCTATGGGATATGCTGGTCTGCAGTATGTTTTAAAAGTATCTTAGATTGCTTTAAACTTTTGCGTTCAATGCTGTGTTCCGCCATTGTGATCTGTAATTGTAAATACAGGTGTAAGATGTAATGGTATTTTGTTCTGTACATATTGTTTGTAGCTGCTCTCAATCCAAAGGTATATAGCATTAAGTAAAGAATGCAATGATTTGAAAAGCATTTTGAATTTTTATATGAAATTAATGAAACCATTTTTTTTTGTTTTATTGGCATAACAAAGCACTGCATATATATATATTGATATGTATATATATATATATATTTGGACTAATTAATTTTTAAGTCATTACTAAATGAATATACGTTACTGAATTAATCAATAACTGACATCAATGGTAAACCTAAAAAGTTAATTATGTTGTCGTAAAGAAAGGCAAACAGAAACAGCTATTAGCAAAGTATATAAGTGGGTTAAAATAGTGTGCAATTTTCTTAATTATGAAATCAATTTACTTCTGAGATCTAATTTACATTCTTTAAAATTTAATTAGGTAAATATATATATATGCCTAATTTTTTTTTGTTTTGTTATTGTAACAGAAAAATGTAATACTAAAGACCTCATTCATCTGCAAGTTGTGCAATGTAATAGGGCACTATATAAACACATGGCATATATATTGTTTATTTTTTATTATTTTAAAACCTTAGTTTTGAATAGATGTTCATTAACTAAAATGTTATGTCAAAATAATATGCTATGTTCTTATATAGAGCCCTATTCAATTTTGCAAATTGCAATTGAATGAGTCCCTAAATAAATATAGGTTAATTAATGGATCATTAACTGTCATCAATACAAAACAATTAGGGCATCATGAAATCATATACCAGTGAAATTGCTGTTGTTTGCGAATACATTCTTGAGAATTCACTCTCTGTCTTCAGTCAGGTGCAGAGATGAATTATCTGTGAAATAACATGAAAATCATATTTAATGTTTGTATTCAATTAATTCACGATTGAATGAAACTATGATGTTTAATTTGCATAGATGTTTTACATAAATGCATAATCATCAATATATTCATAAATAAAATCATTATAATATTTTAAATGTAGCACATGTCATAAAGTAAGAAAGTAATATTACTAGTTAATAAATTAATGTACAGTTATAATCAATTAATCACTGACTAAATGTATTCTTAAGAGCTAAGCATTAATATATTACTAAACTAAAGGCATTGTAAAATATAGAATATTTGTTGGTCACAATGATTACTAATAATTAATTAATTAAATAATGTACATTCATAATTAATGAATCAATGTCTAAATATATTAGAACTCTTTTTTCATTTATGTATTAATAAACTTTAACCATTTTCAAATGTTTTTTTTTCTTAATGATTACTAATTAATAATTCATAAATTAAAGTACATTATGAATTAATTATTCAATGAATTAATATGTTACAAACATCTAAGCATGGAAGTATTGCTAAAATAAGCAAGCGTAAAATATAACTTCGTTGCTCAATTTGTTTAATCCTATTTTATTTTTTATTAATAATTAATTATTTATTAATGATTATTAATATACTTTACCTATTTGTATTTATTATTCCGCAATCAGTATACTGAAGAGCAATCTCTTTGGATGTTCCGGCAGCAGAAAATGTCTACTCAGACTGTTATCACCTGAGGAGAAAGCGTCAGTTCTGTGGCAAGTGTGCCCTATATATAGGCTGCATGCGCGAGACAAAACCATTGGTTTAGGCGGGAAATCCGCCATTTCACAATCTTAATGTGTAAATTCCTAAGTTAGTATTGTAAAATGGCGGCGTTAGTCTATGTTTTACGTGTTTCTCGATCATTTTACGTCCTTCCTATTAGTATTTTTCTACCGTGTACGTCTCTGGCTGTGTTTTGCATGGTTCGGGGTTGTGTAGCCTCATTTTCATTTTTTGGACCGCTAAAGTGCCGAAACTGCTTAAATTTAATATAAATTTGCGTTTCACCTCACTTCCAGACGTCCTAGCTTTTCTTCTGTGCTATCGGTGGTGTTTTTGTTGTATTTTTTGTTTTATCTTTTGTGTTTTTCTTGCTTTTTGGTTTGCGTGGTTTGGCCATAAACTTCTAAGTTGTGCATCTCATATTTAGTTTTCTAAAAGTCCTGTGTCTCGTAATTTTTTTTTCAAAGTCCCGCATCTCGTATTTTATTTTCTAAGTCCCGCGTTCGTCAACTACTTGCAGCCTAAGGCAATCCAGCATTATGTTAGTGTCTGTAGGCTAAGTCCCGAGTGTCTCATTCCCTCAACTGCTCGCCTCGCTTCACGAGGCTCGCCGGCGATGAGCGCCAAATGCCAAATGCGCTCTGAGTTAACGGCTCCCCTGGCAATGAGCGTCTTCAGCGCTCAACGCCTACCTTCTCCGAGTTAACAGCTCGCCGGCGATGAGGCTTTGGCTTTGGCTAAGTCGTACGCACCAAGCGAAGCATGACGACATCTTGTAGTTCGACAAATATAATATGTGATTCTAATTTTAAATCTGATGGTATGAAAATATGTTGCAACATGGGAAATAGACACATATTAAACCCCTAGCCCTGCCAGGGCTTTATTCCACTTTAGACATGAACTTCCCTTCTGTTTTTCAGATGTTCGAAGCAATACATGAGCACAACCAGACACGAGATGTTATGGCCCATAACCTTGAGGCCCACGGGACTACCTGGTTCCTGCCAGGGGAGGACTCACCCCCCAGCCGCACATTACCCCCAGTGTCTCCTCCATCCTTCCTCTCATCCTCTACCTTTCCCCTTCGCCAGTTTAATCCCCCTCTCTCCTCACTCCTCACCTTCATCAGCTGCTCCTCTCCATCGCCTCTTCAGTGTTGTGACCTGGCATATGCTAATGACGTGACATCTCATGGGTGTCACGTCATTAGCATATGCCGGGGCCCTACACAGCCGGAAGACGCCATGGAGACCAGCAGGAGCAGCTGATCAAGGTAAGTGAGGGGGGAGAGGGGGGGCTCGCATCACCTCCATCGTCTCCTTCCTCCTTTCCCTCATCCTCCTCCCTCCCACCCCTCATCCTCTTCCTCTCTGCCTACCCTCATCCTCCCTGCCTACCCTCATCCTCCCTCCCTCCTCTCTTCCTCCTCCTCCCTCCCCTCATCCTCCTCCTCCCTGCCTCCCCTCATCCTTACAACACCGAAGACTACTGCAGAATCAGAAAGATGCTTCTCCACATTGAAGAGGATAAAAAGGTATTTAAGAAGCACCATGGCCCTGGAGCGGTTGAATGCATTGGTTTAAAGGAATTGGAGGCACTTACAAGGGTAGCTGTCACTTCTGTATGGGAAGCCAGAATTTCATGTCTGTACGAGTGCTGTTGCTCTGCACCAACTTTACCATCAATTTAATCTGCATAATGATTTCACAGAGACAGTGAAGCTATAAGGAATCCTGCTTACAACACCGAAGACTACTGCAGAATCAGAAAGATGCTTCTCCACATTGAAGAGGATAAAAAGGTATTTAAGAAGCACCATGGCCCTGGAGCAGTTGAATGCATTGGTTTGAAGGAATTGGAGGCACCTTCAAGGGTAAGTAAAGTTCTCAGAAATGGCACCAACGAACTACTAAAAATAACTAGTGGTAAGTGAAGTATGAACGGTGTGTGGGTGTGCATATGTAAGGAGCTATGAAAGGTGTGTGAATGGTCAGTAACAATTATTAAAGCCTTGGCGTGGCGTTACTGCCCATATGGTTATCCATATGCTAATTCAACGTGTTTGTTGGACATTGAGTATTGTGTTGTCTTAACAGAAGTGAAATTTTGTTGTTTTATTGAATCCCAAGATCCACTGGTTTGGGCCTATATAGTCCTGATTGGTCTTTTAAGGTATGTTCAGGGCCTATATGGTCACACTTGGTCTTTTAAGGTATGTTTGGGGCCTATATGGTTCCACTTGGTCTTTTAAGGTTTTTAAAGTATGGTTTTGGTCTTGAATGGTCTGATTGATTTGCTTGTTTTCTTTCAACCCCAGGTGCAAACCCTCTGTGGCAGCAGATTTGTTTGTACTCGTTGGTCAATTTACTGAACGTGAATACCCTGAGAAGAAGAGCCGACTAATGGTAAGTGTCACTGCTTTAATTTTTCTGTTAATGCGAATAGGTGCAATTATGATATTGCTGTAGTCTTGTCACATGAGTTTTTTCAATCTATATTGTATACCAATGAATTTAACACATTGTTACTTTACTTCTTGACATTGCTGCATTGCTGATCATGTATTTCAATGGGCGTTGCAATTATAAGGTCATTGGGCGGGGCTTATAAAGGTCATTATGACATCAGGAGGAGGAGGAGTTATAAACATGGGTGTGGTTTGAAAAAGGGGGAGGGGCTACATTTCGCCCTGGCGCCCCTCCAACTTGAAAGTTCACCAGCCACCACTGGTGGGTAAAGGGGCAGGGTGGGAGGGGACTGCATTCAGGTGGACTTCTATGGGATATGCTGGTCTGCAGTATGTTTTAAAAGTATCTTAGATTGCTTTAAACTTTTGCGTTCAATGCTGTGTTCCGCCATTGTGATCTGTAATTGTAAATACAGGTGTAAGATGTAATGGTATTTTGTTCTGTACATATTGTTTGTAGCTGCTCTCAATCCAAAGGTATATAGCATTAAGTAAAGAATGCAATGATTTGAAAAGCATTTTGAATTTTTATATGAAATTAATGAAACCATTTTTTTTTGTTTTATTGGCATACCAAAGCACTGCATATATATATATTGATATGTATATATATATATATATTTGGACTAATTAATTTTTAAGTCATTACTAAATGAATATACGTTACTGAATTAATCAATAACTGACATCAATGGTAAACCTAAAAAGTTAATTATGTTGTCGTAAAGAAAGGCAAACAGAAACAGCTATTAGCAAAGTATATAAGTGGGTTAAAATAGTGTGCAATTTTCTTAATTATGAAATCAATTTACTTCTGAGATCTAATTTACATTCTTTAAAATTTAATTAGGTAAATATATATATATGCCTAATTTTTTTTTGTTTTGTTATTGTAACAGAAAAATGTAATACTAAAGACCTCATTCATCTGCAAGTTGTGCAATGTAATAGGGCACTATATAAACACATGGCATATATATTGTTTATTTTTTATTATTTTAAAACCTTAGTTTTGAATAGATGTTCATTAACTAAAATGTTATGTCAAAATAATATGCTATGTTCTTATATAGAGCCCTATTCAATTTTGCAAATTGCAATTGAATGAGTCCCTAAATAAATATAGGTTAATTAATGGATCATTAACTGTCATCAATACAAAACAATTAGGGCATCATGAAATCATATACCAGTGAAATTGCTGTTGTTTGCGAATACATTCTTGAGAATTCACTCTCTGTCTTCAGTCAGGTGCAGAGATGAATTATCTGTGAAATAACATGAAAATCATATTTAATGTTTGTATTCAATTAATTCACGATTGAATGAAACTATGATGTTTAATTTGCATAGATGTTTTACATAAATGCATAATCATCAATATATTCATAAATAAAATCATTATAATATTTTAAATGTAGCACATGTCATAAAGTAAGAAAGTAATATTACTAGTTAATAAATTAATGTACAGTTATAATCAATTAATCACTGACTAAATGTATTCTTAAGAGCTAAGCATTAATATATTACTAAACTAAAGGCATTGTAAAATATAGAATATTTGTTGGTCACAATGATTACTAATAATTAATTAATTAAATAATGTACATTCATAATTAATGAATCAATGTCTAAATATATTAGAACTCTTTTTTCATTTATGTATTAATAAACTTTAACCATTTTCAAATGTTTTTTTTTTTCTTAATGATTACTAATTAATAATTCATAAATTAAAGTACATTATGAATTAATTATTCAATGAATTAATATGTTACAAACATCTAAGCATGGAAGTATTGCTAAAATAAGCAAGCGTAAAATATAACTTCGTTGCTCAATTTGTTTAATCCTATTTTATTTTTTATTAATAATTAATTATTTATTAATGATTATTAATATACTTTACCTATTTGTATTTATTATTCCGCAATCAGTATACTGAAGAGCAATCTCTTTGGATGTTCCGGCAGCAGAAAATGTCTACTCAGACTGTTATCACCTGAGGAGAAAGCGTCAGTTCTGTGGCAAGTGTGCCCTATATATAGGCTGCATGCGCGAGACAAAACCATTGGTTTAGGCGGGAAATCCGCCATTTCACAATCTTAATGTGTAAATTCCTAAGTTAGTATTGTAAAATGGCGGCGTTAGTCTATGTTTTACATGTTTCTCGATCATTTTACGTCCTTCCTATTAGTATTTTTCTACCGTGTACGTCTCTGGCTGTGTTTTGCATGGTTCGGGGTTGTGTAGCCTCATTTTCATTTTTTGGACCGCTAAAGTGCCGAAACTGCTTAAATTTAATATAAATTTGCGTTTCACCTCACTTCCAGACGTCCTAGCTTTTCTTCTGTGCTATCGGTGGTGTTTTTGTTGTATTTTTTGTTTTATCTTTTGTGTTTTTCTTGCTTTTTGGTTTGCGTGGTTTGGCCATAAACTTCTAAGTTGTGCATCTCATATTTAGTTTTCTAAAAGTCCTGTGTCTCGTAATTTTTTTTTCAAAGTCCCGCATCTCGTAATTTATTTTTCTAAGTCCCGCGTTCGTCAACTACTTGCAGCCTAAGGCAATCCAGCATTATGTTAGTGTCTGTAGGCTAAGTCCCGAGTGTCTCATTCCCTCAACTGCTCGCCTCGCTTCACGAGGCTCGCCGGCGATGAGCGCCAAATGCGCTCATCGCCTAAGTGCTCTGAGTTAACGGCTCCCCTGGCAATGAGCGTCTTCAGCGCTCCACGCCTACCTTCTCCGAGTTAACAGCTCGCCGGCGATGAGGCTTTGGCTTTGGCTAAGTCGTACGCACCAAGCGAAGCATGACGACATCTTGTAGTTCGACAAATATAATATGTGATTCTAATTTTAAATCTGATGGTATGAAAATATGTTGCAACATGGGAAATAGACACATATTAAACCCCTAGCCCTGCCAGGGCTTTATTCCACTTTAGACATGAACTTCCCTTCTGTTTTTCAGATGTTCGAAGCAATACATGAGCACAACCAGACACGAGATGTTATGGCCCATAACCTTGAGGCCCACGGGACTACCTGGTTCCTGCCAGGGGAGGACTCACCCCCCAGCCGCACATTACCCCCAGTGTCTCCTCCATCCTTCCTCTCATCCTCTACCTTTCCCCTTCGCCAGTTTAATCCCCCTCTCTCCTCACTCCTCACCTTCATCAGCTGCTCCTCTCCATCGCCTCTTCAGTGTTGTGACCTGGCATATGCTAATGACGTGACATCTCATGGGTGTCACGTCATTAGCATATGCCGGGGCCCTACACAGCCGGAAGACGCCATGGAGACCAGCAGGAGCAGCTGATCAAGGTAAGTGAGGGGGGAGAGGGGGGGGCTCGCATCACCTCCATCGTCTCCTTCCTCCTTTCCCTCATCCTCCTCCCTCCCACCCCTCATCCTCTTCCTCTCTGCCTACCCTCATCCTCCCTGCCTACCCTCATCCTCCCTCCCTCCTCTCTTCCTCCTCCTCCCTCCCCTCATCCTCCTCCTCCCTGCCTCCCCTCATCCTCCCTGCCTCCCCTCATCCTCCTCCTCCCTCCCTGCCCTCCTCCTCCCTTTCCCCCTCTCCAATTAACCCCCCTCTCCCCTTCGCTTACCTTCATCAGCTGCTCCTCTCCATCGTGTCTTCAGTATCGGGACCCCGCATATACTAATGACGTGACGTCACATGCGTGTTACATCTGTAGCATATGCCGGGGCCCTACACAAACAGAAGATGCCATTGAGACCAGCAGGAGCAGCTAATCAAGGTAAGTGAGGGGAGAGGGAGAGGGGAGGCTCACATCACCCACACTGTCTCCTTCCCCTCATCCTCCTCCTCCCTGGTTCCCCTCCTCCTCCCTCCCTACCCTCATCCTCCTCCTCCCTCCCCTCATCCTCCCTCCCTCCCCTCATCCTCCTCCTGCCTCCCTTCCTGCCCTCCTCCTCCTTCCTCCTCCCTTTCCCCCTCTCCAATTAACCGCCCCTCTGCCACTCACTTACCTTCATCAGCTGCTCCTCTCCATCGTGTTTCCAGTGTCGGAAACCCGGCATATGGTAATGACGTGATGTCACATACGCGTAATGTCATTAGCATATGCCGGGGCCTGACACTGAAGACCTGAAGATGTGATGGAGAGGATCAGCTTATGAAGGTGAGTGGAGAGGGTGAAAGAGAGGAGGAGGATGGAGGGAGGAGGAGGATGAGGGTAGGCAGGGAGAGAAACAGGCACAGGGGAGAGGGAAGAGACACAGGGGAGGGTGGAAGAGACACAGGGGAAGGGATAAGAGAAACGGGGGGGAGAGACACAGGGTAGGGGGGGAGACACAGGAGAGGGGGTAAGAGACACAAGGGAGTGGGAGGAAGAGACACAGGAAAGGAGGGGGGGACAGACACAGGTAAGGAGGGGAGAAACAGGGGAGGGGGAGATGAGAAACAGGTAAGGGGGGAAGAAACACAGGTAAGGGGGGGAAAGAGACGCAGGGGAGGGGGCGGAAGAGACACAGGGGAGGGAAGATACATGGGGAGAAACACAGGTAAGGTGGGAAGAGAAACAGGGGAGGGGGAAGTAGTCACAGGTGAGGGGGAAGAGACACAGGTAAGGGGGGAAGAGACACAGGGGGAGGAGCCATAGGAGAGGGGGAAGAGACACAGGGGAGGGGAGGAATACACAGGGGAGGGGGAAGAGACATGGGGTGAGACATGGGGGAGGGGGGTAGAGACACAGGGATAGGGGGGGATCTCCAGAGGGGGGGAGAGACACAGGAGAGGGGGGAGAGACACAGGGGAGGGGGAAAGAGCCACATGGGAGGTGGGGGAAGATACACAGTGGGGGGGAAGATACACAGTGGGGGGGAAGATACACAGAGGAGGGGGGAAGAGACACAGGGTGGGGGAGAAGAGTGATAGGTGAGGGGGAAGAGACACAGGGTTGGGGGGAAGAGACATGAGGGACACAGGGGGAAGGGACACAGGGGAGGGAGAGGGGGAAGAGACACATGTGATGGAGACAGGGGGAAGAGACACAGGGGAGGGAGATGGGAGGAAAAGAGGCACAGGGGAGGGAGAGGAGGGGGGTAAGGAGTCACAGGGGAGAGAGAGGAGGGGGGAAAGGAGGCACAGGCAAGGGAGAGGATGGGGGAAAGGAGGCACAGGCGATGGAGAGGAGGGAGGAATAGAGACACATCATCCTCCACCTCCCTGGCTACCCTCAACCTCCTCCTCCCTGCCAACCCTCAACCTCCTCCTCTTTCCCTCCCCTCATCCTCCTCCTCCCTCCCCTCCTCCTCCCTGCCTCCCCTCATCCTCCATCCCCTCATCCTCCCTCCCTCCCCTCATCCTCCCTCTCTCCCCTCATCCTCCTCTTCCCTTTCCGCCTCTCCAATTAACCCCCCTCTCCCCCTCACTTACCTTCATCAGCTGCTCCTCTCCACTGTGTTTCCATTGTCTGGACTCGGCATATGCTAATGATGTGATGTCACATGCGCGTCACGTCATTAGAATATGCCGGAGCCCGACACCGAAGACCTGAAGATGCAATGGAGAGGAGCAGCTGATGAAGGTAAGTGAGGGGAGAGGGGGAGGGTTAGTTGGAGAGGGGGTAGGAGAGGAGGATGATGGAGGGAGGGAGGATGAGGGCAGGGAGGGAAACAGGCACAGGGGAGGGGCAAGAGACACAGGGGGGGGGAAGAGACACAGGCGAGGGGGGAAGAGACACAGGTGAGGGGGGAAAAGACACAGATAAGGGGGGAAGAGTCACAGGGGGAGGAGACATAGGGGAGGGAGAAGTGACACAGGGGAGGAGAAAGAGACACGGGGGTGAGACATGGGGGAGGGGGTAGAGACACAGGGATAGGGGGGAATCTTCAGAGTGGAAGAGACACAGGGTAAGGGGGAAGAGACACAGGGTTGGGGGGAAGAGTGATAGGGGAGGGGGAGGAGACACAGGGTTGGGGGGGAAGAGACACAAGGGAGGGGCGAAGAGACATGGGGGAGACAGGGGAAAGGGACACAGGGGAGGTAGAGGGGGAGAGACACAGGGGAGGTAGAGGGGGGAAGAGACACAGGGGAGGGAGATGGGCGGGGAAGAGACACAGGGGATGGAGACAGAAGGAAGAGACACAGGGGAGGGAGATGGGGAAAAGACACACAGGGGAGGGAGATGGGAGGAAAGAAGGCACAGGGGAGGTAGAGGAGGGGGGAAAGGAGGCACAGGGGAGAGAGGGGAGGGGGAAAGGAGGCACAGGCAAGGGAGAGGATGGGGGAAAGGAGGCACAGGCGATGGAGAGGAGGGAGGAATAGAGACACATCATAATCCACCTCCCTGGCTACCCTCAACCTCCTCCTCCCTGCCTACCCTCAACCTCCTCCTCTTTCCCTCCCCTCATCCTCCTCCTCCCTGCCTCCCCTCATCCTCCCTCCCCTCATCCTCCCTCCCTCCCCTCATCCTCCCTCTCTCCCCTCATCCTCCTCCCTTTCCCCCTCTCCAATTAGCCCCCCTCTCCCCCTCACTTACCTTCATCAGCTGCTCCTCTCCACCGTGTTTCCATTGTCTGGACCCGGCATATGCTAATGACATGTCACATGCGCGAACGTCATTAGAATATGCCGGGGCCCGACACTGAAGACCTGAAGATGCGATGGAGAGGAGCAGCTGATGAAGGTAAGTGAGGGGAGAGGGGGGGGGGGGGGGTTAGTTGGAGAGGGGGTAAGAGAGGCGGATGATGGAGGGAGGGAGGAGGAGGATGAGGGCAGAGAGGGAAACAGGCACAGGGGAGTGGGAAGAGACACAGGGGAGGGGGGGGAAGAGTCACAGGGGAGAAGGGGAAGAGACACAGGGGAGGGGGGAAGAGACACAGAGGAGGGAGATGGGGGTTAAGAGACACAGGGGAGGAGGTAAGAGACACAGGAGAGTGGGGGATGAGACACAGGTTGGGGGCAAGAGACACTGGGTAGAGGGAGACACAGGAGAGGGGGAGAAGAGACACAGGGGAGTGGGGGGAACAGACACAGGTAAGGGGGGAGAGACACAGGGAAGGGGGAGAAGAGACACAGGTAAGCGGGGGAAGAGAACCAGGGGAGGGGGCGAAATAGGCACGGGGGGAGGAAGAGACACAGGTAAGGGAATGTGAGACAGGTGAGGGGGGAAGATACACAGGGGAGAAGAGACATGTGGGGATAGAGACAATGGGGAGGGGGGAAGAGACACAGGGGAGTGGGGGAAGAGCCACGGGGGAGAGACACAGGGGAGGTGGGGAGAGCCACAGAGGAGGGGGGGAAGAGACACAGGGGAAGGGATAAGAGACACAGGGGAAGGGATAAGAGACACAGGGGAGTTGGGAAGACACACAGGGGAGGTGGGAAAGACACATGAGCGATGGAGACACAGGAGAGGGGGAAGGGGAGGAGGATGGATGGAGGAAGGAGGATGATGGGGTAGGGAGGGAAACAGGCACAGTGGAGGGGGGGAAGATACACAGGGGATGGGGGAAGAGACACAGGGGAGGGGGGAAAGAGACACAGGGGAGGGAGAGGGGCGGGGAAGAGACACAGGGGATGGAGACAGGGGGAAGAGACACAGGGGAGGGAGATGGGGGAAAAGACACACAGGGGAGGGAGATGGGAGCAAAGGAGGCACAGGGGAGGGAGAGGAGGGGGAAAGGAGGAACAGGGGAGAGAGAGGAGGGGGAAAGGAGGCACTGGCAAGGGAGAGGATGGGGGAAGGAGGAGAGGGGGGGGGAGAGACACAGGGAAGGGGGAAAGAGCCACAGGGGAGGTGGGAGAAGAGCCACAGGGGAGGGAGAAAGGGGTTAAGAGACACAGGGGAGGGGGGAAAAGACACATTGGGGGGAAGAAACACAGAGTACGGGGGAAGAGACACAGGGTGGGGGGAAGAGTGACAGGGGATGGGGACGAGACACATGGTTGGGGGGAAGAGACACAGGGGAGGGGGGAAGAGACAGAGGGGGAGACAGGGGGAAGGGACACAGGGGAGGTAGAGGGGGGAAGAGACATACAGGAGGTAGAGGGGGGAGAGACACAGGGGAGGGAGAGGGGCGGAAAAGAGACACAGGGGAGGGGGAAAAAGACACAGGGGAGGGGATAAGAGACACATGGGTGGGGGGGAAGAGACACAGGTGAGGGGGGAGAGACACAGGGGGAGGAGACATTGGGGAGGGGAGGAAGACACAGGGGAGGGGGAAGAGACACGGGGGGAAACATGGGAGAGGGGGGTAGGGGAGGAGGATGAAGGGAGGAAGGAGGAGGATGGGGCAGGGAGGGAAACAGGCACAGTGGAGGGGGGAAGAGAAACAGGGGAGGGGGGAAGATACACATTGGAGGAGGGAAGAGAAACAGGGGAGGAGGAAGAGACACAGGGGAGGAGGGAAAGAGACACAAGGGAGGGAGAGGGGCGGGGAAGAGACACAGGGGATGGAGACAGGGGGAAGATACACAGGGGAGGGAGATGGGGGAAAAGACACATAGGGGAGGGAGATGGGAGGAAAGGAGGCACAGGGGAGAGAGAGGAGGGGGAAAGGAGGCACAGGCAAGGGAAAGGAGGGAGGAATAGACACATCAACCTCCTCCTCCCTGCCTACTATCAACGTCCTCCTCTTTCCCTCCCCTCATCCTCCTCCTCTCTGCCTCCTCTTATCCTCCCTCCCCTCATCCTCCCTCCCTCCTCTCACCCTCCCTCTCTCCCCTCATCCTCCTCCCTCCTCCCTTTCCCCTCTCCAATTAACCTTCCTCTCCCCCTCACTTACCTTCATCAGCTGCTCCTCTCCACCATGTTTCCATTGTCTGGACCCAGCATATGCTAATGACATGTCACATGCGCGAACGTCATTAGAATATGCCGGGGCCCGACACTGAAGACCTGAAGATGCGATGGAGAGGAGCAGCTGATGAAGGTAAGTGAGGGGAGAGGGGGAGGGTTAGTTGGAGAGGGGGTAGGAGAGGAGGATGATGGAGGGAGGGAGGAGGAGGATGAGGGCAGGGAGGGAAACAGGCACAGGGGAGCGGGTGAAGAGACACAGGGGAGGGGGGAAGAGACAAAGGGGAGGGGGGGAGAGACACAGAGGAGGGAGATGGGGGTTAAGAGATACAGGGGAGTGGGGGAAGAGCCACGGGGGGGGGGGGAGAGACACAGTGGAGGTGGGGAGAGCCACAGGTGAGGGGTGGGGAAGAGCCACAGGGGAGGGGGAAGAGACACGGTAAAAGAGACTCAGGGGAGGGGATAAGAGACACAGGGGAGGGGGAAGAGACACAGGGGAGGTGGGGAAGAGATACAGGTGAAGGGGGGAGACATATGAGAGGGGGGAGACACAGGGTAGGGGAGGAGACACAGGAGAGGGGGGGAAGGGGAGGAGGATGGAGGGAGGGAGGAGGAGGATGGGAGCAGGGAGGGAAACAGGCACAGTGGAGGGGGGAAGAGAAACAGGGGAGGGGAGAGGAGACACAGGGGAGGTGGGGAAGAGACACAGGGGAGGTGGGGAAGAGACACAGGGGAGGTGGGGAAGAGACACAGGGGAGGTGGGGAAGAAATACAGGGGAGGTGGGGAAGAGACACAGGGGAGGTGGGGAAGAGACACACGGCGGAGGGGGGAAGAGACACAGGAGAGGGGGAGAGAGACATAGGTTAGGGGGGGAAGAGACACTGGGTAGGGGGGTACACAGAAGAATGGGGGGAATAGACACAGGTAAGGAGGGGGGAACAGACAGAGGTAAGGGGGGAGAGTCACAGGGAAGGGGAGAAGAGACACAGGTAAGCGGGGGAAGAGACACAGGGGAGGGGGTGGAAGAGACACCGGGGGGGGGGAGAGAGACACATGTAAGAAAGAGAGAGACAGGTGAGGGGGGAAGAATCACAGGTAAGGGGGGAAGAGACACAGGTGAGGGGGGAAGAGACACAGGGGAGAAGAGACATGGGGGGGAAGAGACAAAGGGGAGGGGTGGAAGAGACACAGGGGAGGGAGATGGGGGTTAAGAGACACAGGGGAGTGGGGGAAGAGCCACGGGGGGGGAGAGACACAGGGGAGGTGGGGAGAGCCACAGAGGAGGGGGGGGGAGAGCCACAGGGGAGGGGGAAGAGACACAGGGGAGGGGAGACACAGGGGAGGTGGGGAGAGCCACAGAGGAGGGGGGAAGAGACACAGGAGAGGGGGGAAGAGACACAGGAGAGGGGGGAAGAGACACAGGTTGGGGGAAAGAGACACTGGTTAGGGGGGAGACACAGGATAGGGGGAGAAGAGACACAGGGAAGGGGGAGAAGAGACACAGGTAAGTGTGGGAAGAGACCCAGGGGAGGGGGTGGAAGAGACACAGGGGGGGGAAGAGACAGAGGTAAGAAAGAGAGAGAGACAGGTGAGGGGGTAAGAGACACAGGTAAGGGGGGAAGAGACACAGGTGAGGGGGCAAGAGACACAGGTGAGGGGGGGGGAAGAGACACAGGGGAGAAGAGACATGGGGGAAGAGACAAAGGGGAGGGGTGGAAGAGAAACAGGGGAGGGAGATGGGGGTTAAGAGACACAGGGGAGTGGGGGAAGAGCCACGGGGAGGAGAGACACAGGGGAGGTGGGGAGAGCCACAGAGGAGGGGGGGAAGATCCACAGGGGAAGGGATGAGAGCCACAGGGGAAGGGATAAGAGACACAGGGGAAGGGATAAGAGACACAGAGGAGGGGGAAGAGACACAGGGGAGGTGGGGAAGAGACACAGGTGAGGGGGGGAGAGACACATGAGAGGGGGAGACACAGAGTAGGGGGGAGACACAGGAGAGGGGGGAAGGGGAGGAGGATGGATGGAGGGAGGAGGATGGGGCAGGGAGGGAAACAGGCACGGTGGAGGGGGGAAGAGAAACAGGGGAGGGGGGAATAGACAAAGGGGAGTGGGAAGAGAGACAGGGGAGGGGAAGAGAGACAGGGGAGAGGGGGAAGAGACACAGGGGAAGGGGGGAAGAGACCCAGGGGAGGGGGCAGAGGAGACACGGGGGGGGGAAGAGACAAAGGTAAGGGAGAGAGAGACAGGTGAGGGGGCGGAACAGACACAGGGGCGGGGAAAGAGACACAGGGGGGAAGAGACACAGGTGAGGGGGGAAGAGACACAGGTAAAGGGGGAAAGAGACACAGGGGAGAAGAGACATAGGGGAGGGGGTAGAGACAAAGGGGAGGGGGGAAGAGACATAGGGGAGGGAAATGGGGGTTAAGTGACACAGGGGAGTGGGGGAAGAGCCACATGGGGGGGAAACACAGGGGAGGTGGGGAGAACCACAGAGGAGGGTGGGGGGGGCACAGGGAAGGGGTGAAAAGACACAGGGGAGAGGATAAGAGACATGTGAGTGGGGGGAAGAGACACTGGGGAGGTGGGGAAGAGACACATGAAACGGGGGACACAGGGTAGGGGGGAGACACAGGAGAGGGGGGAATGGGAGGAGAATGGAGGGAGGAAGGAGGAGGATGGGGCAGGGAGGTAAACAGGCACAGTGGAGGGGGGAAGAGAAACAGGGGAGGGGGAAGAGACACAGAGGGAGGGGGGGAAAGAGACACAGGGGAGGGGGAAAGAGACACAGAGGGAGGGGGGAAAGAGACACAGGGGAGGGGGAAGAGACACAGGGGAGGGGGGGAAGAGACACAGATGAGGGGGGAGAGACACATGAGAGGGGGAAAGAGACACAGGGTAGGGGGAAAACAGGAGAGGGGGAAGAGACACAGGGGAGTGGGGGGAAGAGACACAGGTAAGAAGGGGGGCAGACACAGGTAAGGGGGGGGAAACACAGGGGAGGGGGAATGAGACACAGGTAAGTGGGGGGGAAGAGACACAGGTGAGGGGGGAGAGACACATGAAAGGGGGGAGACACAGGAGAGGGGGGAATAGACACAGGGGAGTGGGAAGAGAAACAGGGGAGGGGGGAAGAGAGACAGGGGAGAGGGGGAAGAGACACAGGGGAGAGGGGGGGAGAGACCCAGGGGAGGGGGCGGAGGAGACACGGGGGGGGAAGAGACACATGTAAGGGAGAGAGAGACAGGTGAGGGGGCAGAACAGACACAGAGGTGGGGAAAGAGACACAAGAGGGGGAGAGACACAGGTGAGGGGGGAAGAGACACAGGTAATGGGAGGAAGAGACACAGGTGAGGGGGAAAGAGACACAGGGGAGAAGAGACATAGGGGAGGGAAAAGGGGGTTAAGTGACACAGGGGAGTGTGGGAAGAGCCGCGGGGGGAGAGCCACAGTGAAGGTGGGGAGAGCCACAGGGGAGGGGGGAGGAGCCACAGGGGAGGGGGAAAAGACACAGGGGAGGGGACAAGAGAGACATGGGTGGGGGGAAGAGACACAGGGGAGGTGGGGAAGACACACAGGTGAGGGTGGGGAGAGACACATGAAAGGGGGGGAGACACAGGGTAGGGGGGAGACACAGGAGAGGGGGGAAGGGGAGGAGGATGGAAGGAGGAAGATGGGGCAGGGAGGGAAACAGGCACAGTGGAGGGGGGGGAGATAAACAGGTGGAGGTCGGAAGAGACACAGGGGAGGGGGGAAGAGAAACAGAGGAGGGGGAAGAGACACAGAGGGAGGGGGGAAAGAGACACAGGGGAGGGGGAAGAGACACAGGGGAGGGGGGAAGAGACACAGATGAGGGGGGAGAGACACACGAGAGGAGGGAAGAGACACAGGGTAGGGGGGAAAGAGACAAAGGGGAGGGGTCAGAAAAGACACAGGGGAGGGAAGAGCCATGGGGGAGAGACACAGGGGAGGGGGGAAGAGACACAGGTGAGAGGGGAAGAAACACAGGTAAGGGGGAAGAGACACAGGGGGAGGAGACATTGGGGAGGGGAGGAAGACACAGGGGAGGGGGAAGAGACACAGGGGGAGACATGGGGGAGGGGGGTAGAGACACAGGGAACGGGGGAATCTCCACAGGGGGGAGAGACACAGGGGAGGGGGGGGAGAGACACAGGGAAGGGGGAAAGAGCCACAGGGGAGGTGGGAGAAGAGCCACAAGGGAGGGAGAAAGGGGTTAAGAGACACAGGGGAGGGGGGAAAAGACACAGTGGGGGGAAGAGACACAGAGGAGGGGGGAGGAGACACAGGGTGGGGGAAGAGTGACAGGGGATGGGGAAGAGACACAGGAGGAGACAGGAGGAAGGGACACAGAGGGGGGGAGAGACACACAGGGGAGGCAGATGGAAGGAAAGGAGGCACAGGAGAGGGAGAGGAGGGGGGAAACGAGGCACAGGCAAGGGAGAGGATGGGGAAAGGAGGCACAGGCAATGTAGAGGAGGGAGGAATAGAGACACATCATCCTCCAACTCCCTGGCTACCCTCATCCTCCTCCTCCCTTTCTCCCCTCCTCCTCCCTCCCTCCCCTCCTCCTCCCTCCCCTCCTCCTCCTCCCTCCCCTCCTGATCCCTCCCCTCCTCCCTCCTCCTCCTCCCTCCCCTCCTCCTCCCTCCCCTCCTCCTCCTCCCCTCCTCCTCCTCCCTGCCTCCCCTCATCTTCCCTCCCCTTATCTTCCCTCTCTCCCCTCCTCCTCCTCCCTCCTCCCTTCCCCCCTCTCCAATTAACCCCCCTCTCCCCCTCACTTACCTTCATCAGCTGCTCCTCTCCACCGTGTTTCCAGTGTCTGGACCCGGCATATGCTAATTACGTGATGTCACATGCGCATCAAGTCATTAGCATATGCCGGGGCCCGACACTGAAGATCTGAAGATGTGATGGAGAGGAGCAGCTGATGAAGGTAAGTGAGGGGAGAATGGGGGGGGGGGGTAATTGGAGAGGGAGGAGGACGATGGAGGGAGGGTAAGAGACACAGGGGAGGGGTGTAAGAGACACAGGGGAGGAGGGGAAGAGTCACAGGGGAGGAGGTAAGAGACACAGGGGAGGGGGGAAGAGACACAGGTTAGGGGGGGAAGAGAAACCGGGTAGGGGGGAGACACAGAAGAGGGGGTGAAGAGACACAGGGGAGTGGGTGGAAGAGACACAGGTAAGTAGTGGGGAACAGAAATAGGTAAGGGGGGAGAGACACAGGGAAGGGGGAGAAGAGACACAGGTAAGGAGGGAAAGCGACTCAGGGGAGGGGGCGGAAAAGAGACACAGGGGAGGAGGAGAAAGAGACACAGGTAAGGGGGGAGAGAGACAGGTGAGGGGGCAGAAGAGACACAGGGGGGAGAGACACAGGGGAGGGGGGAAGAGACACAGGTAAGGGGAGGAAGAGACATAGGTGAGGGGGGAAGAGACACAGGGAAGAAGAGACACAGTGGAGGGGGCAAGAGACAAAGGGGAGGGGGGAAGAGCCATGGGGGGGAGAGACACAGGGGAGGGGGGGGAGAGGCACAGGGGAGGGGGGGAGCCACAGTTGAGGGAGACGGGGGTTAAGAGACACAGGGGAGGGGGTAAGAGACACAGATGAGGGGGGAAGAGACACAGGGGAGGGGGGAAGAGACACAGGCGAGGGAGAGGAGGGGGGAATAGAGACACCAAGGAGGAAGTAGACGGGGGGAGAGGCTTGCGGTGAGCGCCGAAGGTTCTCACATTGGGTGGCAAAAAGCATTGCCAGCATTATAATTTTATTGCCGTAATTTTTGACGGGCAAGTCGCTAGTATTTAATATTCTTATGGATGAGCAGTGCATTGAAGCCTAGTATGCAATTTCTTCTGGATTTACAAAAGACTAAGACTAAGGGACTAACCAGGGAGAAGCTTGCTTAGCTTCAAGGAAAAGACAGCATGTGTTACAAGCAAGTTTATAGGGCCATTGTTTTTTCTGGAATTATAATCGACTACATCTAGCTGTCTGTCTATTTATATTTGTATGTATTATTATCTATTATAATTTTAAAAACTGATGGTATTAAAATATGTTGCACCATGGGAAATGGACACATATTACAACCCTAGCCCTGCCATGGCTTTATTCCACTTTAGAGATGAACTTCCCTTCTGTAATCCCATGTTTTTAAGATGTTCGAAGCAATAGAGTTTGCTAAAAGGTGCAATGGACACACAAAAACATAGATTTAAAGGCAAATTAGAACCAAGAAAAGTCATTTATATATATATAACAGTTCATAAAGTAAAGACATTTTTTGCAGAATAAACTAGATAGATAGATAGATAGATAGATAGATAGATAGAGGATGTTAATTAAAGTGGGAAGGTCTGAGAAGATGTACTGTATATACTACACATGGCCACAGACAGAAACATAGACAATTAGAGGGGATATTACTTTTATTTTCAGTAAGTTATTACAAGTAAATTATATTTTCCTCTACTGGATCATTACCTTGTCATGGTGAAGGCACTTGTGCACCTCTATGTAGGGTCACCCAAGATGGGGAGAGGAGTTAATATTAAAGAAGATTGGTAGGAGACTCAGAAACTAACCAGGGTATGCAGATCATCTCAAATGGTGGGGTGGTATGTGAATCATTTAATGATTGTGTGGAGAAGGTATCTTGCAGGTAGGTTACCAAGTGGCAGGTAACAGGCAGATAGATATATGTTCCATCTCAGAGTTACCGTATTGGTCCGAATATAAGCCGCACCTGTAAAATTCAAGGGGAAAAAACAGAAAAAAGATAGTACTCACATATAAGCCGCACCCTTACAATGGGAGAAAAAAAGACAAAAGTCAAGTAGATTTAGGGAATAAAATAGTGATTTTATTTTAACATATACTGTACCATATACGGTATCCAGTATTTGGAAAACATTATACTGTAACTCTTCAGGCAGGTTGTCAATATCAACAGAAAGTTCAGGAAACATGAAACATAAGGTAACAAGGAAACTTTTTACTATTCACAGTCATCACTGGTGTCACTACTGACTTTGTCACCAGTATTCGCTTCATCACTGCCACTGTTTTCTGCATTCTCCTCCCATAGCAAGTTGTCCTCACTACCATCCAATGCATTGGACACGCAGCTTTTTTTGAACCCCCTGATGATGAGTTAGATGAAATACTTGACCATGAAGTTAGAATAAATTGGCACAGGAGTGTCACTGATGGATTCTTAATCTTGCCAGATAGTGTAAGAGCATGATCCCCTTCCCGAAGCCAATCTGAATACTGCTTGCGAAGGTTGTCTTTGAACGGCTTGTTCACAATGACATCAAGCACTTGTAGCTTTGAAGTCATGCCACCAGGTATAACAACAAGGTCTGTCTTCTGTGCAGCAACTTTAGTCTTCACTTCAGGAGTGAGATGACCCTTAAAAGCATCCAAGACTAGCATGGCTGTCTTAGTGAGCAGTGCTCCAGGTCTGCAGTTCCAAACTACAGACAACCAGTCAACCATCAGTTCAGTTGTCATCCAGCCTTTTTCCTGGCAACGAATCACTAAGCCATCAGGAATGCTTTCTTTTGGCAAAGTTTTTCGCTTCAGAATAACATATACTACAAGCAAGTTTATAGGGCCATTGGTTTTTCTGGAATTATAATCGACTACATCTAGCTGTCTGTCTATTTATATTTGTATGTATTATTATCTATTATAATTTTACATCGTTTTTTACATAGTTACATACATAGGGCCTCATTCAATTGCGATTTGGCCAATTGAATAGGGCTCTAAATAAGCACATAGCATATTTTTTTTAAAGAAGTTTTTAGTTAGTGAAAACCTTGCTTTTGGATAAATGTTTACTAACTAAAAATTTCTTTAAAAAAAAAATGTTATGTGCTTATTTTGACCCCTATTCAATTGGCCAAATTGCAATTAAATGAGGCCCATAGTATTTAAGGTTGAATAAAGACTTTCAGTCCATCAAGTTCAACCTTTTAAGATCTCCTCTGATCTGCAATATGCGGATTAACTATTAATTCATTAGTTGTTAATTAATTATTAATCAATTATTTAATGTTTTTTTTTATTTTTTTAATTATTAATTAGTCCAGAGGAAGGCAAATAGAAAAAAAAAAAAACACAAGCGAGACTTAGCCAATTGTCTCAAAGGGAAATGTAAAAAATTTGGATCAATACTGTCTCTCTAATTATCCGTGATAACCCTGAATTCCCTTTTTAATTAGAAATAAATCTAGTCCCTTTTTAAAGTTATCTATCGAATCCGCTGTCACCAACTCCTCTGGTAGAGAATTCCACATATTAACCACCCTTACTGTGAAGAACCCTTTTCTTTCTTTGAGGTGGAATCTTTTTACTTCTAATCTCAAGAGATGTCCTCTTGTCAGTTGAAAACCTCTTGGCACAAAAAGCTCCCCTGACAAATCTTTATACTGACCCTGGCTGTATGTATATAAGGTAAACATATCTCCTCTTAGACGCCTTTTTTCTAGAGAAAATAAGTATAATTTGGTTAGTCTTTCTTCATAACTTAGCCCCTCCATTCCCCTTATTAGTTTTGTTTCCCTTCTCTGTACCTTTTCCAGTTCTAAAATGTCCTTTTTATGAAGTGGTGCCCAAACTTGTACTCCATATTCCAAATGAGGGCGTACTAGAGATTTGTATAGTGGCAGAATTATATTTGCTTCCCTAGCTTCTATACCCTTCTTAATACATGCTAATATTTTATTTGCCTTTGCAGCTGCTGCTTGGCTTTGAGCACTGTTACCTAGGTGGTTGTCCACAAGCACTCCCAAATCCCTTTCAATATCCGATACACCTAGATTTGCTCCATTAAGATTATAAATTGCATGGCTATTTTTCCTTCCCAGATGCATAACTTTACATTTATTCGTATTAAATCTAATCTGCCATTTAGATGCCCATTCCTCAATTTTATGTAAATCCCTTTGGAGGGAAAGCAAATCACTATCTGATTTAATTACCTTGCACAACTTCGTGTCATCAGCAAAAATGTAGACACCACACTCCAATCCTACCTCTAAGTCATTAATAAATATGTTAAAAAGGAGAGGACCTAATACTGAACCCTGAGGAACCCCACTTACCACATTAGTCCGATCGGAGTATGTTCCATTTACAACAACCCTTTGCTTATTGTCAATCCATGAGCAGATATTTACTGCAACTCCTGTATCTCTTAGTTTGCACAATAGTCTCCCATGTGGCACTGTATCAAAAGCTTTTGCAAAATCCAAAAAGACTACATCCACTGAGTTGCCTTGATCCAGGTTCCTACTAACCTCCTCATAGAAACTAATTAGATTTGTTTGACATGACCTATCCCTCAGAAATCCATGTTGGCTCCTACTTATAATCCTGTTCAAATAGACATTCTTGTATATTATCCCTTATTAACCCTTCTAAAAGCTTCCCCACTACAGAAGTGAGGCTCAATGGTCTATAATTCCTCGGATTTGCTCTTGCTCCCTTTTTAAATATAGGTATCACATCAGCTTTTCTCCAGTCATCTGGTAGAGACCCTGGGCCTCATTCTATTATCGGCCGCAGCCGCTGCGGGGCCGCAAGGACCGGCCGCAAGCTATTCTGCTATTCTATTCCCTTACGGCCGTAGGCTCCGGCAGGCTTGCGGCCGGTGCCTTGCTATCTCTTGCGGCCGATCGCGCCGGAGGAAAGCCTTTGATCTAAAACGGCCGCAAGAGATTTGCAATTCAATTGCTCCGGGAAACCTCTCTGCAAGGCTAAAAACGAGCCGCAGTTACTTGCAGGAAAAAGGTCTCGCTAGCACCAATTAAGCACATAAAATAGCTCAAATAAAGCCATCCTGCACTTTGAGAAGACTATAAAGGGATTTTAGGTGTTAGAAAAAATAGCACATAATTATCCTGTACTCAAATCCGTAAAATATTTCATTTTTAATATCCGTAAAATATACATGTAAAAAGTCCAGAGTGCTTGGAGCACCTCAGACACGCCCACGCCGCAGCCGGCAAATAAACAGTTAATTTGAACTCGGGTTTGGGCAGATGTGCAAGCTTGAGAGTGGGTTCCTTTTATTCCTCATGTCCCCCAATATGATCCCTAGCATTTACAGAGCTGTACAGTGCAGGCTTAAATTTATTTTTCAGTTTTTATATTTCACAGTTTACGGCCGGTTCAAAGATATGCGGCCGGCCGTAAAAGGAGATCCTTGCGGGGCCGTATAATAGAATCGCGAGTTAACTGAACCCTCGCAAGGAATCGCAGCCTTACGGCCGATTTACGGCCGATAATAGAATGAGGCCCCCTGTGATGAGTGAATCTTGAAAACTTTAATATAATGGTTTGGTACCCTTGGATGTATTCCATCAGGACCCGGGGCTTTATTAACATTTATTTTTTCCAACCTCTTTTGGATTACTTCCTGTGTTAACCAATTATTTGGCAAAGGTAGTGTAGCCCCATTATGTTGCAGTGTCCCAACCACTTGTACCTCCCTTGTGTATACCGAAGTAAAGAACCTATTTAGCTCATCTGCCTTTTCCTGGTCACTAATTTTCAGACAGCCTGTTTCACATTCTAATGTTCCTATAGCTTCCTTCCGCGCCTTCTTTTCATTAATATACTTAAAAAATATTTTAGGATTAGTCTTAGTCTTTTTTGCAATTAATATTTCATTTTCTATTTTAGCCAGTCTAATCGCCCTTTTGCAAGCCTTGTTGATTTCCTTGTATTCCCGTAAAGCAGTCTCTGTCCCCTCTTGTTTGTATAATTTAAATGTCTGTTTTTTACTCCGTATCTTGATTTTTAAATCATTATTAAGCCACATTGGATTGAATTTACTCCTTTTACTTTTATTCCCACACGGTATATGCCGATGTGTATGTATATTTAGTAAGGATTTAAATGTTGTTCACTTGTGGTCAGTGTTTTTACCTGCCAGTTCTCTGTCCCATTCTATACTTTGTATTGCTGCCCTTAGACCGTTAAAATCTGCCCTTTTAAAATTAAGAGTTTTTGTTGGCCCCTTAAAATTTTGTTTTTTTAATTCAATCTCAAACGACACTGTGTTGTGATCACTGTTTCCCAAAGGTTGTATTGCTTGGCATGTCAAAAAATACGGGGGTCTCGTCAGCATTGCCCATCTGGTCTAATGGGTAGGAGTGACGCTGCCGCAATTGGATGACATACCGATGGAAACTAGTCAGTTTCTCCTCAAAATCTGCCCGCAGTTTCTGTGCCAATGAAGTGCTTCGTCGAAGAGCGAGACCCTTTCTCCGCATAAAACAAAGGCACCAACCAATGCTTGCAGGACATTCCCTCTTATTTATTTTTAAGTTCTAAGGCAGGCTTTCAGCTGGATTACTTCACGTGAAATTGGCATCTCATCTTTTCTCATATCTTGAATGTAGGAATAAACCCCAGCTTCAAGTTCTGGATATTTGCCATGTTTTGGTCCCCTGAAAGATTTTCTGGTGGAAACTGAATTTTTCAATTTCTCCTCTGTGGCAACCCAACGTCGCACATTAGATTCATCCAAGCCATATTTTTTTCCAGCCTCTGTGTTGCTTGTTAACTTTGCATAATTAACAACTGCAATTTTGAAACTTTCATCATAACTACGCCTCACTCCTAGGCTTGTTGATGCTTTTCTCTCCAAGTGATCAGCCATTGCAAGAAACAAGCTTTCTAATACGTACTGTAACTTATTTTGCAGGTTACAGGTCTTACAGGATGCTAGAATCACTAAAACCGGAAATTGCTATTCAATTGCTACAATTTAGTCACATGCGCGCAAATCGGCACCCTTAACGCGCAAATTGGCAGTGATTTTGCGATCCCGAATATAAGCCTCACACGCGTAACTCAAATCTCACAAATCGGCTGTCATTTTTTCACGGTCGCGAATATAAGCCGCACCCTTAACTCGCAAGCTCAAAAAAACGGAAAAAAGGTGCGGCTTATATTCGGACCAAATCACATTTTACTTAAAGAAAATGTCAGCATGTGATGAAAAATATTTAATATTCTTTTGGATGAGGAGTGCATTGAGGAAATGGATCGTACGTCAGTGTGAAGCTGACGTCAGGATGGCTGGGAGACTGCTAAGTAAGCTATCACTGACGTCTACTCTACTGAACCTCAACTTTGCCTAAGATCTCCCTTACACCCTCAGAAAGCTGTCATCTCATGAGATCTCACAGAGCCACGTGTGAGGTCTGCACCGGCGTCTTGGAGAGACACGGGACAGGACTGCTGGAGGTATTGGTGAATGGCTGTATAATATTCAGCTTTGAGAACTCTTGCAGCAGCAGGTGGATGTGTGAGGTACCCCAGGACAGCGGTGAGTAGGTGACTCCGCAGGACATTGCTGCGGTCGGCAGCAGAGAGGTACCATGAATTGTACACCCTCTGTTAAACACCACACAAAGATTTAAACACCACATAAAGACTCAAACAACACATAAAGAGACAAAAGGTCTTTCAGATGTGGGGAGTTGTAAAGAGAATAAAGGATACTCCTAAAAACCTCCAAAGTCAAGTATCTTTAAAACTAATGTGAAGATCTCCAAATATATACAAGAATCTCCAAGGAGGTGATTTATTTATTTGGTATAAAGCTTTAAAGATAAAGTACGACGGATGTTTGGGAGAGGGTGAGGTTTAATAAGACACAAACGGACAAGGAAAATATAAAAGTAATCTGGATGATTTATACACCTTATGAAATATAAATAGATTTTAATTGGGTCATAAAAATCCAGAGAGGTGGTGGTATGGTCCGTGGCGAGCGGAGATATAACTTTCTGTCTTCACTTTGCCCAGAAGAGTAAATATTAAAGAAGATTGGTAGGAGACTCAGAAACTATCCAGGGTATGCAGATCATCTCAAATGGTGGGGTGGTATGTGAATCATTTTATGATTGTGTGGAGAAGGTATCTTGCAGGTTACCAAGTGGCAGGTAACAGGCAGATAGATATATGTTCCATCTCAGAATTACTTCACATATTTATACGACAGTGTTGATGGACTAACCAAGCCCACTAATTGACACCTGGACTTTGAAGTGGTCCACATGATATGCAACTGGGCCCTACATCTCTTTTATGAGATAAAAGTACTGATATTTAGAGTGGACGTTATTATATTACTAGCTACTTGCCCGTCAAAAAATGACGGCAATGAGATGTGTATGTTTGGAAAGTTGTTTAGTTATTAATATACATATTTGACACTTGTAAGTATTGTGATATTAAACATGTTTAGTTTTGTAAAATGTTCTCTTGGTGAACAATAAGTCTTAAAGCATTTTGTATTCAAAGTATTAACATTTGAATGTAAGAACAGTTGAACTTTAAATTAATCCTTTTTGTAAACTTGAGGTAATGTTTTTTTTAACATGCAATTTGTATGTGAAGAATTGTTAATTTCAATATACATTGAATCCAGAGGAAAGCAAACAGTAAAAACCCTTGTTCAAACGTACACAATTTTAACATGAAGTTTGTAATATATGTAAGTAATAAACTTGAAAGTATATTTTTTGAAACTTGAACTTTATTATCTGTGTAACTTTGGAACTTGACAAAACATTTTTAGAACTTGGAACATTATAAACAGTAACATAGTGAATACATTTTTTCACATAATTTTGTATGAAAAGTATTAACAGTTGAATGTAAAAACAGTTGAACTTTAAACTAATCAGTATTGTAAACTTGAGGTAATGTTTTTATAACATGCAATTTTAAATATTCAATATACATTTAATGCAGAGGAAGACAAACAGTAAAAACCCTTCTTTAAACGTACCCAATTTTAACATGAACTTTGTAATATATTTCAGTAATAAACTTGACATATTTTTTGAAACTCTAAGTTTCTTATCTGTGTAACTAAGGAACTTGAAAACACATTTTTACAACTTGTAACATTATAAACAGTAACATAGTGAATTAAAATTTAAACATAATGTTGTATTAAAAGTATTAACATTTGAATGTAAAAACAGTTGAACTTTAAACTAATCAGTATTAACATGCAATTTTTATCAGAATAATTGTTAAGTTCAATATACATTGAATGCAGAGGAAGGCAAACAGTAAAAACTCTCTTTAAAACATACCCAATTAAATAAATTCCTTCCTGAACCCATGAACTGGCGATAAACATTAATCCAGGGAGTAATGTTAACATAACAGACATTATTTACATAAAGTAAAGAACTTGAAACTATTGTTTTCAAACTTGTAACATTACAAACAGTAACATAGTTAATTAACATTGTAACATAATTTGTAAAAAAAATGCAAGGCAAGTATTTTGTGAGGCGAATCATCCATAAACAGTACTTCCATTAATTATGACTTAATTGTTTATTGTTTTGTATTTTTGAATTGAGTTGAAATTTCAGCATCTATAAAATGGTCCTTTAATTGTTGAACAATTAATCTTGTCCCATTGCATAGGCCTTTTTTGGGGTTCATATTTCGCAGTAACATAATAATTGCACCTTTCTTTAGCTGCAAAATATGTGGTGGCATTCCAGAAGGAGTTAGTGAGTTTATGAATTCAGTAGAACAGTTAGCCTGACTTTCATTGTCATCAGCAAGTACAGAATCAGCACTGTGATAATTTCTTTGAGGTGCATTCATTTTTTTTAAGATTTCATTATTGAGGATTAATGCATCCTTATTTTTACACGTTAGTATGACTTGGTTGGCAAGGTCGGAATATTCCTGGATATTTATGCTACCTTCAAATATAGCCAATATAATATCTTGGTGACAAATCGTATGAGGTGGGATCTCTACAGTGTCGTCCGGTAAATGTGGTATTTTTTCTGTTCTGCCTTCTCCAATTTTAATAAGCCAATCATTGAAATCAGTTTGGCCTTCTGATCTCATATTTTGTTGCAGTAGAAGATGGGTACAATGTTTCCACAGTGTGCTTGACTTTATACAGGTTTCGATAATGTCAGTTCGATTTCCATGTACAACGACAGGTAATGTTTGTCTAAAATCGCCACTTAACAACATTACCTTTCCACCAAATGAAAAAGTATTATCCATGACTTCACGAAGCAAACGGTCAATACATTGGAGGGCATAGCATGACATCATTGTGGCCTCGTCTATTATAATTAATTTACATTTGTTCAATTTCTTTGCTTGTAATGATGTCATGCGAATATCTGACACAGAAGTTTCTAAAATAGGCACTGGCAGTTTAAATCCACTATGAACAGTTCTTCCACCTTCTAATAAAAGTGCAGCAATTCCAGTAGTGGCAAACGCCATTGCTATTTGACCTTGTGCTCGTACTGAACTCATTAATAAATTATATAGATAGGTTTTTCCTGATCCGCCAGGTCCATCAAGATAGAAATAACGCTCTGTCACCATGTCATCATCTATTGCATTTTTAATGGCATGAAATGCTTGCAATTGTAAGGTATTTAAAGTTGCAAGTCTTTCTTCTGTTCTTTCTGCTTGTAGTTGAATGTAATAGTCTTCAAAGTTTATGTCATCTATAAGACCTGGATCAGGCAAATTAAAACTTGCACAACTTAATTGTATCGTAGCATAAAGTCTTCAGCCATATTACTTTTAAATCTCTCCCACAAAGCTAATGCATTTGGAGCATTTGAGAAGATACAAATAAATGCAAATTGTTCTGTCATCTGCCGTGGCATTTGACATTGTGCTGCTTCTTCTAAACATCTTTCCCACTCTGTATCATCAGCGAGTACGTTTCTATGTCTTGCAGCTAAATGGAAGGATTCATATACAATGTCCTTAACAGTTCTTAAGTGTTCAAAACTTTGTGCTCCAGGAACATTTAAAAGTAATATCCGTAAGCAAAAACGTTCAACATCTCTTGGACTGACTGTGTAAATTCTTGGGATTATTTTATTTCCTCTGCTTTTTCTGGGTCTCCATAATCCATTCACAAAAACATAGTGATATGGAATTTCAATATATAAGAATTGTGTTGCTTGTGAATCTGTGGAATTTAATTCAAACCATGCAGTTAGTGTAGTGTGACGATCTTCACTTTGGGCCAATTCATTCATTTTATTTCCAGCATGAAAATACACTAAATGTCTTTGTGGCAAATGTAGTGCTAATCTATACACTGCATGTGATCTATCATGCATTTCAAATATTAAAAGCCGCCACATAGCTTCTGGCGCACTGACATAGCGAGCATCTACATGAGATGCAAGTTCATCATGTACTAACTCACTACTTTCAGGGTTGTCTGCACTTTTGACGACTACAGTAGCTGCATCGTAGCCTTTGTAAATATATTTATAGACATATTTAATGGATTTGATGGAAGTGCAGGCTTCTACGTTGATGTGGGCGTTGTACTTCATGAGTAAATTTGGATTGTAGGGTACTACATATCTATTGTCAACTTTTTTTCCACGAATAATGGCACTATCTCCTTCTCTTCTTTTATAAAGTTGATAGCCATCACAATTGGCATAGGTTTTGTCTCTATAATCTTTTGGAAATTCTTTTGAACATTTATTATTTTCCATACATGGTGATTGTGGATTAAGCTCACCACAGGGTCCATGAATCATGTGATGAGTAACAATCTCATATAGTCTACCATATAGTTCTGGATATGGTAGTTCAGCAACAATGACTGCATCCACTTTGTCAGAAGTATCTAATTTATCTTTTTCTTGAAGTATTATCAGAAGATGTGCATGTGGAAGTCCTCTTTTTTGAAATTCAATGGTATATACATAAGCAAGACATTTGCCAAATAACTGACTGATAGTGATGTCACATATTAATTCATTTAATTTAATCTTAAAAACTCTGGCTACTAAATCTGGTCTATCGGAAGCACTTTGTCCAAGAAGTAAATTTTGTGTAATTTCTGGCCATTGTGGATTGCATGTAAATGTCAGAAATAAATCGGGTTTGCCAAAGTTGGTGACAATAGCCATAGCATCATTGTATGTTTCTCTCGTATTTCGAGGAGATCCTTGAAAGGAAGATGGTAAAATGATGGCTTTGCCAGCTGTCATGTCTCTGCTTGTAGCCACATCAGCAACATAGTCCATTAGTCCCGAATATTGTTCTACACGTAGTTTATCTTGTTGATATTTTATAAAGTTTAAATTATTGGCCTCCACTTGCAAATAGGAATCAATAGTCCATTGTTGTGTTAGTTTTCCACTACATAAAATTGGATTAATTGTATTTCGAATGGCAATTTGAGCTACTTTAAATTCAAGCATAGAAACATTATTTCGGATTCTGGCTTTAGCATTTGGGTAACTTGGAAGTGTTCATTTTGGTTGCCAACCTGCCTCTCCGTGTGGGAAAAAAATTGGATATGTCATTGGATCTAAATTTGGACTTAAGATACTCATATTAATGAATGGTTGCTCTTCATTTCTGGGATATATTCTAAGTCTCTTTGAAATGGTGGTTCTCCTTCATCATTTTGAAACACCATTGCAACCTCATTTGATGTTGGCAAGTTATAACGACGTTTATCAGTATGTCTGTCTCTTTTAAGCACCATATTAACCTTTGGCATTGGTAATTGATGTCTTTGTGCATGAAGTAGGGGTCTCTCCTGTTTAAAATAATAAGCTTCACAAAACTGACATTGAGTAGTCATGTCCCCACAACTATGAGCCTCTACTGCTAAAGACTTAAGTAAAGGACAATTTGCAAAGCATATACCAGTTTGACTTTCATATTCATCAGGTGAAATGTCATGTAATGTTTCAACAACAGGTTCTAAATGCTTAGTTTTTTTCGTGGCTTTTCTTGGTATATGTTGTACTGGTTTTGGTGAAATGTCATGTAATGTTTCAGGAACAGGTTGTAAATGCTTTGTTTTTTTCGTTGCTTTTTTTGGTATCTTTTATTTTTTCTGGTAAAATGTCATCTGATGTTTGAAAAACAGGTTGTAAATGCTTTATTTGCTTGGTAGTTTTTTTTGGCATATCTTTCATTTTTGCAGCTGATAGTCTTTTGCTTGCAAGTCTTTTGCGTTCTTTTTCTCGTCAAATTTCTTTCTCCTCTGGTGTCTGCTGGTCTGCCCATCTCTCTTGTCTTTCTCTAGTTTTTTCTTCTTTTTTTTTCTTCTCTTGTTTGCTATCGTTAGTAGCCATGTTAATCTGTAAAGCAAAACAATTAAATGTAATTGGGTATATTGAAATTTGAAATTACTGTTAAACATTATTGTCCATAATAGAGAAATAAGAGGTAAATCATTAATGTATCAGTTATATTTTGTTAAAAGTTATAGGGCCTCATTGAATAGCAATTTGAGCAATTCAATACTGCTGTAAATAAGCAGATAACATATTTTTTTGAAAGAAGTTTTTAGTTATTGAAAACCTTGTTTGTGGATAGATGTTTACCAACTAAAAACTTCTTTAAAAAAAAAGTGATGTGGTTATTTACACATGTATTGAATTGGGCAAATTGCAATTGAATAAGGGACATAGTTATTGCTTGTTCTTTTATTTTTTTTCTGTTGACACGGATGCAGATCAAACATGTTTATTTAGTTTTCTCCTTTTTTACTTATTATACTGTACCTTGGTTGAAGTGTGATTTCAATCAGAATGTTTGTTGGTGCTCTGTTGAAATTCTTTGTCCGATGGTCTGGTCCTCTGTTGAAAGTCCTCGTCCGATGGTGTGGTCCTCTGTTGAAAGTCCTCGTCCGATGGTGTGGTCCTCTGTTGAAAGTCCTCGTCCGATGGTCTGGTCCTCAGGTGAAAGTCCTCGTCCTATGGTCTGGTCCTCTGTTGAAAGTCCTCGTCCGATTGTCTTCATGCAGTATCTGTTGTAAAAGAAAAATGAAAATGTTATTTGATTTAAATGTATTTGTAATAAAGCAAAAATTTCATAATTTTGGTGTATTGTATCTGTTATGGTGAATTTTTGTGCTATGCAGTTTTTTGTGCAACATTTTAAAAATAAAGTAAATGTATTTGTATATTGCAGTATTTTTTTTTTTATACTGTAATTAATGTTGTTCTTCTTTTGGATATGATTGCAATATTTCTAGCATTATCATGTTTTGTGTCCACCACTTTTGTTATACAATCCTGTTTTGTGCCCACCACTTTTGGTATGCTTATTTAGGATTCTTTGTAAGGCTTATAGGTTCTTAAACATTAAAGAAGAATATTAATTTAGTTTGCTATGTGTTTGTGTGAGTTTTGGTACAATCCTGTTTTGTGCCCATCACTTTTGGTATGCTTATTTATGCTTCTTTGTAAGGCTTATAGGTTCTTAAACATTAAAGAAAAATATTAATGTAGTTTGCTATGTGTTTGTGTGAGTTTTGGTACAATCCTGTTTTGTGCCCACCACTTTTGGTATGCTTATTTAGGCTTCTTTGTAAGGCTTATATTTTCTTAAACATTAAAGAAGAATATTAATGTAGTTTGCTATATGTTTGTGTGAGTTTTAGTACAATCCTGTTTTGTGGCCACCACTTTTGGTATGCTTATTTAGGCTTATTTCTAAGGCTTATAGGTTGTTAAACATTAAAGAAGAATAATAATTTACTTTGCTATGTGTTTGTGTGAGTTTTTCTACAATTCTGTTTTGTGCCCACCACTTTTGGTATGCTTATTTAGGCTTCTTTGTAAGGCTTATAGGTTCTTAAACATTAAAGAAGAATATTAATTAAGTTTGTGTGAGTTTTGGTACAATCCTGTTTTGTGCCCACCACTTTTGGTATGCTTATTTAGGCTTCTCTGTAAGGCTTATAGGTTCTTAAACACTAAAGAAGAATATTAATGTAATTTGCTATGTGTTTGTGTGAGTTTTGGTACAATCCTGTTTTGTGAACACCACTTTTGGAATGCTTATTTAGGCTTCTTTCTAAGGCTTATAGGTTGTTAAACATTAAAGAAGAATATTAATTTAGTTTGCTATGTGTTTGTGTGAGTTTTTCTACAATCCTGTTTTGTGCCCACCACTTTTGGTATGCTTATTTAGGCTTCTTTGTAAGGCTTATAGGTTCTTAAACATTAATGAAAAATATTAATTTAGTTTGCTATGTGTTTGTGTGAGTTTTTCTACAATCCTGTTTTGTGCCCACCACTTTTGGGTATGCTTATTTAGGGTTCTTTGTAAGGCTTATAGGTTCTTAAACATTAAAGAAGAATATTAATTTAGTTTGCTATGTGTTTGTGTGAGTTTTTCTACAATCCTGTTTTGTGCCCACCACTTTTGGGTATGCTTATTTAGGCTTCATTGTAAGGCTTATATGTTCTTAAGCATTAAAGAAGAATATTAATTTAGTTTGCTATGTGTTTGTGTGAGTTTTGGTACAATCCTGTTTTGTGTCTACCACTTTTGTTATGCTTATTTAGGCTTATTTCTAAGGCTTATAGGTTCTTAAACATTAAAGAAGAATATTAATTGATATTGGCGGCCATTAAACATATATAGTTCATTTCTTTTTTGTACTTGTTATACTTTACCTTGATTGAAGTGTTGAATGACAGAGGGTCCCCTCCCGGCAATCTTAATCCGCCGGTCTTCTTGTAGTGTCTGTTTGAAAAAGAAAGTGAAATGGTTAATTGTATATTTCTTCTTTTTGATTTAGCAAAGCATGGCCTTTTTCAGCATGTAATGTATTTTTCTATCTTACCTCTTGTTCTTTCTTGGAGTTGTTTAAAAGGGATTGTGGTTCACAATGCACGGTGCAAATTGTTGAGTGACGCTGTTGATGCAGAGTCTGTTTGAATAGTAAACAAAAGGAGAAAGATTGATCTTTAGGTTATATATTGAATTACAGTAAATTAATGTCATTTAAATATACTTCTGTAATTACTTTCAATTAACATTACTTAGTTTTTGGGCCTACACACATAAATGTGCGTGTCACATATCACTATACATCAATCTCATTTTAATAAGTAAATGTTTTTTTTTTTTACTGTCATTTAAATATAGTTGTTTAATTAGTTTGCATTATTTGTTTAATTAGTTTGGATTAAGATTAGTTTGTTGCAGGGGCTCTACACATACTGTAAATGTGCGTGTCACATGCCACTATACATAAATCACATTTTCATACTTAAAATGTTTTTTTTTTTGTCCTGTCTTGATAATAAAATGTAATATATTATAGCTTACCTCTCAGTTGTAATTTGCACAATGTAAAGTAGGAAATTAGGAAACAATTCTCTTCTCAAGTAACAGCAGCAGTAAACTATGAAGTCACCTGAGTCGAAATGTAGACATTTCTGGAAAGTAGGCAGTATTTATAAACTTGTAGAAATTTCTGGAAAGTAGGCAGTATTTTTAAACTTTCAAGTGCCTCAGACCGTTAGAACGCAATACGCATGCGCTATTTGCGTTCCAGCTTACAATTTGAGTTCCATCCGCCATTTTGTGCGTAGTAGTGTTCAAAATGGTGTTTAATATCAGTGTGGTATTTGCCGCATAGTATGTATTTCATTCTTGCGAGTCACTGTAGTATAGTTACGTCTGAAGCCTCGTTTTCATTTTGTTCGGCGGCCATTTTTTCTCTCGCTTAGGCGATTTTTTCGCAGTTTAGACTCTTTTTTTGGACTTAAATGGACGTGTAAGTTAACTTTTGGAGGTGCCGGGGGGGCCTTGCTGTAAGTAAGCTTTTTATGTGTTCGTTGTGTTTATTTCTTGTGTTTGTGATGTTTTGATGCGCAGCATTTGGAATGGGTCGTTTCGCGGCCGTATTTTTTTGCGATGCAGCCGTATTTTTTTTTGCGAGAGACGCAGTTGACTTTTACGTGTATGACGCATTGTATTTTTTTCTAAGTCGTGCGTATGTGTGTTAAGCGCGTGTGAGGCGCCTTTGAGTTGATTTTTTTTTTAAGTCTTGCGTGTGTAAGCGGGTGTGAGGCGCCTTTGAGTTTTTTTTTTATTAAAAAGTTGTGTGTGTGTGTTAACACAGCCGACGTTGGAGCCTCCACCTCCGCAAATGCGGACCCTCGCTTTGTTGGGTTTTTTTGGCTGGAAGGTTGGGTTTTTTTTGTTAAAAAGTTGTGTGTGTGTTAACACAGTCGACATTGGAGCCTCCACCTCTGCAAATGTGGACCCTCACTTCGCGAGGATCCGCATTTGCGGGGACATTGGGATGCTCCACCACCGCAAATGCGTCCCCTCGCTTCGCAAGGACCCGCATTTGTGGGAAACTGCGTCGCTCGCGAAGCAAGGGACGCAGTTCTTGCGAGCTCGCTGCGCGAGCCCGCAAGTGTTAGCAACATCTCGCATGCTCACAACTATATATGTGATAGTCTGGTATATAATACAGTCGCATAGGCCAAGTTACTCTGTATTTATCAAGTTTAGTGACAGGATTTTTTGGTTTATATTATTCCTACATCTATCAAAAAAAAAAGACAAAAAAAAGTGAAATAAATTGAAGCCTATTAAAAGTACAGAGGGGCCAGTTATTGCAGAGTTTTGGCTATTAGTGAGGAATCAGAAGCAACATCGTACTTGAGTACGCACATTTTTTTAAACATGCCAACCAAAATGAAGCAGAGGGATAAAAAAATGATACATCAAAACTCCCCAATATGTTCTCACCTAGAAATAAGGGCCCTACTGCGAGCACCTTAGTAGGAGATACCACTTTAAATTTGTTGGCTAATCAATCACCAGATAAAGCCTCCCAAACAATATGCTTGGCAAACTCTTTCTCAGATGAAGAGGAAACTCTCACATGTTCCAAAATTAAAGAAATGTTACAGATCTTTTAAACAAATCTAATTTCTGATCCGACAAAAAAAATATCAGATAACACTCAGCTCATCAAAGAAGTAAATCAAAGAGTTGAATCAGTTGAAAACATATGTGATAAACTAATTACGGACAATAACACTTTACGTAAATATACATTGGATCTGGAAAATAAAATTGAGGACTTAAAGATTAAAATATCATCTTTAGAAGACCGAAGCAGGATGAACAACCTCCTTTTGAGAGGCATATCTGAGACAATGCAAGACAGTAACTTAAAATCCTATGTGGAGAACTTTTTGGTTGTTCAACAAATGAAAATACAATTTATGTTATTCATAGAATACCCCTTGTGAAACATTTAGATAAATCCATACCTAGGGAGGTTATTGTGAGAGTTCACTACCGGTCGTATAAAGACGATATAATTAGGGCGGCATATGATAAGCAAAGGTTTTCGCCCCCATATGAGAATATTGGAATCTTCTCAGATTTATCCGCCCAGACATTATCTAGAAAAAGAGAATACACTGAGATTACTCAAATTTTAAGGAAGAAGAAATTCGATACAAATAGTTATCTCCGGTGGGTATTTCAGTGTATAAAGATTCTTATTGGTACAGGATAAAATCAGTTCAGCAGGGAATAAAGATGATGCAGTCCTGGCAGTTTGAAATTGCCTCATTAAACAAAGAGGTTAAGAAACCTACTTTGACTGCCAGAAATTTGGCATGAAAAAAAAGAATAGAGGCGTAGAGGTTAGTGCTAGTTAAGAAGACAGTAATTGTCTTGGAGAGGTTGGACTGCCATATACATTGTAGGCACAATTATTAATATGTTATGAATTTAAGAGGTATAACTAGTGATGTCGCGAACATCAAATGTTCGGTTCGCGAACAGCGGATGCGAACTTCCATCAAATGTTCGCGAACGAGCGAACCCGGCGAACCGCCATAGACTTCAATGGGCAGGTGAATTTCAAAACCCACAGGGACTCTTTCTGGCCACAATATTGATGGGACAGTTGTTTCAAGGGGACTAACACCTGGACTGTGGCATGCCGGAGGAGGATCCATGGCAAAACTCCCACGGAAAATTACATAGTTGATGCAGAGTCTGGTTTTAAGCCATAAAGGGCATAAATCACCTAACATTCCTAAATTGTTTGGAATAACATGCTTTAAAACATCAGGTACGATGTTGTATCGATCAGGTAGTGTAAAGGTTACACCCGCTTCACAGTAACAGACCAATCTCCCCGTTTAATGCACCGCAAACAACCGCAAACAGTCCCTTTGCACAACCGCAAACTCCCCATTTGCACAAGGTTGGATTGCAAGCTAGCCATGTCCCGTTTCCTTGTCCTCACTGATGTCATTGAAGGTCTCTTCCTCCACCCAGCCACCAAGGTTCCCCGAAAGGTGACAACAAGCCCCCTGGGACGCCTGCTGTGTTTGGTCTTCCACCTCCTCAAAGCCACCTTCCTCCTCTGACTCCTCTTCTTCAGACTCCTCTCTCTGCATTGCCTCTGTCTGCGTTATTATAAGGTGTGTACTGTTAAGTAGTACTATTCCTATCGGTTTAATCCCTGTTATGTCCACTATTAGGGGACGTGTATATGGCATTGATTTTTGGAACAGGGAGATGGAAAAAGATGCTTGGTCGGTCCTCCCACTTCAAATTTGGGGCACTGCGCGTGCAATCTAAGGTGCCACCAGATATGAGTGTCACTGTGCACTGGCAAAAGTTGGCAGAGTAGTAGGCGACTGTAGGCAGGCAACTGATATTCAATCAATTACAGTCAAAAAAGTGTTGTTTTATGTCACTGTACACTACGGTTGCACCAGATATGACGTATCACTGTGCACTGGCAAAAGTTGGCAGAGTAGATGCAATAGGCTTCACACACACGCCTGTAGGCGGGCAATTGCTATTCAATCTATTACAGTCAAAAAAGTGTTGTTTTATTTCACTAAGCACAATATAAGCTGTTAGGTGTTAGCCTGTCACACACACACGCTGGAAGGCAGGCATATTCAATTAGATTACACAGAAAAAAATTATAAAAAAATAAATAAATGATGTTCTAGCCCTAAAAAGGGCTTTTTGGGTTGCTGTCCTTGCAGCAGATATCAGATGAGTCCTTCAGGTCTGTAGTGGAAGCTAAATACACAGCCTGGCTATCTATTTCCCTATTAAATCTCCAGCAGCTACACTATCTGTCCTCTCACAACGAATGCAGCTTCAGAATGATTCTAAAATGTATGCTGTCCTTCAGATGGAAGGCCCTGGAAGGGAGTGTATGCTGCTGATTGGCTGGAATGTGTTTGCTGACTGTGAGGTGCAGGGTCAAAGATTCCTCCATGATAAAGTATAGGGTGCGAACCGAAAAGCGCATGTGTTCGCCGTCCGCTGCGAACGCGAACATGCCAAAATCTCTGCGAATAGTCCGCGGGCGAACTGTTTGCGACAACTCTAGGTATAACATTTCTTTTTTAAGGGTAGCCCGGAAACACAGCAACAGATATTGATCGATATAAATTACAAGGGATTGAGAATCGCAGAGCACTAATAGTTGATAGAGCAAAAAGGCAAAAAGAGGCACAGGTTATTTTGTTAGCAGTATGAGGAAGGGTATTTTTCTATTCGTTTTTTTCTTTTTATAGACTATTTTGTTTTCTTTGAGGTAAACTACACATTATATATGTATAAATCACTAAATACAATGGGGTAGAGTAATCTCAATACCATAGACACATGTGAAGAGATAGATATTTTCACAGACAGGAAGTAGTTAACCCTGCTAGTGCGAAGAGTACAATTTATCAAGGTATTATAGGAATGCTAAGTTCCCAAGGTATTTGCTACCCACACATTACTAGTATATACAAAATGGGATGTAATAATTTAAAATGGTATATGAACACAATACAAGAGGAGTTTTTGGTGTGAGTGCATCAACTATATCTTAGCCCTATTAGGCACAAGATAAAACAATTCCTTGATAAAATGTTGGCATATTTACAAGACAGATAAAGACAGAAATGCTCAGACTTGTGCAAAACAACTGAGACCTATCCAACTGAGACCTGTCCTTTAGAAGCCCTATACAGCATTTATTAGAGATATTTTTTGCTACTTTTGAATTTCCACACTGTGCACCCTAGGAAACAAGGGCCAGTGTTGCGAATTTACTGAGTGAACCTTAACAAACCGGGGCCATCGCCATGGCATCTATTTAGCAGCATTATATTCACTGACTCCAATTACATGTTAATTTTGTTCACATGTACAAAGACAGGACATACTGAACTGGATAAGCTATTCACCATCCCCTTGAAGTACTGTTAGGTGTAAACCACTTACCCCTCTATTAAGAGTTGAAAATAACACCAAATGGGTTAAGTTTCACACATTAGATAGCCCATTTTAACTTATTTCTCCAATCCAGGATTTTTTAATAATCTATTGTTTTTAAGCTTTATCGCCGTTGTTATCCCTTACCAATAAAAATTCTAATTTTAAATTATTACATCCCATTTTGTATATATAAGAGTACAATTTAGCTGAATTTATATAGATCACAGGGAGTAGATAAATTTAATTTCCCTAGATAGGGATCTTAAGCAATCACATTATTTGCTGTAACTGCTTGTATTTTGTCTTGTTTGTGTTTTTTTTTTCTTTCTCCTTCTTGGCGTGTAATAATATTTTTTACTTGAGGGAAACCTATATGTATCTCAAATTAGTTATATATTAGAATTATGATGTCTTATATAGATAGGTCCATGAATGGTCAGGACAGTCCTCCTCCATATTTCAGTCTCCTAACTATTAGTGGGAAACCATTCCTGACATTTCCTAACATAGGCACTTGCCCTGCAAAACCTAAAGATTATGGTGTGTGTTTTTCTGGTCCTCTGATGAGGTGTACGTATGCTCTTGGAATTATGAAGTCATGTGATATTCGTTTTTTGTTTATTATGGGTTGTTTATTATGAGTTGGGATTTACCCACTTCAAGGCTCTTGATGGCTGCTTTCACCTCTTCCCCGTAGACGTCTAAATTCAAGCTAGATAGTTGTTCTGTTATTGAGGGACAATCAAGTGACACCAAAAAAGAGTCAAGGTCTGACTTTTCAGCTTGGGTCTGAGATGAATATATCTGCTGATAGAAAGACTGAAATGTTTTTTGAATGTCATTTGGACTAAATGAAATCTTACCAGTGGGCATTCTGATCTGAGTAACTCTAGACTGAGTTTCTTTGTTTTTTATTCTTTTAGCTAGCATCTTATCCTGTTTATTCAAATAGCATTCCAACTATATAGATGTTTTGTCCTCCTCATAGCTCTTTCACTGTAGTGAGAGAGCACCCCATTCAGTTCTAGCCTAATCTTGTCAATTTGTTTGCCTAGTTTAGTGGATGGATTCTGCTGGTCTTCTCCAAACTGATTAGAGTGGCTGTCAACTCTGTCTCTTTTTGCTTAAGGGATTTTTTATGTAGAGAAGCAAGCTTAATCCAGGAGCCCCTTACATAGGCCTTATGGGCCACCCAGAGCCAACCAGCCCGAATCTCCAGAGAATCATTGCAGTCAAAATACATTTTGATATCCTGTGCCAACAATGCCACACTATTAGGGTCACATAGTAGATGTTCATTGATTTTCCAATTATTAAATGGAGAATGCCTAGGACCGAGTGTTAACCTAATAGATACTATTACGTGGTCAGACCAGGTGCCAGGGGCACTGTCAGAGTCCCGAGTGCAGTCATAGATGAGGGAATCTATTATAAAGGTATCAATCCTCAAGTATGTTGCATGAGTGGGGGAATGGTAAGTGTATTCTCTCCGATCTGGATGAAGACCCCTCCAGGCGTCCACCAAACCCATTCTATACAATAGCTGATTAATTTGGCTTAGTGTTTTGGAGAATTTATTCTCCAAAGTCTTCCCTGATCTGTCTATCGCTGAGTTAAAGGTGATGTTAAAGTCACCTCCAATTACCAATCTTCCCTCTTCCATTGATTCCAAATCCCTCAGTAAATTAATAAGAGTTTTATGAGGTGAGGGTGTGGGGGAATACAGGGAGACTAATGAGATTCTAATACCCGAAACTGTCCCAGTTACTATTATATAATGTCCATCCTTGTCTATAGTGCTATGTTCTAGTTTATATGGGAAATTCTTATGCATGAGAACTGCTGCTCCAGCCTTCTTCATGGGCTGGGTGGCCGCAAAGAATATGGGGTATTCTTTATGTAGGAAGATTGGCTTTTTCTCATGTGAGAAGTGTGTTTCCTGCATAAAAATAACTTAAACTGTTTATAGAATTTAAAGGCCTTCCACCTCTTAAAGGGGGAATTGAACCCTTTCACATTGTAGGTTATAAAAGTGTGTGTGATCTGTTGTCTATTACCTGTTTTCTCTTCCTTTTTTGAGCTCCCGGAAGGGATTGAGGCGGAGGCAGGCTGGGGGATCCTCTGAAAACGAAGAAAAGTTGGTTTATTATCATCGTATACTAACAGTAGAGCAAAGATATAAAACATTAGTGTTACATTTCCTAGCCATCTATTATATAAATAGTCAATTGGAGCAATGTCATTCCTGCAGCATTCAAAGGGACTACCCTTAGATGACCATTGTATAAGTAAACAATGAGAACAATAACTTTCTTAAAAAGTAATTCTACCGCCTCTAAAGAGACCACACTTGCCAGGTAGCTACATAGCAGTAACAAGTCAGTCAGCATCCTGCCCTTTCCTGACAAACTACTATGCTTTGAGAAAAACAAAGAACTTTTTGGCTCAATCAGATTTTGCAGTGGATGCTGGATCAGCAGTAAGCCTGGACAGCTCTTGGTATTCCACGTACCCTGATGTCATGACGGTAAGACTGATTCTCTAAGTCTTAAGATCCATTATGTTAAGTGTTCTGGTCAATTGATGACGTGTCTTGTTGTTGAGCTTCTCCGAACTGATCTAATATTTCTTCCAGTAATTGGGTTCTTTGCCCCAACTCCTTTTAATCTTTCCTCAGCGGTTCTTTTGCCTTAGTTAGAAGTTGCTCTATTGTGGCTGTTGATCTAGCGGAAAGGTCAATATGCTGGTTAGATAATTTAGGGATGTCCTCCTGATCTGAAGAGTCCGAGTGGTCAGAGGCAGAGTCTATCTGAGACGTGGGCTTGGCTGCCTTAGGCAGGAAGTGCTCTTGGATGCCTCTCGTAGCCCTCTTCGATAATAGAGCAACTTCTAACTAAGGCAAAAGAACCGCTGAGGAAAAATTATCACCCTTTTTGCCTTGCTTCATGCTTGAGTTTTAAGCCTTTCATGGTCAGGAAAGCTGTCAGATTCTCCTTTGATTTCTGCTTCTTTAAAGCAGGCGAAAATGCTTTAAGATCAGGAACACTGTGTCTTGACTTGCATTTAAGTTCCGTAGCTGTACTCAGAAAGAAGACTAGTGGAAATATTGGTGCTAGTCAGAGCCCCCTATGGGCATATGTTTACATATTTTGATTTTGTGTATTTTGGGCAGAAGAAATTATTGAGGTATTTGTGTAGAGAGCACAACTTTTAAAACCCCCAAAATATAGTCTTCCAGTAGCTTTTAGTTTGTAACAAAGGTTTCTGTGAAAACTCATGGGGAGCCGGTGAGGTGGCAATCCTCCAAAGTGTAAGTGGCTACTTAGCAGTTCTCCCTGGGAATGATTAGGTTACCCCCAACAAGCAGTAGCTTATATTCTGCAAATTATCAGTTGCAATTATTCTGAATGGCCACACGGTGGCAGCACAAGACCAAATTGTCAGATAGTATACACCACTTGTTTGGCTTCAGCTAAAAACAGATCAAAGTTAACTGAGATTACACACCGGTTATACTGTCCCAGCTCAAAGAAGGTTTAGTTAGTTCATGTCGCTCAGGTGATTTTTTTAGTCTTTTATTGCAAAAGTGCCACTCCAACAGAACGATTTGTGATGTACAGATTGTGATTTTGAGAGGCTTTTCCCCCGCCTTGCCACTCCTCAGGCTGCAGCCCAATTGGGTCCTAAGCTTCCCTGGGCCACTCCAGCCGGAACCAGCCACCACCGAATGCCCCCGGGAAGCTTCTATATCCCTTCGGGGTACTCACCGGACCTAGGCCTTCTCCACAGCTCCTGTCTCGTGGTGAGCTAAAATGGCTGCCGCCCGGTCCCACGACCTCTGCAGTACCCACCGCCTCCGGAACTGCTCTGTCCAGGTCCCTCCGCGATGCACAGCCGGATCTTGAGTGCGCCGACTGGCCCAGGACCTCTACTGTCCTCTCCTCCTAGCAATTCTCACCAGGCAAGCAGCCGTCAGAAAAGCTGGATAGGTATAGCCTTCTCCACTTCTGCGCCTCCAGGGGTGTCATTTCTTGGGGTGGTCAACACTTTTTTATAGCTCTAGGGCAATTAATAAGGCCAATTTTAGAGCTTGATACAGGAGCTCAACATAAACGCGTCCAGCTCCAGCAGACACAAGCTCTGCCCCCCCCCCCTATGAATGAGTATTTTAAACCATTACAGAAGGCTTCTTAACATGCAACTTGTAGTTTAACTACTGGTTCCCATAAGTAAATAAAGAAGGCAAATAGTAAAAAAAAACATTGAAACTTAGGCAATTGTATCAAAGGGGGGGGGGAATAATTCCTTCCTGACCCCAGTAACTGGCGATCGGATTACTCCCTGGATGAATCCTGTCTATTTAATTATATATTTAAGCTTGTAACCAATTAATATTCTGCTACTGACATAAACCCTTAATAACATCCAATAAAACAACTTTTCGATCCTTGTAAAATACAATGTTAACAATGCAAACATTAACTATGTAACATAATGTAATAACATTTTAAATGTTATCACATTATAGTTACATAGTTACATAGTTACATAGTTACATAGTAATTAAGGTTGAAAAAAGACTTTCAGTCCATCAAGTTCAACCTGTTAAGATCTCCTCTGATCTGCAATATGCGGATTAGTTATTAATTAAATTATTGATTAAATAATTATTAATAGTATAGTATTGGAGGATGAATAAAGAGTTAGTCCATCAAGTTCAACCTTTTTAGATCTCTATTGATCTTTTTAATGTGGACTATTTATTATTATTGTTAATTGTTAATTGATCCAGAGGAAGGCAAACAGAAAAAAAAAACATTGAAACTTTGCCAATTGTCTCATAAGAAAAAAAAAAAAGCTAAATTCCTTCCTGACCCCAGAAACTGGCGATCAAATTTCTCCCTGGATCAATATTCCTTGCTAGTTATCTAGGATAGCCTTGAATGCCCTCTTTATTCAAAAATATATCTAACCCCTTTTTGAAGTTGTCTTTCGAATTCGCTGTCACCACCTCCTTTGGTAGAGAATTCCACAGTTTAACCACCCTAACTGTGACTATGTAACATAATGTAATAACATTTAAAGTTAAATTAGTTAAAAATATAGCCATGTTGAATATTGAATCCAGAGGAAGGCAAACCTAAAAACCCCCAGTGAAACTTGGTCAATTGTTTTGCTTGCAAGTCTCTCCTGTTCTTTTTGTCATCAAATTTCCTTCTGCTCAGGCGTCTGTTGATCTGCCAATGTTTTTTGACGTTTGACGTTTTTTTCTTCTATCCTGTTTTGTGTGCACCACTGCTTGCATTATGGGGTTAGCTTTCTGAGGTTAGACATAGCGGATTAGTTAGGTTACAGTCTATGTTGTGAAAGGCGCACAGCAAACATGGCTCCTTCTTTTTTGTATATGTTAACAGCATTTTTTCTGTTATCCTGTTTTGTGAGTGACAGTGTTGTCATTATGGGTTGAGTTGTGTTTTTTGTGCGCTACTGTTGTCGTTAGGTGTTTAGGGTATGGAGTTGGGCTTAGAGGTTTGAGCCTTAAAATATTCTTAGATTGTGTAGATGTTAACAGCATTGTTATTTTCTGTTTTGTGTGCACTACTGTTGGCATTAGGGGTTAGGGTTGTCTTTTTTTTTGGTATAGTGTTTTGCATGGGGCAATTTTGTCATTGTCTTAGAGTGTTAATTAGGTTGCAGTACGTTTCTACAAAGGCAGACACAAAAAAGGATAGGTCCTTCCATTTTATATGTGTAAACAGCAGTACATGATGCATTTTTCTTTTTGTAACTTGTATTTAATTTACTTTTTTAAAAATATTTTGCTTGTAAAGAATCCAGTCGAATATCTGACACTGATGTTTCTAAAATGGGAACTGGCAGTTTAAATCCACTATGCACAGTTCTGCCAGCTTCTAACAAAAGTGCAGCAATTCCGGTTTTTGCAAATGGCATTGCTATTTGACCCTGTGCTCGAATGTAACTAATCAAACAATTGTACAGATAAGTTTTTCCTGATCCACCAGGGCCATCTAGATAGAAATAACAGTCTTTGACCATTTTATCATCTGTAGCATTTGTGATGGCATTAAATGCTTGCAATTGTAAAGTATTTAAAGTTGCCAGTTTTTCTTGTGTTTTTTGTTGTGGAAGCTCAGTGTCATAATCATCAAAGTTAATGTCATCTATAAATCCTGGATAAGGCAAATTAAAACTTGCACGATTTAACCCATGAGCAAGAAATATTTATTGAACTAGCGACTTGCCCGTCAAAAAATGACGGTCAATAAAATTTAAATGTTGTTAAATTTGTTTGCATCCCAAAATGAGTCACCTACATTTGTCCCATTTTTTTTTACTAAAAATAAAAACACATAATTATTTCTAACTTTTTATTTTTTTAACTTTCAACTTATGTTTCCCAAACATTAAACTTTGTAACATGCAACTTGTATATGAAACATTCGTTCAACATTTTTTTAACAATACTAACACTTTTCAATACATATTTATCACTGAGTAACTGCGGATTATATTAACTTAGTGTAAGTAAATTGTTTTAACAATAACATACTTTTTCACATTTGTAACATATTTGTTAAACTGTTGTTAAACTAAATTAGCATTGAATCCAGAGGAAGGCAAACAATAAAAAACCTCTATTGAAACTTGTCCAATTGTATCAAAGAGGGAAAAAAATTAATTCCTTCCTGACCCCATTAACTGGCGATCGGATTTCTCCCTGAATCAATACTTTGTCTTTAAATAATACATTTTCAATTATTACTAAATACTTCAACTTTATATAACAATACATATTTGACTATACCACATATATATTTACCCAACTATTGTAAACATTCCAAAAACACATATTTAACATTTGAAATTGTAACTTCAAACAATAACATTTAACTCTTGTAAATTTAGAAAAAATCAGTGAATTGTTTTTGTGGGGCCAATCATGTAAATATAAGACTTTGAAACCATTCCAATCTGTTTCAGGATATTTTACTGTTGTTTTTTTTTTCATTTAGTCCATTCTGCAAATATCAGATATATTTTCATAATTGAAATAGTGGTCCCCTGTTTAAAGAGTCCCAGAGTACTTTAATTTAGTACTGGAAGTCAAACCACTGTTCTCTATCTTTTTTTGTCCATTCTTTAGATGTTTTACTTGAAATATTGTTTTTGTGCAATCATTTTGAGTCCCATAAAATGTTGGCAGTAAAATTAAACCATTGTCCACTATCTTTCCAACACCTCATAGTAGACAATGTTTTTGGTGTAAACACATCCATCGTCCAATAAATGACCTTGAGTTTCGTTTTCTTCAACATGCACTTTAATTTCTTTTGGATTAGTGCACCTTGAAAAAGCCACATAGAGTTGTCCATGTGCAAAAACTGGTTCCTTTAAAAAAAATCCCAACTGACTTAAAAGTTTGTCCTTGGGATTTATTAATGGTCATAGCAAATGCCATGATAACTGGAAATTGTCTCCGTTGAAGGACAAATGGCAAACCACTCTCACTTGGAGCTAAATCAATTCTTGGTATTAAAACTCGTTCACCTTTATGGGTACCAGTTATAATTTCTGCATGTATAAAATGATCTTTTAACTCATGCACAATTAATCGGGTCCCATTACAAAGTCCTTTTTTTGGATTCATATTTCGCAATAACATAACAATTGCGCCTTTTTTCAATTGTAAAATATGTGGGGGCATTCCAGATGGTGTTAACGAATTAATAAATTCGATACTAAAATTCGATTCACTGTCTTTATCATCTGACAGAATCGAATCTGCACTGTAATAATTATTTTGTGGTGCATTGATATATTTTAAAATTTCGTTATTTACATTCAAGGCATCGATATTTTTTGATGTTAATATTACTTTGTTTGCAATGTCTGTGTAATCCTCATTATTAACAGTGTTTAGGAATATGGCTGATATGAGTGATTCATTGCAAACCATTTCTGATGGAATTTCAATGGTATCATTTGGTAAATGCTGTATTTCTGGATGTTTTCCATCTCCGATTTTAATGAGCCAGTCATTGAATTCATTTTGGCCTTCAGATCTCATATTTAATTCTAATTTGAGATGTGTAAATATTTGCCACAGTTTACTGGTCTTGATACATGTTTCAATGATCTCTGTTCTATTTCCGTGTGGCACAACAGGTAATGTTTGCCTAAAATCGCCTCCTAACAGCATCACCTTTCCACCAAATGGCAACTTATTATCCATCACTTCTTTTTAGAATCTGTCAATACATTGCAGTGCATGACATGACATCATAGTTGCCTCGTCTATGATTATTAGTTTAGTTAGTTTGAATTTTTTTGCTTGTATGGAATTGAGTCGAATATCTGACACTGATGTCATCAAACAATTGTACAGATAAGTTTTTCCTGATCCACCTGGTCCGTCTAGATAGAAATACCGGTCTTTGACCATTTCATCATCTGTAGCATTTGTGATGCCATGAAATGCTCCTAACTGTAAATTATTTAAAGTTGCCAGTTTTTCTTGGGTTTTTTGTTTTTGAAGCTCAGTGTCATAATCATCAAAATTGATGTCATCTATAAGTCCTGGATCTGGTAAATTAAAAGTCCTACAGGGGATGAGCGAGGAGTCTTATGTCTGGCACACACATCACAAGAGGACACATACTTCTTAACATCCTCATGATACTTCGGCCACCAAAAGGATCGGGCAAGTAGCTCTTGTGTCTTTCGGATTCCTGGATGACCTGCTGGTTTTGAGTCATGGTAGAGACGTAAAAGGTCCAGTCGCACTGACTCCGGAGCAAACAGACGTTGTTGAAAAATCCAAAACCCATTACGCATCGTCATATGGAGGTCACGAGGAGGATCACGAAGAACTGGGTCTTCAGCGTAGCCCTTTTTAATGCGAGACATCAGATCAGAAGGAAATGTAACTCCTATAAATATATCCTCTGGCAAGATGGTGGTCTTGGTTACGGTAGTATGGAGGGGGTCAGCTATTCTAGACAAGGCATCCGCCTTACCATTCTTGGAGCCAGGACGGTATGTAACCAAAAAATTAAACCTTGAGAAGAATAGGGACCAGCGTACTTGTCTGGCTGACAGTCTCTTAGCTGATCGAATACATTCCAGATTTTTGTGATCTGTGAGGACAGTAATTGGATGGGTAGCTCCCTCCAAGAGATGTCTCCATTCGGTGAAGGCAGCTTTTATAGCCAATAGTTCTTTATTCCCTATGTCATAGTTTCTTTCTGCTGGCACCATCTGGCGGGAATAGAAGGCACACGGATGTAACAGCATCTTAGGTCCAGTCCTTTGAGACAGTATAGCACCAACAGCTGAATCAGAAGCATCAACTTCCACAATAAATGGTAATTCCGGCTGAGGATGTACCAGGACAGGGGCAGAGGTAAACAGAGTCTTCAATCGGGAAAATGCGGTACCCGCCTTATCGGACCACTGAAAAGGAGTCCCTTTACGTGTGAGTTCAGTGATCGGTGTAATAACGGCAGAGAAATTCTTAATGAAAAGCCTGTAAAAATTGGCAAACCCCACAAATCTCTGAACATCTTTTTCATTCTTGGGGATGGGCCAGTCCAGCACAGCTTTAATTTTACTTGCGTCCATACTTAAACCTTTGGGAGTTATTACATACCCCAGGAATTGAATTTCTGTTTGTTCAAACTCACATTTTTCAAGTTTAATGTATAGGCGGTGGGTACGAAGGCGCTCTAGAACTATACGGACCTGTTTTCTGTGGTTTTCAAGATTATCAGAGAATATTAGGATATCATCCAAATATGCCACAACAAACTGATCCAGGAGATCTCGTAGTACATCATTGATAAGATGCTGGAAAGTTGCAGGGGCATTACACAGCCCAAAATGCATTACTAGATATTCGTAATGCCCGTACCTGGTTCTGAAAGCTGTTTTCCATTCATCATTGGGTCTTATGCGAACCAGATTATATGCCCCCCGAAGATCAAGCTTCGTAAATATTTTAGCTGAGCGGAGCCTCTCCAAAAGTTCAGGAATCAGAGGCAAGGGGTAGCGGTTTTTAACAGTGATGTTATTAATGTCTCTGTAATCAACGCATGGCCGTAGGCTGCCATCTTTCTTTTCTACAAAGAAAATAGGAGCTCCTGCTGGAGAAGTAGATGGTCGAATAAAGCCTTTGGCAAGATTTTCTTGTAGGTATTCACGAAGAGCTTTCAATTCAGGCTCAGAAAGGGAATATATACGGCCAAATGGGATAGCAGCCCCAGGCAACAGCTCTATTGGGCAATCATAAGGCCTGTGTGGTGGAAGCTGATCAGCATTCTTCTTATCACAGACATCTGCAAAATCCCGATATTGTAGAGGAAGCTTAGTCAAGTTTGTAGCAACCATTTCATTAATTGTTGTGGCAACAGGTGTTACCTTAGAGGGTTGACAATTCATTAAGCAGTGTTCTGAAGGAAAGGACAAAGTTCTGAACTTCCAATCAATCTGAGGGTTATGCAGAGCAAGCCAAGGTACCCCCAAAATCACTGGAAACTGTGTTGAGGAAATTAGGTGGAAAGAGATAGCCTCATGGTGATTCACTACCACAGTCAACTTTAAGGGCACAGTCTCATGTGTAACCGGTCCTGACGTAAGTGGAGAACCATCAACTGTCTCCATTAACACAGGTGAAGAATTAGGGATAGACTGAATTCTATTTCCTGCTGCAAATTTAATGTCCATAAAGTTTCCGCCTGCTCCAGAATCTATCATAGCGGTAGTTGAAATTTTACGATCACCACATTGCAACGTGATAGGCACCACAAAATGAGGATGTTGAGTCAACATACCCTCTTCACCATGAGCCAGAGAAAACAAGGGTTGTGTGACAGAATCCAGTTGATCCGAAATCTGGGATTGGTGTCGAATCTGTGCACCCTCAGCCACCATAACTATTGTTCTTTTGGATTTGCTAGGGCAATTGATGGCATAGTGCCCTGCACTACCACAATACAGGCATAAATTGTGAGTGCGTCGCCGTTGTTTTTCTTCGTTGGATAATGGCCCTCTTATTAGATTTACCTGCATAGCCTCTGGCTCAGAGTCTGTAGGTGTTTGTGGGATTGGAGTAGAAGTTCTTGAATAGGAAATTGGAGTAGTACTTGGTCTAAAAGAGCCCTGTCTTTCCAATCTTCTTTCAGAAAGCCTCCGATCAATACGGATAGCCAAACGCACAAATGCATCAAAGTCAGCAGGAAGATCAACACGAGCTAGCTCATCTTTTATAGCTTCTGAGAGACCTTTTCTGAAGTGGAACCTCTGGGCTGATTGGTTCCAGGTAGTATCAGCAACCCACTGTCTGAATTCAGCAGCATATTCAGCCACCGAGCGCCTCCCTTGATGCAAATGAAGGAGAGTGGCTTCTGCTGTAGCACATCGATTGGGGTCATCAAAAACTAGGCACATGGCCTCAAGAAACTCATTTAGATTACCCAAGACTGGACTGTCTTGTTCCAGAAGAGGGGAGCCCCAAGCCAGTGCTTCATCTTTGAATAAGGAAAAAATAAATCCCACCTTCTCTCTTTCAGATGGAAATTGGTGAGGTAACATCATGAAGTGCAAACGGCATTGATTTAGGAAACCCCTAAATTTTTTGCGATCTCCTCCAAACTTTTCTGGCAGGGGCCAGCGGGCCTCTTGTGCAGGTGTAACAGTAGCAGCTGAAACATCACGTGCCCTGTAGCTGGTGTACTCACTGTGCATTGACTGAAATTTATTTTGCAGTTCAGCTACCTGGTCCTGCAGCACTTGGATGGTCTGTGACTGGGTCTGCACAGTTCTTGCAGTAAAAGCAACCTGTTGGGCCTGCAGTTCAGCTACCTGGTCCTGCAGCACTTGGATGGTCTGTGCCTGGGTCTGCACAGTTCTTGCAAATAAAGCAACCTGCTGGGCCAATGCAGAATCTGTCCCGGCGGTCTCCATGAAAGGGCCAGATTATTCTGTAATGATATAGAAATCACAAAGTTGTGGAGACCAGTAGCCAAGGTCAGCAATAATCCAGTTCCGCAAACTTGTAGGTGAAAACAGGAACAAGGTTTATTGAAGTGATCAGGAACCACACAATAATCTGGCAAGGATCAATAGACAGGAAGTGCCTTAGATAAGCCAAGGACCAGACACCTGACCAGACACAGCTGAAGAGACTTAGGTACTGATACTATTGCTAGCAGAGTCAAGCTTATAAGGTCTCAATGGAATTCACAACAGGCAGGCTGGCGCAGTGGTAGGGAAGAGGTATAGCAACCTGGGGACCAGGGTTCAAAATCCAGCAGAGTCAATTCCTCACAAAAGGATATCCATCACAATTTGCATAAGTTTCCATTTGAAATTGTTTTGGAAATTCTTTAGTACATTTTTTATTTTCCATTTATGGTGAATTTGGATTCATCTCTCCACATGGGCCATGAATCATTCTATGTGTAACAATCTCCCAAAGTTTTGTATATTTTTCTTGGTCGGGCAATTGTGCACAAATTACTGAATCCACTCTCTCTGCAGTGTTCAACTTGTCTTTTTCCTGCAGTATTAAAAGTATGTGAGCATGTGGCAATCCTCTTTTTTGAAATTCAATGGTGTAAACAAAAGCCACACATTGTCCAAATAAGTGTGCTTTAGTGATATCATGAATTAATGAATTGAGTTTGATTTTAAATACTCTTGCCACTAAATCTGGTCGGTCAGAAGTAGTTTGTCCCAGATTCAAATTTTCCTTGATCTCTGGCCATTGTGGATTACATGTGAATGTAATAAATAAATCTGGTTTTCCAAATTTTGTAACAATAGCCATGGCATCATTATACCTTTCTCGCATATTGCGAGGAGATCCTTGGAAAGAGGATGGCAAAATAATTGCTCTTCCAGCTGGAATGTCTCTGTTGGAAGCTAAATCTGCCACATAATCCATTAATCCACAATACTGTTCTACTCGTAATTTATTTTGTTGATATTTAATAAAATTTAGATTATTGGCTTCAACTTGTAAATATGAATCAATAATCCATTGTTGAGTGAGTTTTCCTCCATGTAAAATTGGATTAAAACAATCACGGATAGCAGTTTGTGCCACTTTATATTCCAGCATGGAAATATTAGATCGAATACAAAGTTTAGTATTGGGATAACTTTCCAATTTTAATTTTGGTTCCCATCCTGGTTCCCCATTTGGAAAGAAAATGGGATATGTCATTGGATCTAAATTACAGCTTAATATATTGATGTTAATAAATGGTTGTTCTTCATTTCGTGGATATATTCTAATATCCCACTGAAAAGGTGGTTCACCATCTTCATTTTTAAACACCATGGCAACCTCATTTATAGTAGGTAAATTATATCTTCTCTGATCAGTGTTGCGATCTCTTTTTAACACCATATTGACTCTTGGTGTAGGCAATTGATGTCTTTGAGCATGTTCCTGTTGTTCTTTTTCAAGCTCTGCTAATTGTTTGTATGCTTGACTATATGGTTTTTTTTTCATAATTTTATCCAGCTGTTCAAAGACTATGCACAAACACTGTCTATTTTCTGGAAGTGTCATTCTTTGTTCCACAGCTTCCATCGTATCTAAGACATATAACTGTGCAAATTTCCTTTGCTGTCCTTCTTGTGGGTGTAAATGCGAAGTTCTGTGGTATATTTGACCTTGAACTCTGAAACAATAAGGACCATGTCCAGGTACATTTTCTGCTAATGTTGCACCCATTGAAGCAAATGAAATTGCACTGTTATAAGACCTTATGTTTTGTTTAAAATTATTATAATTTGGAAATGTTGGATCACTCATAATGCATTCTAAATAATATGGAAATGGGTGTCTTAGTGGAAGTTTGACCTTTCCTTTCTGACAGCAACTAATGAAATTTCCATCATAAGGTCTTTCCTTTATAAAATGATAGGCCCCACAAAACTGACAAACCACATTAAGTAACCCACAATAATGAGTATCTACTTGTACTGCAGTAGTAAACACATCATCATGCATTTCTTCAACATAAATATCAGACCCACATTCTATATGTACATTTTTTTCTTGTGTGTCTACATTCAAGTCATTCTGCAAAATGGAATCATTGCACAATGGTTCAGAGAGATGTTTTTGTTTACTTTTACGTTTCTTGGAAGCCCCAACACACTCACTTGCGGCTTTCTTACTCATCTTTCTTTTATTTAAAAGTCTCTCTCGATCTTCTTCTCGCAAGCGTTGTGAAGTTTCTGGTGTCTGAGCATATCTCCACCTTTGCTTCCTTTCCCTTGCCAATCTTCTTTTGCGTTCAACTTTGTCTTCTCCATTGTCCGCCATGTTAATCTGTAATTTTAAATAGAGATGTAATCATTGTTTGTTCTTTGTTTTATATAAAAAAAAATCCTTTTTGTACTTTTAGATTAAAGTAGATGAATAAACTAATCAAACATTTTCAATTGTTGCACTTTAGTCTGAAAGAAATGAAACCATTTTTCAAAGTATTTTATTGACATATATGAAATCTGAAATAGCTGCACATATCTATCTATATAATATTAACTCCTTCAATGACATTCCTTCTTGATTGAATTCACAGCATACCATCCTTTTTTTTTTTGCAAGTGTTTTAAGCTTCTTATTTTCTTTCAATATTATTATTAATTAGTATTGTCTTTTCAACTTTTGTAAAGTTTTGACTAACTATCATAAATTAATGACTCAATAAGTACTATCCCTTTTCAAGAAATTTCAATTTTCCCCAAATATATAATACAATAGCCTTTAACATTTTCTACCTGGGAAGATGATGTTGATGTTGTTCAAAGGCTGCAAACGTCACACTGTCTGTTTATTCCCTTGCAGATCGGATTAAACTGTAAAATCAAATAGATACTATTTTTAAACTTTTGCTTCATCAATATCCTTAAATGAACATCAACATACATATATTTGGCTACATTAAAAACCTCATAATTTGTAATATTTTGACGTAGTAATATAATTTAATTTCTGTACCTGTCCAAATGATCCTTATGCTGTTCAATGTGTGCAAACGTCACTATCTCTGGTCATTCACGTAGATTTCTCTGCAATTATACAAAATAGTAATTTATGTATAATATGTTACTTCATCTGTATTAATCAATGAGGCTTAACATACCTATTTTTGCATAGATTAAAAACATGAAATAAATATATCAATAAATCAGCATGAACACACATATGTAAGCATAGATTCTAAACATACACTCAATATTACTGTTAGTCTTTAAACAAGAATCCATGAATCTGTATTAATCTTAAATTAATGTCTGACTAAATATAACATCAACACATAAGCATGTATCCTTTATTTTTTTTTGAGCGTTATTTTAAAATGAGTATGTTACAACTGAATTCTTAAAATAATGTACATTACTAATGAACTAAGAATCAATTAATGTTCATTAATATTAAACTAATGTGTGACTAAATCTAACATCAACATGTAAGCATGAGTATATATCCTTTATTTTTTATTTTTGGTTTATTTTATACAAAATATTGCACATTCTTAACCTTTTTTAATATTAATGATTAGTAATGATACATTATGAATGTTAATTACAATTCTTACCCACAGGTAATCACGACATATCACAAAATAGTTCTTAAATTAATGTACATTAATAATTAATGAATCAATGTGTTCCTACATAATTAATGTACATTATGAATGTTATTAACAATTGTTTCACACAGGTAATCACAACATATAAAAAAATAATTGTAAAATTAATGTACATTAATAATTAATTAATACATTTTTTTTATTGACATTCTTAATTTTGATATTAATAATTAATTAATTAATGTACATTATGAATGTTAATAACAATTCTTTCACACAGGTAAGCACAATATTATTTTTCTATTATTTAATTTCTTACCCACAGGTAATCACGACATATCACAAAATAGTTCTTAAATTAATGTACATTAATAATTAATGAATCAATGTGTTCCTAATTAATTAATGTACATTATGAATGTTATTAACAATTCTTTCACACAGGTAAGCACAATATTATTTTTCTATTAATTTTATTTCTTATCTATTATTTATTAATTAAATACCAATTTATTAATTAATAATTATAAATAACAGGCACAATATTATTTTTCTATTAATTAAATTTCTTATCTATTATTTATTAATTAAGTACCAATTTATTACTTACTAAATATAAATAATAGTTACAATATTATTTTTCTATTAATTACATTTCTTATCTATTATTTATTAAGTAATTACCAATTTATTAATTAATAATTATAAATAATATATTTACCTTTTTTAATATAATAATGCTGAAGCAGTATACTGAAGAGCTAACAATCTATTGCGATTTCCTGGCCTCAGAAAACATCCAGTCAGACTGTCATCACCTGAGGAGAAAGTGTCAGTCCTGTGTGAAATATGCCCTATATATAGGCTTTGTGCGCGAGACCAATGCATTGTTTTAGGCGGGAAATCCACAGTTGCACGAGCCAAATGCGTTGTTTTCGGCGGGAAATTCTATGTGGCGCGAGACAAAGGCAGGAAATCTGTGTTAATGCTTAAATCGTTAATATCGTTTCGTAAAATATACTCGCTACTGTCTTTTTACTCATTGTGCGGTTAATCTAATCTATCTCGTTGTTTTTCTAACACATACGTCTGTGGCTGTGTTTTACGCAGTTCGTGGTAGTGTAGCCTCGTTTTCATTTTTTCGGCGGCCATTTTTTTCTTGCTTAGCCGATTTTCGATCTTTGTAACTCGGCTAAATCGATCTAAATTGCAATTCCAACTCACTTCCAGACGTCCTGCCTGGTTCACCATGCTGTAAGTGACCTTTATTTTAATTTTTAATGTGTATTTAGTGTTTTTTTTAGTGTTTTGGTTCCGCCGCTTATCTCGTAATTTTTTTACACCTCGTAATTGCTACGATGTAACGGCTCAAGTGCTGCAATGTAACGGCTTTTTTTCACCTCTTATTTTTTTTCTAATTGCTACGATGTGACGGCTCAAGTGCTGCGATGTAACTCGTAATTTTTTTGCACCTCTTATATTTTTTCTAATTGCTACGATGTAACGGCGAGCCTCACGATCGATCTAAATTGCAGTTCCAACTCACTTCCAGACGTCCTGCCTGGTTCCCCATGATGTAAGTGACCTTTATTTTTATTTTTTTTGTGTTTTGGTTCCGCCACTTATCTCGTAGTTTTTTTCACCTCTTTTTTTTTTCTAATGTTGCGCGAGGCTCGCCGGGCGATGAGCGCCTGCGGCGCTCATCGCAAAGTCGTACGCACTGCGCAACGCAGCGTGACGATGTCTCGTAGTTAGACAATTATAATATGTGATTTCCATTAACGGTTTTAAGAGTGCAATGGGCTCATTGTAACGGTTCAAGAAGTCTTCACACGTATTTAATTTAAATGTTTCCCACAAAGCAAATGCATCAGGTACATTGCAAAAGATGCAAATGAATGTAAATTGTTCTCTCATTTGCTTTGGCATTTAATATAGTGGTGCTTCTTCTAGACACCTCTCCCATTCTGTATCATCCACTATGACGTTTTGATGTCATGAAGCTAATAGGAAAGTATAATAAACGATGTCCTTCACTGTGTGTAAATGTTCATAACTTTGTAAAAGAAGCAATCTTAAACTGAAACATTTAATGCTTAAATTAAAAATTAAAGTTATAAATTTGTGGTATCATTTTATTATTATCACTTTTTTGTTGTTGCAATTGGCCAATTACAAATACATATAGAATCTCAATGTATAAAAATTGTCTGGCCTCAGTGTCCTGGCAGTTTAATTGAAACCAAATAGTAAGTGTTGTTTCTCGATGTTCACTTTAGGCTAAGGTAGTTCTTTCATTGCCTGCAGGAAAACAAAAAAACTGACTTTGTGGCAAATGTACTGCTAATCGATACACAGCATCGATCATGCATCTCAAATTTCAGAAGATGCCACATTGCTTCAGGAGCACTGACATAGCGAGCATCTAAATAATTAGAAAGTTTGTCAAGTAAAATTGGATTTTCATTTTCATTTTGTGCACCATGCACAACAACAGTTGCTGCATCATATCCTTTGTATATATATTTATACACATATTTGATGGATTTAATAGAAGTGCAAGCTTCCACATTTATGTGTGCATTGTACTTCATCAGCAAATGTGGATTGTATGGAACAACATATCTATTATCCACCTTTTGGCCACGGATAATACCTGTTTGTCCTTCTCTTCTTTTACACAAAGGGTATCCATCCCAATTAGCATAAGTTTGCATTTGAAATTGTTTGAGGAACTCTTTTGTATATTTTTTAATTTCCATACATGGTGAAATTGGATTGATATCTCCACATGTACCATGAATTCTGTGTGTTACAATCTCATAAAGTTTTGAATATTTTTGTGGATGTGGCAATTCAGCAGTAATTACTGAATCCACTCCCTCTGCAGTATTCAATGTATCTTTTTCCGGCAGGATTAAAAGTATGTGGGCATGTGGCAGGCCTCTTTTTTTAAATTAAATGGTATAAACAAAAGCTACACATTTTCCAAATAACTTTGCTTTAGATATATCATGTATTAACGAATTGAGTTTTATTTTGAATACTCTTGCCACTAAATCTGGTCGGTCAGAAGTATTTTGTCCAAGATTCAAATTTTCCTTGATCTCTGGCCATTGTGGATTTCATGTAAAATTTAATGAATAAATCTGTTTTTCCAAATTTAGTGACAATAGCCTTGGAAAGTGGATGGCAAAATGATTGCTCTTCTAGCTAGAATGTCTCTGTTGGTAGCCAATTCAGCGACATAATCCATCAATCCACAATATTGTTCTACTTTAAAGCTCATTGTGTTGCAATTTTATAAAATTTAGATTATTTGCTTCGACTTGTAGATAGGAATCAATAATACATTGTTGTTTGAGTTTGCCCCCACATAAAATAGGATTAAAAGAATCCCAAACAGCAGTTTGTGCCACTTTATATTCCAGCATAGAAATGTTGCATCTAACACAAACATTACTATTGGGATAACTTTGCAATTGTAATTTTGGTTCCCATCCAGGTTCACCATTTGGAAATGGTGAAATGTCATTTGATCCAAATTACAACTTAATATATTTATGTTTATAAAAGGTTGCATGGATATATTCTAATATCCTTCTGAAAAGGTGGTTCACCATCTTCATTTTTAAAGACCATGGCAACCTCATTTACTGTTGGTAAATTATACCGTCTTTGATCAGTTTTGCAATCTCTTTTTAACATCATATTTATTCTTGGCATTGTCAATTGATGATTTTGAGCATGATGCTGTTGTTCTTTTTCAACCTGTGCTAATTGTTTGTATGCTTGACTGTATGGGTTATTGGCCATAATTTTATCCAGCTGTTTAAAGACTATGCGCAAACACTATTTATTTTCTGGAAGCGTCATCCTTTGTTCAACAGCTTCCATTGTATCTAAGACATAAAACTGTGCAATTTCCTGTGAAGTGCTGTGGTAAATGTGTCCTTGAACTCTAAAACAGTAAAGACCATGTCCTGGAACATTTTCTGCTAATGTAGCACCCATTGAAGCAAATGAAATTGCACTGTTATAAGACCTTATGTTTTTTTTTTAATCTGTATAATTTGGAAATGTTGGATCGCTCATGATACTTTGTAAGTAATCTGGAAATGACAGCAACTAATGAAGTCTCCGTCAGTTGGTCTCTCCTTGAGAAAATGATAGGCCCCACAAAACTGACAAACAACATTGAGTAATCCACAACAATGAGTATCTACTGTTAGTGCTCTAATAAACGCAGTATCCTGAGCTTTCTTTACATAGATATTACTACAACTTTCTAGATCTACTGTGGTGAAGTGTCTCCAGGGGTCAGAAGAGAGCTCTTTCAGACTTCTCCCCAGGAGTGAGAGAGTTAACATCCTGCTCAAAAGGCAGGGGTGTGGCTGCAATCAGGACCAGCTGCTGCTACCTCCAGTTGGAGGATTGTTTGGAAGTGTGGATCCTGTCAGAAGCCTGTCTGTGAGACAGAGTGTGGAGCTGCAGGCAGAGAGGTGCCTGGGACCCACAGCCCCCAGTAAAGAAAAGCCTGAGCTGGAGTTTGTGAGCAGAGGCAGATGCTCACAATATGAGAGCCTGGAAAGTTTGCAGTCCATGAGGAGACCCCAGAAATGTGATTACCCAGGAGGGGAATGGCTGCAGAGAGAAAGAGAGAGAAGGACCGGAGTTTAAAGGCAAGTGAAACCCCTGAAGAGGGTGAAGTCTTTAAAGACACAGAGAGGCCTATGATTACAGGCAAGTGAACCCCCTGAAGAAATTAATGCTGAACAAGAGAAGCCAGTATTAAATATTGGGACTGTATATAATGAGAGCTGCAAGGAAACTATATTTATTTTCTCTTCATGTTATTTTCATGTGCTGACTGGATCCTAATAAAATGTGGAGTGGAATGAAAAGCCTCCTGTGCCTTCCTCCACAAAGCTAAAGAATTGGTTAAAACATGGCACTGACCCCGCAATTGGTAGTGACCCTGTCACACTACATTGGTGTCATGTGTATGGACATTGATGTCAATATGCAATATTGGATCATTAGGCAATGTTTCACAGACATGTTTTTGTTTACTTTTTCTTTTCTTTGAAGCTCCAGCACACTCACTTTGTGTTTTCTTACTCATTTATCTTTTATTTAAAAAGTCTCTGTCAGTCTTTTTCTCTTAAGCATTGGGAAGTTTCGGGTGTCTGTGCATCTTTCCACCTTTGCTTCCTTGCCAATCTTCTTTTGCATTCAATGCTGTCTTCTCCGTTGTCTGCCATTGTAATCTGTAATTGTAAATACAGGGGTAAGATGTAATGTCTTTTTGTTCTGTACCTATTGTTTGTAGCTGCTCTCAATCCAAAGGTAGATATAATTAATTAAAGAATGCAATGATTTGAAAAGCATTTAGAATTTTTATATGAAATAAATGAAACCATTTTTTTTATTGGCATACCAAAGCACTGCATATATATATATATATATATATATATATATATATATATATATATATATATATATATATATATACATATATATATATATATATATATATATATATATACATATATATATATATATATATATATATATATATATATATATATATATATTGTGATCGTTTGCCCCTTAGAAGTTATGACAAGCAAGTGGAGTATGGAGTTCTTGACAGAAGTGACGGAGTTAAAACTTCTGAAGAACTCCTAATTGGTGCAACTTCCCTTTAAAAGCCTGGAAAGCAGACATGGAAAGGGGGTGTGGCTGGCCAGGCTCTGAGCAGGTCCTGCTGCTGCCAGAAGCAAGCCCCAGAGTGGAGGCTGATCCTGTGTGGAATTACAGTGTGTTTGGGAAGCAAGCCTGTAAGAGTTACCTGATTTACTGTGGCTGGGAGTACAGCAAGAAGAGTGAGTCGTTTGCAGTCGCAGGACGTTGTGAGCTGGAAGAGGGAAGACAGCCTCAGGACGCCAAGTAAGTGAAGGGATTAGTGAGGATTCCCAGGCAGAGTTGCCTTAAAGGCCTAAGCACGTGTGTAGCTGACAGAGGCCGTTGAATGAAAGTACATAGACGTATTATGCCCCAGGGAAGAAGCGGAGTTTAGAAGACGGAAGTTAATACAAGTTAGTGTTGTGTTATGCAAGGGTCCCTGGGGTGAAGCATACGGGAGAGACGGGCGGGTCCTATGCTTCATCCGTGACTGTGTCCCAGAGAGGAGCTGTGTCCCAGAGAGGAGCTGTGTCCCAGAGAGGAGCCGTGTCCCAGAGGTTGCTGAAGGTGGCAACATAATCCATAAGTCAAAGAGACTATTTGTATCCTGGCCACAAGGTGGCACACTCACAAGTCGAAGAGACTATTTGTATCCTGGCCACAAGGTGGCACACTCACAAGTCGAAGAGACTATTTGTATCCTGGCCACAAAGTGGCACACTCACAAGTCGAAGAGACTATTTGTATCCTGGCCACAAGGTGGCACACTCACAAGTCGAAGAGACTATTTGTATCCTGGCCACAAGGTGGCACACTCACAAGTCGAAAAGACTATTTGTATCCTGGCCACAAGGTGGCACTCTCACAAGTCTAAGGGACTATTTGTATCCTGGCCACAAGGTGGCACTCTCCCACCTCGCAGAGACTGTTAAACTTATAATTTCTCCGGCGCAGAGAAGCTTCCCGGGTATAGTCAGGGTGTTCCTGCATGTTAGTCAGCATGTTTACTTAGATGTTTATTTCCTTTATTTTAAGCAGAGTTACTGCTACCCTTTGTTTTTGTTTCATAATAAACCTGTTTGCTGTACTACAAGAACGTATCTGTTCCTAATTCAAGAAACCACCGCTATACGCGGCCATCCTGATCCCAATATATATATATATATATATATAAATATATATATTTTTTTGGACTAGTTAATTCTTAAGTCATTACTAAATGAATATACGTTACTGAATTAATCAATAACTGACATCAATGTTAAACCTAAAAAGTTAATTATGTTGTCGTAAAGAAGGGCAAACAGAAACGCATAGAAAAGTATAGATGTGGGTTAAAATAATGTGCAATTTTCTTAATGATGAAATCAATTTACTTCTGAGGTCTAATTTACGTTCTTTAAAAGTTAATTAGGTATATATATATATATATATATATATATATATATATATATATATATATACCTAAAAAAAATTTTGTTTTGTTATTGTAACAGAAAACTTTTATACTAAAGACCTCATTCATTTGCAAGTTGTGCAATGCAATAGGGCACTATATAAGCACATACATTATATATATATATATATATATATATATATATATATTATTTTTTTTAATTTTTTTTAAACCTTAGTTTTGGATAGATGTTCATTAACTAAAATGTTATGTCAAAATAATATGCTATGTTCTTATATAGAGCCCTATTCAATTTTGCAAATTGCAATTAAATGAGTCCCTAAATAAATATAGGTTAATTAATGAATCATTATCTGTCATCATTACAAAACAATAAGGGCATCATGAAATCATATACCAATGAAATTGTTGTTGTTTGTGAATACATCCTTGAGAATTCGTCTTCAGTCAGGTACAGAGATGAGTTATCTGTGAAAAAACATGAAACTCATTTTTAATGTTTGTATTCAATTAATTCCTGATTGAATTAAACTATGATGTTTAATTTGCATAGATGTATAATCATCAATATAGTCATAAATATAATCATTATAATATTTTAAATGTAGCACATGTCATAAGGTAAGAAAGTGCTTTAAATATTAAAGTGCTTTAAAGGTCAAGCAATTATAAGGAGGGGGGGAAGAGACACAGGGGAGGGGGGAAGAGACACAGGGGAGGGGGGAAGAGCCAAAGGGGAGGGGACGGGAGTTAAGAGGCACAGGGGAGGGGGGAAGAGACACAGCAGCCATTTTTTTTTCTCTCGCTTAGCTGATTTCAGACTTAAAAAATAAATAAATATATATCTCCCACTCACTTACCTTCATCAGCTGCTCCTCTCCATCACATGATGAAGGTAAGTGAAGGGAGGAGGAGGGGTTAATTGGAGAGGAGGAAAGGGAGGAGGAGGAAGGATGGAGGGAGGGAGGAAGAGGAATGGGGCAGGGGGGGAAACAGGCACAGGGGAGGGGATAAGAGACACAGGGGAGGGGATAAGAGACACAGGAAAGGTGGGGAAAAGACACAGGGGAGGTGGGGAGAGACACAGGTGAGGGGGGTGAGACACATGAAGGAACTGGCAACCCACCATAAAAATCTTATGGATGAGCACAAACAGACACAAGATGTGCCTGGCGTGCTCAGGTCCATATGGTCACAGAGATTTGGACATGACTGAACAACCAAATCACATTTAACTTAAAGAAAATGTCAGCATGTGGATTAAAAATATTTTCTATTCTTATAGATGAGGAGTGCATTGAGGCCTAGTATGCCATTTCTTCGGGATTTACAGAAATGAAGAATAAGCGCATACAAGGTCTCCCATGAACGCACCAGCGAGGGAGAAGCTTGCTTAACTTCAAGGAAAAGACTGCATGTGTTATAAGCAAGTTTATAGGACCATTGGTTCTTCTGGACTTATAATTGACTACAGTGAAATCTTAGGGAATGGTCACAGAATATAAATTGTCTCCTTCCTCTCACCTGAAGAAATCAGAATAAGAGTACCTTCCAATGCAGTATAATTTATAAGTAGTAAGAAATTAAAATCTATCTATCTGTCTATCACATATATAGTTGTGAGAGTACGAGTTGTTGCTAGCGCTTGCGGGCTCGCGTAGCGAGGGCCGCGGGCAGGGGCCTCAGTTGTTGGCATGGAGCAACTGCGACCCTCGCAACATTTATGTTAAAACGTAAACAACACGACACAGCAACCGCGGCCCTCGCAAAATTAACGTTGCAACGCAAACAACATACGAGACACGTTACCACTCATTACGACCTCGCAAAAATCGGCCGTAACTTGCGAACATGAAAAAATTGAAAACACAATAAATACACACAGCACATACATAAAAAGCTTACCTACAGCAAGAGGGAGCATCCAGGACCTCAAAAAAGCAACTTACACCTTCATTTCACTCAAAATAAAAGAGTTTAGACACTCGGAAATTCTTTAAGCAAGAGAAAACATGGCAACCGAACAAAACGAAAAAAGGGGCTACACCACAAGAAACACGCAAAACACCACTAAACACCTAGGGATATTCCGCTAAGACGCATACCACATATTACACGCCATTTTACGACAATGCGGAAGTACACAACTACGCTAGCGGTTTGGTCTCGCTCACGCACACTATTACACTGCACACATTCATCACGCTTACACAGCAGCTCCACACCACTAATGCTGCAGCAACATCAAAACACATTTGCGGCTCTTCAACACAATGCTTCAAAATACGTAAAGTATATTCATTTATTAATGTATTATATATTTCATTATTATACACCAAACAGCATTAGCTACCTTACAATTTCCTTGCCGTCATTTTTTGACAGGCAATTTGCTAGTTTATTTATATTTTTATGTTACATAGTTACATAGTTACATAGTTACATAGTAATTAAGGTTGAAAAAAGACTTTCAGTCCATCAAGTTCAACCTGTTAAGATCTCCTCTGATCTGCAATATGCGGATTAGTTATTAATTAAATTATTGATTAAATAATTATTAATAGTATAGTATTGGAGAATGAATAAAGAGTTAGTCCATCAAGTTCAACCTTTTTAGATCTCTATTGATCTTTTTAATTTGGACTATTTATTATTATTGTTAATTGTTAATTATTGTTAATTGATCCAGAGGAAGGCAAACATAAAAAAAACCCCATTGAAACTTTGCCAATTGTCTCATAAGGGGGAAAAAAAGCAAAATTCCTTCCTGACCCCAGAAACTGGCGATCAAATTTCTCCCTGGATCAATATTCCTTCGCTAGTTATCTAGGATAGCCTTGAATGCCCTCTTTATTCAGAAATATATCTAACCCCTTTTTGAAGTTGTCTATCGAATTCGCTGTCACCACCTCCTTTGGTAGAGAATTCCACAGTTTAACCACCCTAACTGTGAAGAACCCTTTTCTTTGTTTAAGGTGAAATCTTTTTTCCTCTAACCTCAACGGATGTCCTCTTGTCAGTTGAAAATCTCTTGCTACAAAAAGCTCACTTGACAAAGCCTTATATGGACCCTGGATGTATTTAAATAACGTAATCATATCTCCTCTTAGACGCCTTTTTTCTAGCGAAAATAAGTTTAATTTTGCTAGTCTTTCTTCATAACTTAGCCCCTCCATTCCCCTTATTAGTTTTGTAGCCCTTCTCTGTACTTTTTCCAGCTCTAAGATGTCTTTTTTGTGAGGTGGTGCCCAAAATTGTACTCCATATTCCAAATGAGGGCGTACTAGAGATTTGTATAGTGGCAGAATTATATCTTCTTCCCTGGCTTCTATACCCTTCCTAATACATGCTAATATTTTATTTGCCTTTGCAGCCGCTGCTTGGCTTTGAGCGCTGTTACCTAGGTGGTTGTCCACTAGTACTCCCAAATCCCTTTCAATATCTGATACCCCTAGATTTGCTCCATTAAGATTATAGATTGCTTGGCTATTTTTCCTTCCCAAATGCATAACCTTACATTTATTTGTATTAAATCTCATCTGCCATTTAGCCGCCCATTTCTCTAATTTATGCAAATCCTTTTGTAGGGAAAGTACATCATTATCTGATTTTATTACCTTGCACAACTTAGTGTCATCAGCAAAAATGGAGACACTACATTCGAGTCCTACTTCAATGTCATTAATAAATATGTTAAAAAGGAGAGGACCCAATACTGAGCCCTGAGGAACCCCACTTATCACATTAGACCAATCGGAGTATGTTCCATTTACAACAACCCTTTGCTTCCTGTCTTTTAGCCAGCTCTCGATCCATGAGCAGATATTTACTGCAATTCCTGTATCCCTTAGTTTGCTCACTAGTCTTCCATGTGGCACTGTATCAAATGCCTTTGAAAAATCTAAAAAGACTACATCCACTGAGTTGCCCTGATCCAAGTTCCTACTAACCTCCTCATAAAAACTAATTAGATTGGTCTGACACGACCTTTCCTTCATAAATCCATGTTGACTGCTACCTATGATCCTGTTCAAATAGACATATTCTTGTATTCTGTCCCTTATTAACCCTTCTAAAAGCTTCCCAACTACAGAAGTGAGGCTCACTGGTCTATAATTCCCCGGATTTGCTCTAGATCCCTTCTTAAATATAGGTATCACCTCTGCTTTTCTCCAGTCATCTGGTAGAGACCCTGTAGTGAGCGAGTCTTTAAAGATTAGATATAATGGTTTGGCTATTACAGAACCCAGCTCCCTCAGTACCCTTGGATGTATTCCATCAGGACCTGGGGCTTTATTAACATTTATTTTCTCCAACCTCTTTTGTATTTCTTCCTGCGTTAACCAATTATTTAGTGAAGGTAGTGTAGCCCCATTATGTTGCAGTGTCCCAACCACTGGTACCTCCCTTGTGTAAACCGAAGAAAAGAACCTATTTAGCTCATCTGCCTTTTCCTGGTCACTAATTATCAGATGGCCTGTGTCACATTGTAATGGTCCTATCAATTCCTTCCTGGCCTTCTTCCCATTAATATATTTATAAAATATTTTAGGGTTAGTCTTACTTTCCATTGCAACTGACTTCTCATTTTCTATTTTAGCCAGTCTAATAGCCCTTTTGCAAGCCTTGTTGATTTCCTTATAGTCACATAAAGATGCCTCTGTTCCCTCCTTCTTGTATAATTTAAATGCATACTTCTTTTTCCTCATCATGATCTTTAAGTCATTGTTAAGCCACATGGGATGTGATTTACTCCTATTTATTTTATTTCCACATGGTACATGCTGATGAGTATGTTTATTTAGTAAGGATTTGAATGTTGTCCATTTATTTTCAGTATTCTTCCCTGTAAGTTCTTTGTCCCAGTCTATATGTTGTATTGCTGCCCGTAGCCCATTAAAGTTAGCCCTTTTAAAATTTAGAGTTTTTGTTGGCCCCTTACAACTCTGTTTTTTGTATTCAATCTCAAATGAGACTGTGTTGTGATCACTGTTCCCCAAGGGTTCCCCTATTTTTACATTTGATATTATATCAATATTACTTGTGATGACTAAATCCAAGATGGCCCCATTTCTAGTAGGTTCTTGTATTACCTGGGCTAGATAATGATCCCTGAGTGTACTCAAGAACCTGCTCCCCTTAGCTGAGCTGCTGGTCTCGTTTATCCAGTTTATATCAGGGTAATTAAAGTCTCCCATTATTAGAACTTGCCCATGCTTAGCTGCATTTCCAATCTGTAACAATAATTGTATTTCCTCACTTTCAGCTATATTTGGGGGTTTATAGCATACTCCCACCAATATGCATTTAGAATTAGCTCCTCCACTATTTAGCTCAACCCACAAGGATTCAATGATGCCGTTAGTGCCAGCATAAATATCTTCTCTAACTATAGGCTTAAATTCAGGCTTAACATAAAGACAGATCCCTCCTCCTCTTTTACCATTGCCCCTATCTTTCCTAAATAGGTTATAACCATCCAGATTAACAGTCCAGTCATGAGATTCATCCCACCATGTTTCCGTAATGCCTATTAAGCCCCATTTTTCTTGTACTGCTAATATTTCTAGCTCATCCATTTTCCCAGGCAAACTTCTTGCGTTTGCAATCATACACTTTATGTTGCTATGGCTCTGCTGATGTGAAGTGCCTGCCACTGTATTTGAGGCCCCTATTAATATCTCCCTACTTTCTATTGTAACCCTCCCCCCTTCTCCTCCCCCATGGGTAAATAATTCATCCCTTTCCCTCTCTACCCTATTTACCCCAATACTTCTATATGTATTATTATCTAGTCTAGTTTTAAATCTGATGGTATTAAAATATGTTGCACCATGAGAAATGGACACATATTACAACCCTAGCCCTGATGTGCCTATATTTCACTTTAGACATGAACTTCCCATGTTTTTCAGATGTTTGAAGCAATAGATTTTATTAAAAGGTGCAATGGTCTCACAAAAACATAAATTTAAGGCAAATTAGAACCAAGAAAAGTCATTTGTATATATAACAGTTCATAAAATAAAGACTTTACTTGCTGTGCAAAACCAATTTACCTTCTATCCAGTGCAGCTTCTGCAATGTGCAGTGTAAACATACGGGCCAATAAAGTTCCTTTTAGCCTGCAAGCTCACAGAAAAGCCGCAGGTTTCTCATCCCTTTCCCAGAAGCCAAAGAACTCCCTTTTTTCTCTTGCAAAACCATGAGAAGCAGCAGTCACTGATAACTACTGACCCAATGCAGCCCAACTAATGGCATCCCCTTAGATACCTGCTATGGAGAAAGGAACCTGTGGATGACTTCATAATGCCTATGACCTCAGTCTGTGCCTTCACATGAACTAGTGAGTGATCTGGCAAAGTGCACACATCAGAGCCTTTGAGTTAAGCCTGGATGTGACAGACTGACAGGAAGATTCACACAGATCTGGCATAAAGGTGCACCCTCTAGCTGCAAAGCATGGAGAAACACATCAAACCTTATCTTTCATACAGTATATCACAGCAAGAGCTACACAGCATCCATGATACATGTTAGACTCTATTTTTCTAACTATCTCATTTCCAAGCTGTACTCACTCATACATTCATATGTCCAAGAGACCCACCACCCCATGTGACATGCTGCTAAAACTCTTTACATGCAGAAGAAACTAGATATATAGATAGATAGATAGGAGGGTCGATGTGTGCATGTTAATTAAAGTGGGAAGGTCTGAGAAGATGTATATACTACACATGGCCACAGAAAGAAACACAGACAATTAGAGAGGATATCAAGGAGCGGAGGCTGGAGCACAAGCAGGTAAGTGAGGGGAGAGGGGGGAGGTATTTAGGGGGGTTTAGGTGGAGGAGGGGTGTTGAAGGGCGTTTAGGTTGAGGAGGGGGGAGGGAAAGAGACACAGAGGGGGTAGAGAGACACACGGGGGGGGTTAGAGACACACGGGTGGGTAGAGACACACAAGGGGGTTAGAGACACATGGGGGGGGTTAAAGACACACGGGGGGGTTAGAGAGACATGGGGGGGAGAGTGACTCGAGTATAAGCTGAGGGGGCCCTTTTTTGCCTTAAAAAAAGGGCTGAAAAACTCGGCTTATACTCAAGTATATATGGTATTTATTTATTTTTATTTCAGGCTTTCATAAACACGACAGAAAATAAAAAGTCAATTTTTTGTAAATAACAATCAAAAATGTGAAATGTTTTCCTCATCATAGGAAAAACTACACAAAATCCTCACAGGGAAATAAAATGTTCAATACATCCTATTTTATATATATTGGGTAAAATACAGATTTTAAAACACAGCATATAAAAAACAAGGACATTTTCTAATAAAAGAGACATTTTTCTCATAAAACTAAAAAATATTTCCATAAAAGAAAAGTTTTCATAAAAAAACATTTGCTTACTAATACATAAAATCATCTAACTTATAAACAAAACCTTTTTTTTAAATAAATACTAAAATAAACCTTTCTAAAAACTTTCCCTTCTAACTGTCCCTTTAAACTCTAATCTATGCTGTCCCTTCACCCCCTGCTGTCCTTATAATACTCTGTATCTTTCCCTTCCTCTTTTGTCCCTTGCCATATCTCTAAATTTTTTATACATAATTAATTACGAGGGGAAAAAAATACATTTAACATATGATAAAACTTTTAATTATTCTGCACTAGCACTTTATTCCATTGTTTTTGTTTCCATAAATGTTCAGTATCATTATGTCTTTTTTATCAAGTAAATAATAAATATACATTTGACTAAAAATCATATTAATACTTTGCTGTACAGTTAAAATTTCCCTGTTAAATAAAACCAGATTTCGCAGCCTCCATAAAGTTTCTTTGACTGTATTTATAATCTGCCATGTAATTTCTGCTTGTCTTTTATTTTCTACTAGCGACTTGCCCGTCAAAAAATGACGGTCAATAAAAGAAAGTGTTGAAATGCTGTTTGTCACACAATGTGAGTGTACTGTGTGCCTCAAGTAACTAAATTCTTCAAAAAGCAGAAATCTACATTACATAAAATAAGAAAAACTAAAATCACCAAAAATAAAAAAGGAACATTACAGAAAATAAAAAAAATCATTACAACCCCCCCTCACTACAAAAATATTACACACCTGAAAATGAAATACATATAATACATACATATAGTACAATACAATACAATTTAAAAAAATACAATACATTTAAATAAAATACAATACACCCCTATGTAATATACATGCCACTATCTAATATACTTGCCACTATATAATGTAATATACATCCCACTATCTAATATACAATACTATCTAATAATATCTATCTATCTAATATACAATACATGCTATCTATAAAAAATCATGACGTGAGGTAAATAGAATAAAACTTAGAAAATATATAGCTACCCTAATTGTAAGCTACAATATAATAATTAAGACCACTTACCTTTGAGATGTTTCTTCAGATCAGCAACCTACGGTAAAAAAGATTCCAAAAATTAATACAACACGTTTACATGAAATACCTAAACATTCTAAACATTCTAAATATTCTAAATATTATTCTCACCTTTCCAGCATGTCCCGTTCCAGCATGTCACGTCCCAGCATGTCACGTCCTCCATGTTCCGTCGTCCATCTTTGCGTCTTGTCTGGCGATATTCCTGTAAAAAAAAACATTACATTAGTAAACATAAACCAAATTTAAATAAACACAATCTACATTATACTTACAATTCCGCGATGTCTCCGGCCTCTTTGCATAAAGAAAAAAAAAAAAAAAAAGCGACACCCATCCGCCCTGGCGGATGTCTTCGACGCTAATGACCTTCCTATGGAGAGTTCCAGAATAAAATTGGCAATGGCGGCTTCTGATTGGCTGAAAAGGCTGTCTATCAAATTCAGCCAATGAGAAGAGCCCATTTGTGAACCAATGAAAAAAGTATACACCCCAAAATACAACGGTGATTGGATAACACACCTGTCAATCTTTATTTGAACCAATCCTAAGGCTTTATTGCCATCAGCCAATCACAATGGAATATACCCCCACGTACTGATTGGTGAAGACATCTGCGCCTTCCCATTAGCTGTAATATTGATTGATATTAACAATAGCCAATGAGAATGCGCATATCCTTCATCAATCAGTACGTGAGGGTGTATTCCATTGTGATTGGCTATTGTCAGTGCAACCAATCAGAATGCGCAGAGGCTCCAACCAATCACCCTTTGGGGGTGTATTCCATTGTGATTGGCTGAAGGCATCTGCGCCTTGTGATTGGTTTAAATAAAGATTGACAGGTGCATTATCCAATCAGAGTGGTATTTTAAGGTGTTTCCGTTTGTGATTGGTTCACACATTGGCACCTCCTAATTGGATGAATTTGATAGACATAGTTTTCAACCAATCAGAAGGCTCCATTGCTTGTTTTCTTCCGGAAAAGTCTCCTGGAGCCTCATTAGAATCGGGGATGTCCGGGAGTGCGGATGTAAGTGTATATTTTTTTTTTTTTTTACAGGGCGTGGCAGAAGAGGATCCGGAGGAGGCCGGAGACATCGCCGGGAGGCAAGTAGAATGTAGATTATGTTTATTTTATTTTGATGTATGTCTATTAATGTTGTGTTTTTTCTAACAGGTGCCGCGCCTGAGAAGGATTCAAAGAATGCCGGACGGGACATGCCGGAAAGGTGAGTAGAATATTTAGAATGTATAGAATGTTTATTTTAGAACTGTAAACGTGTTGCACTAATTTTTTTTTTTTTTTCCGTAGGTGGCTGATCCCAATGGACATCTGCAAAGGTAAGTGGTCTTATTTATTTTATTTTAGCTTAGACTTAGATTAGTTAATATATAGATAGCATTTATTGTATTTTAGCTAGGGGTATGCGTTTTATATAGATAGCATAGGATGTATTGTATATTAAATTGTTTTATTTATTTAGATAGATTGGGAATGTATTATTATATAGATAGCATGTATATTAGATTATGCTATTTATTTAGATAGATTGTGTGATGTATATTAGATAGGGGTGTTTTGTAATTGTATGTAATTGTATTGTAATTGTATGTATTTGTATTATATGTATTTGTATTATATGTATTTCCTTTTCAGTTGTGTATTTATTTTTCTTCTGTAGTTAGGGGGGGGGGTTGTAATGGTTTTTTTTGTCTGTAATGTTCCTTTTTTTATTTTTTGTGACTTAGGTTTTTTTATTTTCTGTAATGTAGTTTAATTTTTTTTGTGATTTAGGTTTTTTATTTCATGTAATGTAGATTTTTTTTGTTACTTTAGGCTTTTTTATTTTTTGTATTTAGAGTGGTGGGGGTTAATAGGGGGTAGGTAGTGTAGATGTTAATAGGTTAGTGTAGAGGGTGTTTAGTTGATCTTTAATGTTTTATTGGGGGTGGTATAGTGCAGTATAGTGTTTCTACTTAGTGTCATGATGGTCCTTGAGGACCATCATGGCACTTATGTGGTTAATGTAGTGTTGTAACAGGCCCATAATGGTGTTAATATACCCTTATGGGACTGATGGGGTTAAATAGAGGCTTATGGGGGTCTGTATTGACCCCCATGAGTGACAGGGTTAATGAAGGGCTTATGGGGGTCTGTATTGACCCCCATGAGTGACAGGCTTAATGAAGGGCTTCTGGGGGACTCTATTGACCCCCATGAGTGACAGGGTTAATGAGGGTTTTATGGGGGTCTGTATTGACCCCCATGATTGGCAGGGTAACAGTGTATATTTTTTTTATTTTACAACGGGTCCTTTAAGGACCTTTACGGTCCTTTAAGGACCTGTAACGCAGGAATTTTGAATTTTGATTGCAGCGGGGGTCCCCGATCGCGTGCAATTTGGACCCCCACTGCGATGGTTAATGTGGGGTTAATGCAGGGCTCGGAGCTTATCTCGGATCCCCTGCGGTTAATCCGGGTTTCCGAGCTTATCTTGGATCCCTTCTTGGGTAAGTTGTAGGTGGCTGGGCGGTCCTGGGTCTTTGAGCCTCGTTTTCATATTTTTTCGGCGGCCATTTTTTCTCTCGCTTAGGGGATTTTCGTGTGTCTGAACTCGGGAATTTGGACTTCAATGGAGGTGTAACTTCACTTTCAGAGGTCCTGGGTGCCCCCCTTGCTGTGGGTAAGCTTTTTATGTCGTTTTTGTGAGTATTTGGTGTGTTTTGACTGTTTTAAGGTGCGCGCAGTTCCGCCATTTTTCATGCATGTGGGTGTTTGTTACATTTCCGAGGTGGGTTTAATGGCTTGCCTCGCTACGCGAGGCTCGCCAGCAATGAGCGCCTGCGGCGCTCATTGCCTCATTCCCAAAGTGCTTTGCGAGGACCCGCATTTGCGTAGACGTTGGGATGCTCCACCACCACAAATGCGGCCCCTGAAGCGAGGGCCTCAGTTGCTGGCATGGAGCGCCTTTGGCACTCCATGCCAGCAGCTGAGGCCCTTGGCTGCGGTGTGTGTGTAACCGGGTGTGAGGCGCCTTTGAGATTTTTTTTGTTAAAAACTCGTGTGTGTGTGTGTTAACACAGCTGACATTGGAGCCTCCACCACCGCAAATGCGGCCCCTCGCTTCGCGTGGACCCGCATTTGCGGGGAACTGCGTCCCTCGCTTCGCTGCGCGAGCCGGCAAGCGTTAGAAACAGCTTGCATGCTCACAACTATATATGTGATATTAAAAGAACCATATAAGATGAAATCGTATGTTATATTAACCCCTCCAATTTTTAATAAAATAGGTGTCATTTTTTTCCATATCATCTGAGCAAAAGAACAACCCCAAAATAAATGCAGCACAGTCTCACTTCCAACACAGTTCTCTCTGGGACATATTTCACTTAATACTAATCTCCTTCTATGTTGAAATACTCTAGTTGGGATACAGTCATGCACTGCTGCCCAAGCTAAATCTCTTTTAAGAGAAACGATCAATCGTTAAAACTATACATACAACTTTTTTTGATGTTTGACAATATCTGTACTTAATACATTAATTTCATACTTCTTTATAAAATGATTAATATCACAATAAAATTTTGGCGGGTTAAAAGCATATGGCTTTGATAAAGACATAGACATCCATTTATATCTTGAAAAAAATCGTCCTGTATAAAATGTAATAAAAGCAGCAGTATTATAATTTTCTTCAGTTTTTTTCACACAATACGCTATGATTTTCAACATTAAAAACCTGTCGATATCTGGAAGATTTTTCCCCCCTAGTTCATGTTTTCTTCATATTTTATCCCTTGCAAGTTTCTCCATTTTAGAAGACTATAAAAAGCTAAAAAATATTTTTTAAATTTTTTTAAACCATAAAATGTTGGGAGGAAAAATAAAACCGTAAAACAGTAAAATTGGAAATAAAACTGCTTTGATAATTAGAATTTTTCCTTCTAAAGACAGGTTTCTTAATAACCAAAAATTTACTTTATCTTGTATTTTTTTTTAAACTGAGGTCCAATTTTCAATACCTAATAAAGAGCTATTAAAAACAATATCTAACATTTTAAAATTCGTTCTAGTAATTTTTATTTGACTTGTTATTTCCTCTTTACAATTTTCCGACAACATGCAGACACTTTTATCTATATTTAAAATTAGTGCTGACGCTTGTGCAAATATTTTTGCCCACAAAATAATACGACAAATTGAGGCGTTGGAGGTGCATATCACACTTAGGTCATCCATGTACCCTATACATTTTACTACTTTACCACCTCCTCCGGGTACATGGATTCCCCTTATAATCTTATCTGTTCTTAGTTTTTCTAGAAAGGGTTCCATAACGCATATAAAAAGAATGGGGGATAAGGGACACCCTTGTCTCACTCCAGAATACATTTTAAAAGATTTCCCACTGTGTCCTTTAAAAGCAACTTTACTAAAAGCTTGGTTATAAAAACTGGCAATCTGACTTCGGAAGAGCTCCGGAAGACCCATCCTCTCCAGAACCTGGAACAGGAAGGCATGGGACACGGAATCAAAAGCCTTCTCGAAGACCAGAATTACCACCGCTATTGCTATATTTCTTTCTTTTGTATATGTTAAAACATCCCTCATTAAAAACAGACTGTCTGCAATACGTCTTCCTGGGGCTGCGCATGTTTGGTCTTCTTTTATTAAAAGATGGATTACTTTTTTTAAACGATTGGCTAAAACTTTTGCTAAAATCTTATAGTCAACATTTAAAAGTGTGATGGGCCTCCAATTCTTTAGATCTGTGGGGTCTCCTTTTTTATATAATAAAAACATTACCCCCTTTCGCATGGAATCTGATAAAAGATGATTGTTTAAACATTCCTTACAAACTAAAATAAAATCTTCTTTAATTAGATCCCAGAAATTTACATAAAATTCACAGGGAAGCCCACCCTCTCCTGGTGTTTTCCCTTTTTTAAAACTACTAACTACATTAAAAAGCTCACCATCGTTTAAATCTTGCAGTAAAATCTCTCCATCTTCCTTACTTAAAACCATATTAATACTTTCTAAAATATCTCTTTTGCACCTTACATCAATATCTTTTTTACCATATAATTTTGAATAAAAATGTGTCGTAATATTTCAAATGTCTGTTGTCTTAGTATATATGTTACCCTCTTGTTCTAGCTCATTTATCTTTGATTTCTTAAAAGCTTTCTTAAAAAAATATCTGCTGCATTTCTCTCCATACTCCATATGTTGTATCTTAGCTTCAAAGATTATTGTTTTTCCTTTTTCTTTCAAGAATAAATTAATGTCATTTTTTTACTTCTTCTATCTTTTTATCAACCTCCACGCCAATTTCTCTCAACTTAAAAAGCCATTGTTGTCTTGCTATTTTTTTCCCCAATTAATAAAAAAGGACTTACATTTTACTTTATCCATTTCCCACCATTATACAATATTTTTGAAATAAAACCATTTCCTTTGTAAAGATTTATAAAAGAAACTAAAATGCTTTAAAACCTCCTCATCCTCCAACATAGACACATTCAGTTTCCATAAACCTTTCCCTTCAGGCTCTATTTCAGGACATGTAAAATCCGCCTTTAAAACCTTGTGGTCTGAAAATACATTGGGTGTTAAAAACATATTAATTGCTTTAAAAGAACGGGAATGAAATATAAAATCTATCCTGGAGCATACCACTTGACTTTTCCAGCTAAATCCAGGGTCTCTTGGATTAAGCTCCTTCCAGGTATCCTTTTAAAAAAAAGTCAGATGTTATGTTAATTAAAAGCTTTGAGGTTTTATCTAAAATAGCTTCATCTCTTTTTCTTTTCCTCCCACTTACTTCTAAAATGCAATTAAAATCACCCAATAAAATAGTATGATCAGCACCCGGTAAAAACATTTTCAAGGTTTCTAAAACATTAAATCTTTAATTTTTGTTTGGGGGTGCATAAACATTTATAAAACGTACAGATAACATATTATACTTAACTTTGACCATTAAAATTCTACCTGGAATGATCTCGATAACATTTTCAATACACCATCCTGGTCTGAGAAGGAAAGCAACCCTTGAGGATTGATTGTCTGCCCCCCCAGACCAGACAGAAGGACCATCCCAATCTTTTTTATATTCCTCATAACTCAGTTCATTTTCTATTGCACACTCTTGTAGGCATAAAACATCAGAATTAAAAGTTTTCAAATAATCTAAAAAGGCCACCCTCCGTGCCTTTGTTTTTAACTTTCTACAAATTATAGATAAACACTTTATGACAAAAGTAAAGAGGGGGTACCAGAAAGGCATTCCTGGGTTCTTCTTTTCGCCTGTACACTTTCCCCTCTCGGACTCTCAGATGCACCTCTTTTCTTCTTACACTCTGTGTCCATCAATTCTATCGTCTCTTTTTTTACTTTTTTTATTCATATGATGGACTTCTTTCCAGGCATCCTTGGAGAATCTCATTAGGGTTTCCCCGTCTGAGTCTCCCGGAGACCCGGCGTCTGTCGCTGACACAGTTACGCAAATGGAACTTAAACACCCATCATCACTGAAATGGGGTTGTTCTATATATTGGACTGGTTAATCTGTACTCTGCACGGGAACCAGAGTTGTTACAGATGCAGACCGTGCTCCGACACATGGGTCAACACGCACATAATCAACGGTCCGGTATGGACTCGACGATGCAACTTGTCGCATCTTTGGCACATTTTTGCATAAGGCTTGTTTGTTGCTAAGCCTGCTGCCTGCAAAGACTCCAGACTGTGATCCTTGATTTGGATCCGTATGTAATGGAGTTTGCGCTCCACCGGAACCTATCTTTTGTTTTACGCCCTCTCTGTACCAAACACGCTCTTTTCCCTCTGTTCCAGCAAGAGATCTTGCCGGGACCTCTTTGGGACTTCCAGTTGTTTCCCTCATTAAAACGGGTAGTCCGCCGCCGGACGTCCTCCTTCTAGAGGGCTCTCCACTGGAATCCTCTACCACAGGGTCTGAGCGCCTCATGGACGTCCTTGATCCCTGTGGCTTCACAAGACCTTCAATTCCATCTTTCCTTAACATGGCCCCAATGGTTGGGACCATTGTCTCCACAGCTTTGGACATGCTTGTGGCCCTTTCTTTGCCTGCTGTATCCAAAGCTGTATTACTGGAGACTTTCTCACTTTGTCTCGTGTGGTCCCTCTCACCATCATGAGACACTTCATTACTTGGTCCGGGCACGGCACGGTCTTCTTCAGCTTCCTTAGAATGGAACTTCGGACGATGTGCATGCATGCTTCCTGAGCGGTAGAAATGCTTCAACGGACATTTCCGAAACAGATGAGATGCGTCTCCGTACAAATCGCAGCTCCTGTTGTTACAGTTGAACGCCTGATGTTCTGGGCTCCCGCAATATCTGCACCTCGGACCCAGACAGTCGTCAAAGATGTGTCCATAGGTATAACACTTCCTAGGTAGGCTGGCCTGTAAACCTTAAATATCCTCTGTCACTGCCAAGTGTAAAGGAAGCGGGGAGAGTTTTCATTCCCTTTGGACTGTCTGGATCTTCCTTGAAGGTCACAAGAAACTGTCTCTTGCCATTCCAGATGCCAAAGACGTTCTGGAGCTTACAGTACCTACTCAGGAAGCACTCGATTGTTGTATCATCCACAAAGGGGTTGTACATATGTAATATGAGTGATACCTCTTCCCCAGCAACTCCATACTAATACCTTCTAGAACAGGGTTACCTTCATTTTCTTGGAATCGTTGGTAAAAGTTGTAACATGCACTGCTGCTGTAAAAAGTCAGGTCGTACAACTCCCGGAACTGCGAGTCTTGCATGCACAACAAAGATTTCGGTGTGAAGTCTAAAAGTTCTTGCAAGATGTTCTCTTCAACGTAACAAACTGAAACTTCCGGTCTCCGCTCCTCCTCAACGTGAAGCCGAATGCTGTCTTTAAGATGCGCAGTGCCACCCATCTCTCCTCTCTACGCCATCTCAATGTAGTTCTTCTTCAATCTAGCGTAACAGCAATAGTGTTAAACAGCATCCCTGATACAGGTTAGTTAGAAAAATAGAGTCTATCTCATTTCCAAGATGTACTCACTCACCCCTCATTTCACCTAAAGAGACAAACTCCCACAAGGGGCAGCCGCACAACAACTGTCCCATGCGCTTTACCTCCCTCTAGCTGTACATTCATATGTCCAAGAGACCCACCACCCCGTGTCATGCTGCTAAAACTCTTTACATGCAGAAGGAACTAGATAGATAGATAGATAGATAGATAGATAGATAGAAAGAAAGAAAGATAGGAGGGTCGATGTGTGCATGTTAATTAAAGTGGGAAGGTCTGAGAAGATTTATATACTACACATGGCCACAGAAAGAAACACAGACAATTAGAGAGGTTATCACTTTTATTTTTTGTAAGTTATTACAAGTCAATTATATTTTCCTCTACTGGATCATTACCTTGTCATGCTGAAGGCACTTGGGCACCTCAATGAAGCTGTGAGCCATACCATGTAGGGTCACCCAAGATGGGCAGGCCATAGCAAAGAGGTTAGACAAATCGTGTTTCACTGGAGAAGGAACTGGCAACCCACCATAAAAATCTTATGGATGAGCACAAACAGACACAAGATGTGCCTGGCGTGCTGAGGTCCATACGGTCACAGAGATTCAGACATGACTGAACAACCAAATCACATTTTACTTAAAGAAAATGTCAGCATGTAGATTACAAATATTTTCTATTCTTATAAATGAGGAGTGCATTGAGGCCTAGTATGCCATTTCTTCGGGATTTACAGAAATGAAGACTAAGCGCATACAAGGTCTCCCATCCAGGCATCAGCCAGGGAGAAGCTTGCTTAACTTAAAGGAAAAGACTGCATGTGTTATACGCAAGTTTATAGGACCATTGGTTCTTCTGGACTTATAAGTGACTACAGTGAAATCCTAGGGAATGGTCACAGGATATAAATTGTCTCCTTCCTCTCACCTGAAGAAATCAGAATAAGAGTACCTTCCAATGCAGTATAATTTATAAGTAGTAAGAAATTAAAATCTATTTATCTATCAATCTGTCTATTTATTTATTTGTTTATGTATTATTATCTAGTCTAGTTTTAAATCTGATGGTATTAAAATATGTTGCACCATGGGAAATGGACACATTTGTTACAACCCTAGCCCTGACGTGCCCATATTTCACTTTAGACATGAACTTCCCTTCTGTAATCCCATGTTTTTCAGATGTTTGAAGCAACAGAGTTTATTAAAAGGTGCAATGGTCACACAAAAACATAGATTTAAGGCAAATTAGAACCAAGAAAAGTCATTTGTATATATAACAGTTCATAAAATAAAGACTTTTCTTGCTGTCCAAAACCAATTTACCTTCTATCCAGTGCAGCTTCTGCAATGTGCAGCGTAAACATACAGGCCAAGAAAGCTCCTTTTAGCCTGCAAGCTCACCGAAAGGCTGCAGGTTTCTCACCCCTTTCCCAGAAGCCAAAGAACTGCCTTTTTTCTCTTGCAGAACCATGAGAAGCAGCAGTCACTGATAACTACTGACCCAATGCAGCCCAACTAATGGCATCCCCTTAGATACCTGCTATGGAGAAAGGAACCTGTGGATGACTTCATAATGCCTATGACCTCAGTCTATGTCTTCACATGAACTAGTGAGTGAGCTTGCAAAGTGCACACATCGGAGCCTCTGAGTTAAGCCTGGATGTGACTGACTGACCGGAAGATTTAAACAGATCTGGCATAAAAGTGCACCCTCTAGCTGCAAGGCATGTGAAACACATCAAACCTTATCTTTCATACAGTATATCTTTTTTTTATTTTTTATTTCAGGCTTTCATAAACACGACAGAAAATAAAATATTTTTTTTTGTAAATAACAATGAAAAATATAAAATGTTTTCCTCATCATAGGAAAAACTGCACAAAATCCTCACAGGGAAATACAATGTTCAATACATCATATTTTATATATATTGGGTAAAATACAGATTTTAAAACACAGCATATAAAAAACAAGGACATTTTCTAATAAAAGAGACATTTTTCTCATAAAAGGAAAAAGTATTTCCATAAAAGAAAAGTTTTCATAAAAAAGATTTGCTTACTAATACATAAAATCATCTAACTTATAAACAAATCCTTTGTAAAAAATAAATACTAAAATAAACTTTTCTAAAAACGTTCCCTTCTAACTGTCCCTTAAACTCTAATCTATGCTGTCCCTTCAACCCCTGCTGTACTTATAATACTCTGTATCTTTCCCTTCCTCTTCTGTCCCTCGCCATATCTCTGAATGTTTTATACATAATTAATTACGAGGGAAAAAAATAAACAAAATACATTTAAAATATGATAAAACTTTTAATTATTCTGTACTAGCATTTTATTCCATTGTTTTTGTTTCCATAAATGTTCAGTATCATTATGTCTTTTTTTATCAAGTAAATAATAAATATACATTTGACTAAAAATCATATTTATACTTTGCTGTACAGTTAAAATGTCCCTGTTAAATAAAAATAGATTTTGCACCTTCTTTGACTGTATTTATAATCTGCCATGTAATTTGTGCTTGTCTTTTATTTTCTATACCAAAAGAACCATATAGGATGAAATCGTATGTTATATTAATCCCTCCAATATTTAATAAAATAGGTGTCATTTTTTTCCATATCATCTGAGCAAAAGAACAACCCCAAAATAAATGTAGCACGGTCTCGCTTCCAACACAGTTCTCTCTGGGACATATTTCACTTAATACTAATCTTCTTCTATGTTGAAATACTCTACTTGGGATACAGTCATGCACTGCTGCCCAAGCTAAATCTCTTTGGGTGTTTGTTAAAACTTTACTTGAGACCTGTGTCCATATCTTTCTGCATATATTTTCAGAGAAACGATCAATCGGTAAAACTATTAATTTTTCTTCAATTGACTGAGTCAACTTTTTATGATGTTTGACAATATCTGAACTTAATACATTAATTTCATACTTCTTTATAAAATGATTAATATCACAATAACATTTTGGCGGGTTAAAAGCATATGGTTTTGATAAAGTCATAGACATCCATTTATATCTTGAAAAAAATCGTCCTGTATAAAATTTAATAAAAGCAGCTGTATTATCATTTCCTTCAGTTTTTTTCACACAATACGCTATGATTTTCAACATTAAAAACCTGTCAATATCTGGAAGATTTTTCCCTCCTAGTTCATGTTTTCTGCATATTTTATCCCTTGCAAGTTTCTCCATTTTAGAAGACCATAAAAAGTAAAAAAATATTTTTTAATTTTTTTTAAACCATAAAAAGTTGGGAGGAAAAATAAAACCGTAAAACAGTAAAATTGGAAATAAAACTGCTTTGATAATTAGAATTTTTCCTTCTAAAGACAGGTTTCTTAATAACCAAAAATTTACTTTATCTTGTATTTTCTTTAAAACTGAGGTCCAATTTTCAATACCTGATAAAGAACTATTAAAAACAATACCTAACATTTTAAAATGTGTTCTAGTAATTTTTTTTTGACTTGTTATTTTCTCTTTACAATTATCCGACAACATGCAGACACTTTTATCTATATTTAAAATTAGTGATGACGCTTGAGCAAATATATTTGCCCACAAAATAATACGACAAATTGAGGCGTTGGAGGTGCATATCACACTTAGGTCATCCATTACACCCTTGTCTCACTCCAGAATATATTTTAAAAGATTTCCCACTGTGTCCTTTAAAAGCAACTTTACTAAAAGCTTGGTTATAAAAACTGGCAATCTGACTTAGGAAGGCCTCCGGAAGACCCATCCTCTCCAGAACCTGGAACAGGAAGGCATGGGACACGGAATCAAAAGCCTTCTCGAAGTCCAGACTTACCACCGCTGTTGCTATATTTCTTTCTTTTGTATAAGTTAAAACATCCCTCATTAAAAACAGACTGTCTGTAATACGTCTTCCTGGGACTGCGCATGTTTGGTCTTCTTTTATTAAAAGATGGATTACTTTTTTTAAACGATTTGGCTAAAACTTTTGCTAAAATCTTATAGTCAACATTTAAAAGTGTGATGGGCCTCCAATTCTTTAGATCTTTGGGGTCTACTTTTTTATATAATAAAACCATTACCCCATTTCGCATGGAATCTGATAAAAGATGATTGTTTAAACATTCCTTACAAACTAAAGTAAAATCTTCTTTAATTAGATCCCAGAATATTACATAAAATTCACAGGGAAGCCCATCCTCTCCTGGGCCCTCATTCAATTACCGGCCGTAAATCGGCCGTAAGGCTGCGATTCCTTGCGGGGGTTCAGTTAACTCGTGATTCTATTATACAGCCCCACAAGGATCTCCCCTTACGGCCGGCCGCATATCTTGAAACCGGCCGTAAGCTGTGAAATCTAAAAACTCAAAAATAAATTCAAGCCTGCACTGTACAGCTCTGTAAATGCTAGGGATCATATTGGGGGACATGAGGATTAAAAGTAACCCCCCTCTCAAGCTTGCACATCAGCCCAAACCCAGTGGCGGCTGGTGACTTTTCAAGTTGGAGGGGCGACAGGGCGAAACATAGCCACTCCCCCTTTTCAAACCACACCCATTTTATAACTCCTCCCCCTGACGTCATAATGACCTTTATAAGCCCCGCCCAATGACCTTATGCTTGTAAAGCCCATTGAAATACATGATCTGCAATGCAGAAATGTCAAGAAGTAAAGTAACAATGTGTTAAATTCATTGGTATACAATATAGTTTGAAAAAACTCATGTGACAAGACTACAGCAATATCATAATTGCACCTATACGTATTAACAGAAAAATTAAAGGAGTGACACCTACCATTAGTCGGCTCTTCTTCTCAGGGTATTCATGTTCATTAAGTTGACCAATGAGTAGAAACAAATCTGCAGCCACATAGGGTTTGCACCTGGGGTTGAAAGAAAACAAGCAAATCAATCAGACCATTCAAGAACAAAACCATACTTTCAAAACCTTAAAAGACCAAGTGGAACCATATAGGCCCCAAACATACCTTAGAAGACCAAGTGTGACTATATAGGCCCCAAACATACCTTAGAAGACCAAGTGTGACTATATAGGCCCCAAACATACCTTAGAAGACCAAGTGTGACTATATAGGCCCCAAACATACCTTAGAAGACCAAGTGTGACTATATAGGCCCCAAACATACCTTAGAAGACCAAGTGGGACTATATAGGCCCCAAACATACCTTAGAAGACCAAGTGGGACTATAGGCCCCAAACATACCTTAGAAGACCAAGTGTGACTATATAGGCCCCAAACATACCTTAGAAGACCAAGTGTGACTATATAGGCCCCAAACATACCTTAGAAGACCAAGTGTGACTATCTAAGCCCCAAACATACCTTAGAAGACCAAGTGTGACCATAGGCCCCAAACATACCTTAGAAGACCAAGTGGAACTATATAGGCCCCAAACATACCTTAGAAGACCAAGTGTGGCCATATAGGCCTCAAACATACCTTAGAAGACCAAGTGTGACCATAGGCCCCAAACATACCTTAGAAGACCAAGTGGGACCATATAGGCCTCAAACATTCCTTAGAAGACCAATCAGCACTGCATAGGCCCAAACCAGTGGATCTTGGGATTCAAGAAAACAACAACATTTCACTTCTGTTTAGACCACACAATAATCAATGTCAAACAAACACGTTGAATTAGCATATGGATAACCATATGAGCAGTAACGCCACGCCAAGGCTTCAACAATTGTTACTGACCATTCACACACCTTTCATAGCTCCTTCAATATGCACACCCACACACCATTCATACTTTACTTACCACTAGTTATTTTTGGTAGTGAGGTGGTGCCATTTCTGAGAACTTTACGTACCCTTGAAGGTGCCTCCAATTCCTTCAAACCAATGCATTTAACCGCTACAGGGCCATGGTGCTTTTTAATTACTTTTTTGATCCTCTTCAATGTGGAGAAGCATCTTTCTGGTTCTTTAGTAGTCTTCGTTGTTGTAAGCAGGATTCCTTATAGCTTCACTCACTCTGTTAAATTATGTAGATTAAATTGATGCTAAAGTTGCTGCAGAGCAACAGCACTTGTACAGACATGGAATTCTTGCTTCCTGTACACAAGTGACAGCTACCCTTGGAAGTGCCTCCAATTCCTTCAAACCACGCCAAGGCTTCAACAATTGTTACTGACCATGCACACACCTTTCATAGCTCCTTCCATATGCACACCCACACACCGTTCATACTTTACTTACCACTAGTTATGTTTGGTAGTGTGAGGTGGTGCTGCTTAACGCAGTTTATCTTTGCACACCTTGGGGGTATGCATTCTTCTTTGCTTCAATCACTTGTATTTTAATTTTGCACGGCGATCTTTCAAAGAACAAAACTTCTCAATGGTTTTTTCATTGAAGTGTGGGATCTCGGAAATCAGTTGCTTTTCCATTGAGAGCATCGCCAATGCATTCAACCGCTCCAGGGACATGGTGCTTCTTAAAAAGGTTTTTATCCTCTTCAATGTTGAGAAGCATCTTTCTGATTCTGCAGTAGTCATTGGTGTTGTAATCAGGATTCTTAATAATTTTACTGTCTCTGTGAAATCATTCTGCAGATTAAATTGATGGAAAAGTTTGTGCAGAGCAACAGCACTTGTACAAGTATGAAACTCTGTCTTCCCATACAGAAGTGACAGCTCAGTGCGTAATTGTTCCTTCTTCAGTATTGGATATGCTTGCACGGTGTCTTCCAGAGCTTGGGTTGGAAAGCAAGTGTCATGGGTTTTATACAAGTCACTTTGAACAAGTTTGGCACTGACTAGGTGATTTGAAAATGAAAAACGTTCTTTTGCATGAACCACCACTATGTCACATACCTCTCTTGAAAGTTGTCTCAAGGTTGAGATCTCCGCACTCCGTCTGTTGACTGTTAGATCGCTTGGCAAACTTGCTTCTATCTCTTCCACAGAATTACGGATTTTCTGGATGCTGGCGACAAAGTCTTCTGTGACTTTTTTTATATAAACAGTATCCGTGTCTCGCTTCTGAAGCTGACTATAGAGGATGTCTACATGTGGCATTATTAAATGAAATAATTTAAGGAAGTAAAGGAACTCCCTGTCTTCCAGCATTCCAATGAAACCTGCGGCTTCCCGTATAGATGTTGGATCAAAGTTTAGACATGCTTCAATTGTCTGGAAACACTCAAGTAGCGCATCTCTGTTCTCGTAGATCACGTTCACGGTCCTAACGTTGAAGTTCCATCGTGTCGGTGCACCTCTTGAAAGTCTTCTACCAACTACCTCATCCAGAACTCCAGTCCTTTTTGGAGAGCGTGAAAAAAAAGATGGTATGCCGCCTATGTTTGAAAAAAAAACTCGAACTCTTCCAATCCTTGAAACTGCTTTCTCCATTATTAGGTTCAGTTGGTGAGCATAGCAATGGACGTAGTGTGCGTTCGGGTACACGTCTTTTATTTTTCTTTGAACTCCTCCTTGATCTCCACGCATCACACTGGCACCATCATAGCTTTGAGCTATGAGTTTCTTCTTGTCTTCTAGCTCTGGGAGAACAGTATTCAGTGTTTCCAGCACAACAGCAGCAATGGAGTCTGCATCCGTTGATTTCATTTCCGTGAAGCCATCAAATCTTTCCACCACTTGATGCTTCTTGTCAATGTAGCGATAGACTACAACGCACTGTGTCCTATCGGAAATATCGGTTGTTTCATCCGCTTGGATTGCCACAAACTGGGCTTCCTTAAGCTCTTGGTGAATCACTTCCTTTATAACTTCATGCATGCAGTCCAGTAGCTCATTCTGCACGGTTTTGGAAGTGCCCTTAAACACAGTTGCAGTCTTCAAATGCTGTTCCATTGCACTATCGATACTGCCAACCAAATCCACCAGGCCTCGAAACACTCCTGGATTTAGCGATGCTTCACTCTCGTCGTGTCCTCTTAATGCCAGTTCAAAGGCGCCACAAAAGCGAACACAATCAATTATCTTCGAAAGGATGTACCGGTTCTTAGCCACTTCTTCGTTGTGTTTTTGAATGCTGACTTGGTATCCTTGGTCCAGTTGAACAGCAATGTTCGCCTGTCCAAGCATCTCAAACTTGATCCTGTTATCCGAGTGAGCTTTAGAACTTTTGAGTTTTGCCAATTTGTCAGCTAGATGTTTGACGTCAGTCACTCCAGTTTTGGTCCAAGCAGCGTCACCACCAAATAGGATGCATGGGAAACAATATAAGGACTTCCTAGAAACGCTTCCAGAAAGCCAGTCGTTCTTCTTGTACCATTCAGTATTGAAATTACGGACATATTGCTTCCCTCTATCTCTTGCGATTTGCTGCAGATTTATCTCTGGTTGGTCAGCTCCTAACCGTTTTACTTCCACCTTCTCCTCATAGGTTAGGGTGGCGAAGGGCTTCACAAGTAGAGAGTCAATAGTATTCATTTCTGATATTGATACCAATAAAAGAAAGAGATCACGGTATATTAATTTATATTATGTCACAAAATTACTTTAAAATAACAGTGTGTTGATTTCATTACAGATTGCAAACCCTCATGTGACAAGACTACATCAACATCAAATTTGCACCTATACACATGGACAGAAAATTAAAGGCAATGATACTCACCAACAGTTGACTCTCCTTCTCGGGGTATTCACGTCCAGTAAGTCAACCAACGTGTCCAAACAAATCTGCTTTCACAGATAGTTTGCACCTGGGGGGTGATAGAAAACAACAAAAAAAACATTAGAACGTTTAAGACCCAAACCGTAACTTTTAAAACCTTAAAAGTCCAAGTGTGACCATATACTCACCAACAGTTGACGCTCCTTCTCGGGGTATTCACGTCCAGTAAGTCAACCAACGAGTCCAAAGAAATCTGATTCCACAGATAGTTTGCACCTGGGAAGTTATAGAAAACAAAAAAAAAAACATTAGAACGTTTAAGACCCAAACCGTAACGTTTAAAACCTTAAAAGAGCAAGTGTGACCATATAGGCCCCAACCGCCCCTTAAAAACCTTAAATAACAAATTGGGACCATATAGGCCCCAACCGCCCCTTAAAAACCTTAAATAACAAATTGGGACCATATAGGCCCCAACCGCCCCTTAAAAACCTTAAATAACAAATTGGGACCATATAGGCCCCAACCGCACCTTAAAAACCTTAAATAACAAATTGGGACCATATAGGCCCCAACCGCACCTTAAAAACCTTAAATAACCAATTTTGACCATATAGGCCCCAACCGCACCTTAAAAACCTTAAATAACAAATTGGGACCATATAAGCCCCAACCGCACCTTAAAAACCTTAAATAACAAATTGGGACCATATAGGCCCCAACCGCACCTTAAAAACCTTAAATAACAAATTGGGACCATATAGGCCCCAACCGCACCTTAAAAACCTTAAATAACAAATTGGGACCATATAGGCCCCAACCGCACCTTAAAAACCTTAAATAACAAATTGGGACCATATAGGCCCCAACCGCACCTTAAAAACCTTAAATAACAAATTGGGACCATATAGGCCCCAACCGCACCTTAAAAACCTTAAATAACAAATTGGGACCATATAGGCCCCAACCGTACCTTAAAAACCTTAAATAACATATAGGCCCAAAAAAAAAAAAATAATAATATATAAATATATATATATATATATATATATATAAATATATATATATATATATATATATATATATATATATATATATATATATATATATAAAAATTGATATCAATATATCACAATAAATAAATATATATATATATATATATCAAATTGATATATATATATATATATATATATATATATATATATATTTATTTATTGTGATATATTGATATTAATTTTTATATATATATATATATATATATATATATATCCAAATATATATATATATATATATATATATATAAAAAATTACACATAAATATACATAAACATATACATACAACAATATATATTAATTGATATTTATTATTTGATTAATTGATGTTCTTTATTACATGGTATATTATATTGTTCATGCATTTCTATTACACTTTATTTGTTATACATATTACAGTGCTATTTTTTGGCTATACATGTTACAGGATATTATCCTGTAACATGTATATCACATAAAATAGCCCTGTAATATGTATAATACATACAGGGTCAAACAAGTTCACACTAACCTTTTTTACCCTTACAGGCTTCCATACCTGCTTGCTGATTTGCTAATTTTTTAAAGACTCTCATTGGTTGAAATCGATGTCAATCAAAAATTTCAGCCAATCAGAGTCCTTCAAAAATTAGTATATATAGCAGACCGTGGGAAAAAAACAATTAATCGCGGGAGGGGCTCCTTGTAGGAGGAGCTCTTTTAGTGTGTTGTTTTTTTTTTTTTTAGAGCGTCGGTTTTTTTTTGTGGAGGCCTCTTTCAATGGGCCAGAATGGATGGATGGACAATGGCTTCAATCAAGATTGGATTATTTTTGATCATTGGCTTCAATCAACATGGATTATTTTATTTTTGATCATTGGCTTCAATCAACATGGATTATTTTATTTTTGATCATTGGCTTCAATCAACATGGATTATTTTATTTTTGATCATTGGCTTCAATCAACATGGATTATTTATTTTTCATGACTATATCCAGAGAGGACAGAAGGCCAACGCTGGAGGGGTCAATTTTACAGGTAAGTATGTGCTGTTGTTTATTTTATTTTATTTTTAATGTTTGTTTAAAGCTGTTTATTTTTGTTTAAAAATGTGTTACTAACTGTACTAACAATGTGTTAGCTTACTGTTTAATTGTAATAATGTTTTTACTTTTTACTGTATTTTTTTTTCCCTTCCCTTATTTTTATTTTATCTTTAGAAGTGACAGGCACATATACATGCCTGTTACTTCTAAAAATGGAATAAAAATAGGGGGGGGGGGGGGGGTAGGTAGTTTGTTCATCCAGGGTGGGGTCGGTCACGGTCAGGCGCCCATCGGTCGCCCATAGGCCACGACCAGGGGTGGCACAGGCCTCATGGGGGTGAACATCCACCCCCATGTGGCCTGGTCAACCCCGCTCACTGCCCGATAATACCCGGGGTAGCATAGGCCGCATCGGGGTGGTGCCGGGGGCCCGGTGGTGATCGGGCCTCGGGGGTGGCATAGGGCGGCAACATGGAGGTCATCAGGGGTGGCACAGGCCTCATCAAGGGGGTGATCCGATCACCCCCATGTGGGCCTGTGCCACCCCGCTCACCACCCGACTACCCCGATCCCGTGATCGGTGTAATCCGATGGTGGCATGATGGCATAGCTAGGCTAGCATAGGGCAGGCCTGATCGGGGGTGGCACAGGCCACATGGGGGTGATGGCTGGGGTCGTCGGTGGTAGTTGGTGGGTGGCTGGGTAGGTGGCACTGGCAGGCTAGGCAGGCATAGTGGGGGACTGGGGGTAACTGGTCACCCCTAACTTTTATTAGGGGCTACTAGGGGTTTTGGTTTGGCCAGGGGCAGGGCAGGTGTAGACTTACTGTGTTAGGCAGGCAGAGCAGATGAGTAGATTCAGCCAGGGAGGTCTCTCAGTCTCAGCGTGACCAGGGTCAGGAAACAGAAAGGGGGAAGGGACAGGGAACTGGTGGTTTTATTGACTGTATCAGTCAATCAAAATTTAAACTCGAGGCCCTATTTGCTGGCGGGCGCTCAGGGCTAACGGTCTGGGTGGGTTTAGATTGATCACTTAGTAACTGGACAGCCTTCCATCATTGATTGGTCAATGATGGAAGACTGTCATTTATTAATTGATACATTTATGACCGCCCATGCATATCTTCACTGTGATGGTGGGCGGCATGCATTAACGGTCAGGGACAGGGGGCCAGGCCAGGACTCATTGAAGAGAGAGAAGAGTCTAAAGGTTAGTGTACACAGTGTATAACTATTGTAATTTGATCACACAGGGTGCAGGCAGGGGGCGATAGATACACACTTACAGCATTAGTTAATGTAGCGCAAGGGTTATTTTAAAGTAACAGTGTCCCTTTTCTAACTTTACTTCATTTTTAATACTATTTAGACTTGAAATGATGATGTACACCTTATATTTATTTGTTTTTGGGTTATACTAATACATTGTTGTGTTTTTTTTATTGCAGGGTGAAGAAAATATTTGGGGGGGCGTTTGCCCTGACGCCCCAATGGACGGGCCGCCCCTGCCCAAACCCGAGTTCAAATTAACTGTTTATTTTCCGGCTGCGGCGTGGGCGTGTCTGAAGTGCTCCAAGCACTCTGGACTTTTTACATGTATATTTTACGTATATTAAAAATAAAATATTTTACGGATTTGAGTATAGGATAATTATGTGCTATATTTTCTAACACCTAAAATCCCTTTATAGTCTTCTCAAAGTGCAGGATGGCTTTATTTGAGCTATTTTATGTGCTTAATTGGTGCTAGCGGGACCTGTTTGCTGCAAGTAAGCTGTGGCTCGTTTTTAGCCTTGCAGACAGGGTTCCCGGAGCAATAGAATCGCAACCAGGCTTTTCTTACGGCCGATTTCCTTGCGGCCGTTTTAGATCAAAGGCTTTCCTCCTGCGAGATCGGCTGTAAGAGATAGCAAGGCGCCGGCCGCAAGCCTGCCGGAGTCCCCGGACGGAGGGGAATAGAATAGCCGGAAAGCTTGCGGCTGGTCCTTGCGGCCCCGCAGCGGCTGCGGCCGGTAATAGAATGAAGCCCCTGGTGTTTTCCCTTTTTTAAAACTATTAACTACATTAAAAAGCTCACCATTGTTTAAATCTTGCAGTAAAATCTTCCTTACTTAAAACCATATTAATTCTTTCTAAAATATCTCTTTTGCACCTTACATCAATATCTTTTTTACCATATAAATTTGAATAAAAATGTGTCGTAATATTTAAAATATCTGTTGTCTTAGTATATATTTTACCCTCTTGTTGTAGCTCATTCATCATTGATTTCTTAAAAGCTTTCTTAAAAAATATCTGCTGCATTTCTCTCCATACTCCATATGTTGTATCTTAGCTTTAAAGATTATTGTTTTTCCTTTTTCTTTCAAGAAAAAATTAATGTGATTTTTTACTTCTTCTATCTCTTTATCAACCTCCACACCAATTTCTCTCAACTTAAAATGCCATTGTTGTCTTTTTTGTAAAAGATCATACTTTTCTCGTTTATGTCTTGCTATTTTTTTCCCCCATTTAATAAAAAAGGACTTACATTTTACTTTTACCATTTCCCACCATAATACAATATTTTTCAAATAAAACCGTTTCTTTTGTAAAGATTTATAAAAGAAACTAAAATGCTTTAAATACTCCTCATCCTCCAACATAGACACAATAAGTTTCCATAAACCTTTCCCTTCAGGCTCTATTTCAGGACATGTAAAATCTGCCTTTAAAACCTTGTGGTCTGAAAATACATTGGGTGTTAAAAACATATTAATTGCTTTAAAAGAACGGGAATGAAATATAAAATCTATCCTGGAGCATACCACTTGACTTTTCCAGCTAAATCCAGGGTCTCTTGGATTAAGCTCCTTCCAGTTATCCTTTAAAAAAAAGTCAGATGTTATGTTAATTAAAAGCTTTGAGGTTTTATCTAAAATAGCTTCATCTCTTTTTCTTTTCCTCCCACTTACTTCTAAAATGCAATTAAAATCACCCAATAAAACAGTATGATCAGTACCCGGTAAAAACATTTTCAAGGTTTCTTAAACATTTAATATTTCATTTTTGTTTGGGGGTGCATAAACATTTATAAAACGTACAGATAACATTATATACTTAACTCTGACCATTAAAATTCTACCTGGAATGATCTCAATAACATTTTCAATACACCATCCTGGTCTGAGAAGGACAGTAACCCCTGAGGATCGATTGTCTGCCCCCTCCAGACCAGACAGAAGGACCATCCCAATCTTTTTTACATTCCTCATTTTCTATAGCACACTCTTGTAAGCATAAAATATCACAATTAAAAGTTTTCAAATAATCTAAAAAGGCCACCCTCCGTGCCTTTGTTTTTAACTTTCTACAATTTATATATAAACACTTTATGGAGGCCATCAATCTCCAACATCATGGGGCAAATTTTCAAACATATTCATATCTGCCATTCCCTTCTTAAAACTGGGAGTCCGCCGCTGGACTTCCTCCTTCTAGAGGGCTCTCCACTGGAATCCTCTACCACAGGGTCTGAGCGCCTCATGGATGCCCTTGATCCCTTTGGCTTCACAAAACCGTCAATTCCATCACTCCTTCCCATGGCCCCAGGGGTTGGGGCCATTGTCTCCACAGCTTTGGGCATGCTTGTGGCCCTTTCTTTGCCTGCTGTATCCAAAGCTGTATTACTGGAGACTTTCTTACTTTGTCTCGTGTGGTCCCTCTCACCATCACCAGACACTTCATTACTTGGTCCGGGCACGGCACTGTCTATGGATGTTTCCTTGGAACGGAACTTCGGACGATGTGCATGCATGCTTCCTGAGCGGTACAAATGCTTCATTGGACATTTCCGAAACAGATGAGATGCGTCTCCGCACAGATCGCAGCTCCTGTTGTTACAGTTGAATGCCTGATATTCCGGGCTCCCGCAATATCTGCACCTCGGACCCGGACAGTCGTCAAAGATGTGTCCATAGGTATAACACTTCCTGCAGAATGTACACTGGCCTGTAAACCTTAAATATCCTCTGTCACTGCCTAGTGTAAAGGAAGTGGGGGGAGTTTTCATTCCCCCTGGACTGTCCAGGTCTTCCTTGAAGGTCACAAGAAACTGTCTCTTGCCATTCCAGATGCCAAAGACGTTCTGGAGCTTACGAACCATGCGAACTGTCTTGCAGTACCTACTCAGGAAGCACTCGATTGTTGTATCATCCACAAAGGAGTTGTGCATATGTAACATGAGAGATACCTCTTCCCTGGCATACAGCAACTCCATACTAATACCATCTAGAACAGGGTTACCTTTTTTTCTTGGAATTGTTGGTAGAAGTTGTAACAATCACTGCTGCTGTAAAAAGTCAGGTCGTACAACCCCCGGAACTGCGAGTCTTACATGCACAACAAAGATTTCGGCGTGAAGTCCAAAAGTTCTTGCAAGATGTTCTCTACGATGTAACAAACTGTGTACAGGTGAGAGTGGGTGTGGCTTGGCCTGTGTAGTTATATCTGGGTGCATTTGTGTGAGGTCAGGTTTGAATCTGCTCTAAGTCAGTGCACAGTTTCTGTCTGCATTAATCAGTGTACAGGTGAGAGTGGGTGTGGCTTGGCCTGTGTAGTTATATCTGGGTGCATTTGTGTGAGGTCAGGTTTGAACCTGCTCTAAGTCAGTGCACAGTTTCTGTCTGTTGCATTAATCAGAGTACAGGTGAGAGTGGGTGTGGCTTGGCCTGTGTAGTTATATCTGGGTGCATTTGTGTGAGGTCAGGTTTGAATCTGCTCTAAGTCAGTGCACAGTTTCTGTCTGTTGCATTAATCAGAGTACAGCTGAGAGTGGGTGTGGCTTGGGCTGTGTAAGTTATATCTGGGTGAAATTGTGTGAGTTCTGTTTGAATCTGCTCTAAGTCAGTGCAGAGTTTTCTGTCTGTTGCATTAATCAGAGTACAGGTGAGTGTGGGTGTGGCTTGGGCTGTGTAAGTTATATCTGTGTGTATTTTGTTGTTTTCTGTTGAATCGGTTCTGTGGGGCAGGACCGTGTTTTCTATCCTGTGCTCTTTTATCATTGTACAGGCAAGTAGGCGGGGTCTATTTTAACAAGGGAAGGGAGAGCTTGGGAGCTTGCAATCATTTCTAGTGTAAGTGTAGTTGGTGTGTAGGAGATTAAATAAAAGGAGGAAATCCAAATAAGGGGTATTATAAGAAAAAACAGAAAACAAACGTACATATTGTTTCTGTTTTGTTTGGTTTAAGGTGTGGAAAGTAAATCTTTATACAAATACATTGATTTGTTTTCTCACTGTATTTTTGTAACTGATAATCATGAGTCAGTCCAGTGGAAACCTCACTCAGTGTACATCCTGCCAAATGTATGCACTACTGGAACAGATGATCCAGGGTCCATACCTCTGTGACAGGTGTGAGCATGTTGCCTCTTTGGAAGCTCAAATTGAAGATCTGGAGAGGAGAATTGCAGCACTTAGTGATATTGCTCCACTGGAAAGGGAGTTGGTGCTCACGGAGCACAGTTTAGCTGGGCCTAGTATGGAGGGAGGAGATGGGGCTAGTGAGGATGGCCAGTGAGGTAGCTGGGTTACAGTTAGAAGGGGAATCAGGGGGTACAGGAGGAGGCAGGCCAGTTCTGAGTTGGCAAACACCAACAGATTTGCCAGATTGAGTGAAACTGTTGGGGATGTCCATTCAGGAATGGCAATGCCAGATAGAGCTGTTCCCTCTAACAGCCGGGAGAACAGTTCTACTGGAGGAGAGGGAGGGCAGAATAGGCAGAGCAACAGACATGTTTTGGTGGTAGGGGACTCTATTATTAGGAAGGTAGACAGGGTAATTTGTCACCCAGATCCCAGCAATCGAACAGTTTGCTGTCTCCCGGGTGCTCGGGTTCGGCATGTTGTGGATCGGGTGGATAAATTATTGGGAGGGGCTGGTAATGAACCGGCGGTCTTGGTACACATTGGTACCAATGACAAAGTTAGTGGAAGATGGAGCGTCCTAAAGAATGATTTTAGAGAATTAGGGAATAAGCTTAAAGCAAGGACCTCCAAGGTAGTATTTTCTGAGATACTACCAGTGCCACGTGCTAGCCCAGGGAGGCAGAAGGAGCTTAGGGAGGTTAATGCGTGGCTAAAAAAGTGGTGCAGTACAGAGGGTTTTGGGTTTTTAGAGCACTGGGCTGACTTCTCACTTGGGTACAATCTCTATAGCAGGGATGGATTGCACCTTAATGATGAGGGCGCTTTTGTGCTAGGGAATAGGATGGTAGAACGGCTGGGGGAGTTTTTAAACTTGTAGGTGGGGGGGAGGGACTATATAGTATTGGGGTAAATAGGGTAGAGAGGGAAAGGGATGAATTATTTACCCATGGGGGAGGAGAAGGGGGGGGGTTACAATAGAAAGTAGGGAGATATTAATAGGGGCCTCAAATACAGTGGCAGGCACTTCACATCAGCAGAGCCATAGCAACATAAAGTGTATGATTGCAAACGCAAGAAGTTTGCCTGGGAAAATGGATGAGCTAGAAATATTAGCAGAACAAGAAAAATGGGGCTTAATAGGCATTACGGAAACATGGTGGGATGAATCTCATGACTGGACTGTTAATCTGGATGGTTATAACCTATTTAGGAAAGATAGGGGAAATGGTAAAAGAGGAGGAGGGATCTGTCTTTATGTTAAGCCTGAATTTAAGCCTATAGTTAGAGAAGATATTTATGCTGGCACTAACAGCATCATTGAATCCTTGTGGGTTGAGCTAAATAGTGGAGGAGCTAATTCTAAATGCATATTGGTGGGAGTATGCTATAAACCCCCAAATATAGCTGAAAGTGAGGAAATACAATTATTGTTACAGATTGGAAATGCAGCTAAGCATGGGCAAGTTCTAATAATGGGAGACTTTAATTACCCTGATATAAACTGGATAAACGAGACCAGCAGCTCAGCTAAGGGGAGCAGGTTCTTGAGTACACTCAGGGATCATTATCTAGCCCAGGTAATACAAGAAGCTACTAGAAATGGGGCCATCTTGGATTTAGTCACCACAAGTAATATTGATATAATATCAAATGTAAAAATAGGGGAACCCTTGGGGAACAGTGATCACAACACAGTCTCATTTGAGATTGAATACAAAAAACAGAGTTGTAAGGGGCCAACAAAAACTCTAAATTTATTAATGACATTGAAGTAGGACTTGAATGTAGTGTCTCCATTTTTGCTGATGACACTAAGTTGTGCAAGGTAATAAAATCAGATAATGATGTACTTTCCCTACAAAAGGATTTGCATAAATTAGAGAAATGGGCGGCTAAATGGCAGATGAGATTCAATACAAATAAATGTAAGGTTATGCATTTGGGAAGGAACAATAGCCAAGCAATCTATAATCTTAATGGAGCAAATCTAGGGGTATCAGATATTGAAAGGGATTTGGGAGTACTAGTGGACAACCACCTAGGTAACAGCGCTCAAAGCCAAGCAGCGGCTGCAAAGGCAAATAAAATATTAGCATGTATTAGGAAGGGTATAGAAGCCAGGGAAGAAGATATAATTCTGCCACTATACAAATCTCTAGTACGCCCTCATTTGGAATATGGAGTACAATTTTGGGCACCACCTCACAAAAAAGACATTTTAGAGCTGGAAAAAGTACAGAGAAGGGCTACAAAACTAATAAGGGGAATGGAGGGGCTAAGTTATGAAGAAAGACTAGCAAAATTAAACTTATTTTCGCTAGAAAAAAGGCGTCTAAGAGGAGATATGATTACGTTATATAAATACATCCAGGGTCAATATAAGGCTTTGTCAAGTGAACTTTTTGTAGCAAGAGATTTTCAACTGACAAGAGGACATCCGTTGAGGTTAGAGGAAAAAAGATTTCACCTTAAACAAAGAAAAGGGTTCTTCACAGTTAGGGTGGTTAAACTGTGGAATTCTCTACCAAAGGAGGTGGTGACAGCGAATTCGATAGACAACTTCAAAAAGGGGTTAGATATATTTCTGAATAAAGAGGGCATTCAAGGCTATCCTAGATAACTAGCAAGGAATATTGATCCAGGGAGAAATTTGATCGCCAGTTTCCGGGGTCAGGAAGGAATTTTGCTTTTTTTTCCCCTTATGAGACAATTGGCAAAGTTTCAATGTTTTTTTTTTTTATGTTTGCCTTCCTCTGGATCAATTAACAATAATAATAAATAGTCCAAATTAAAAAGATCAATAGAGATCTAAAAAGGTTGAACTTGATGGACTAACTCTTTATTCATCCTCCAATACTATACTATTAATAATTATTTAATCAATAATTTAATTAATAACTAATCTGCATATTGCAGATCAGAGGAGATCTTAACAGGTTGAACTTGATGGACTGAAAGTCTTTTTTCAACCTTAATTACTATGTAACTATGTAACTATGTAACTATGAAACTTCCGGTCTCCACTCCTCCTCAACGTGAAGCTGAATGCTGTCATTAAGATGCGCCGTCCCAGCCATCTCTCCTCTCTCCGCCATCTCGATGTAGTTCTTCCTCAATCCAGCGTATCAGCGATAATGTTGAACAGCATATCTGATACAGGTTAGTTAGAAAAATAGAGTCTATTTCATTTCCAAGCTGTACTCACTCACCCCTCATTTCACCTAAAGAGACAAACTCCCACAAGGGGCAGCCGCACAACAACTGTCCCATGAGCTTTACCTCCCTCTAGCTGTACATTTATATGGCCAAGAGATCCCACCACCTGATGTGTCATGCTGCTAAAACTCTTTACATGCAGAAGAAACTAGATAGATAGATAGATAGATAGATAGATAGATAGATAGATAGATAGATAGATAGGAGGGTCGATGTGTGCATGTTAATTAAAGTGGGAAGGTCTGAGAAGATTTATATACTACACATGGCCACAGAAAGAAACACAGACAATTAGAGAGGATATCACTTTTATTTTTTGTAAGTTATTACAAGTCAATTATATTTTCCTCTACTGGATCATTACCTTGTCATGCTGAAGGCACTTGGGCACCTCAATGAAGCTGTGAGCCATACCATGTAGGGTCACCCAAGATGGGCAGGCCATAGCAAAGAGGTTAGACAAATCGTGTTTCACTGGAGAAGGAACTGGCAACCCACCATAAAAATCTTATGGATGAGCACAAACAGACACAAGATGTGCCTGGCGTGCTGAGGTCCATACGGTCACAGAGATTCAGACATGACTGAACAACCAAATCACATTTTACTTAAAGAAAATGTCAGCATGTAGATTAAAAATATTTTCTATTCTTATAAATGAGGAGTGCATTGAGGCCTAATATGCCATTTCTTCCTGATTTACAGAAAGGAAGACTAAGCGCATACAAGGTCTCCCATCCAGGCAGAAGCTTTCTTAACTTCAAGGAAAAGACTGCATGTGTTACACACAAGTTTATAGGACCATTGGTTCTTCTAGACTTATAATTGACTACAGTGAAATCCTAGGGAATGGTCACAGGATATAAATTGTCTCCTTCCTCTCACCTGAAGAAATCAGAATAAGAGTACCTTCCAATGCAGTATAATTTATAAGTAGTAAGAAATTAAAATCTATTTATCTATCAATCTGTCTATTTATTTATTTGTTTATGTATTATTATCTAGTCTAGTTTTAAATCTGATGGTATTAAAATATGTTGCACCATGGGAAATGGACACATATTACAACCCTAGCCCTGACGTGCCTATATTTCACTTTAGACATGAACTTCCCTTGTTTTTCAGATGTTTGAAGTGATAGAGTTTATTAAAATGTGCAATGGTCACACAAAAACATAAATTTAAGGCAAATTAGAACCAAGAAAAGTCATTTGTATATATATCAGTTCATAATATAAAGACTTTTCTTGCTGTCCAAAACCTATTTACCTTCTATCCTGTCGAAGTGGAGGCTGCATTTGCGCGCCGGGCGTCACTTCGGCGCGGTCTCCTTGAAAAACGAACGGAGGTCTGAGGGCTCCTGCAGTTTATCAAGTAGGAGGTTTAAATACTGAGATTACACCCCAGCTTTAATAAGCACATAAGGGGCAGTGTGAAAGTGTCTGCAGCATCTGGTGTGTGTTTTGTTTTTGTGTCTTTCACTGTCCTCGAGGTCCGTTTTTGTTTGTCTTGGCCCCCGGTCTTGTGTGCTTGGTGTATGGATGCTTTGGAGCTAGAGGCCTTGCTGGCTGATGTTAGGACCCGGGCTTTAAGCCAAGGGGTCAGGTGGGTGCAGGACAGGCTGGGCCCTCCCATGCCTTCTGTAGGAGGCCCCTATTACATTGGAAAGGCTCAGCATGCAGTTGCTGGAGGCCTAGATAATATTGGGGGTACCACTGGGCTTGTCTCCCATCCCTTTAATGCATAGCCACTAGACCACCGTTCAGTGGATGACCAGGCCACGGGCGACAGGGGTAATAAATGGCAGGTTAGCCAGGACCCTTTACCCCTTAGGCAAGAGAGAGCAGGGCCCACGGGCGGTGAAGGTGAGGGCCTAGAACTCCGGCCACCACCAGTCATTTTGCGCAAAGGGCCCCGGCTACGGCAAAGGACAAAGAACACCCCTTTACCACCACAAAAAGGGGGCGCAGGGGGTAGTAAAAAAGCCAGGAGCCCCAAAAAAATCTCCTACAGATCCCCAAAGTGCCGACCATGCAGCCCTCTCTAATCCCAATAGTAACAGTGCGTCTGGTGCTTTGCAGGGACGCAGCCACGGCTGAAAAATGAACATGGCTACCACGCGTGAGAGTAGAGACAGAGTGGTCAGAGAAATGAACAGCCAGGACAGCATGGTCGTGATCAACAACATGCCCGTTACAGCGGCGGTGGCGAGGCCGGTGCGCCCCACTAGAGCTAGGAAGACCACAAGCAGGTACAGCCTGCTGCTATTCACCCACACCCCCTTAAGACGACAGAGGACAGAGACTGAGGGCGTTATGGTTAGTCCACAGCAAAAAGTGACTAATCCTGACCCACAGGTAGAATTTGCGACGCCCCAAGCAGTTTCAATGGTACTGGTACAGAATGCAGAGCCCGTGGCACTAGCCCATTCCAGCCGTGCAAGCTTAGTTGACCACGACCAGTCCTCAGCGGAGGAACAAACGGTATGGGCACGGGCATGCAGGTCACGGACAGCTAGTGACTGTTCCTCTTGCACCCATAGGTCTGGAAGGAGATCAAGATCGAGGAGCAGGAGATCCTGCCGATGCAGCTGTGCCTGCGAATCAGAAAGAGGATGGAGACCGCGGAGGGAAGGACGGTCAGAAACCCCAGGACGTCAGGAGAGACGTAGGGACTCCCCGTTGGCAGTATCTACTCCGAGGCTCCCAGAAGCAGGTGAGGTCCCAGCAGTTGGTGGAGTGGAGGAAGGAGACAAATGCAAAAGATTTCACCTTTAACAAAGAAAAGGGTTCTTCACAGTTAGGGTGTTTAAACTGTGGAATTCTCTACCAAAGGAGGTGGTGACAGCGAATTCGATAGACAACTTCAAAAAGGGGTTAGATATATTTTTGAATAAAGAGGGCATTCAAGGCTATCCTAGATAACTAGCAAAGGAATATTGATCCAGGGAGAAATTTGATCGCCAGTTTCTGGGGTCAGGAAGGAATTTTGCTTTTTTTCCCCTTATGAGACAATTGGCAAGGTTTCAATGTTTTTTTTTTTTTCTGTTTGCCTTCCTCTGGATCAATTAACAATTAATAATAAATAGTGCACATTAAAAAGATCAATAGAGATCTAAAAAGGTTGAACTTAAGGGACTAACTCTTTATTCATCCTCCAATACTATACTATTAATAATTATTTAATCAATAATTTAATTAATAACTAATCTGCATATTGCAGATCAGAGGAGATCTTAACAGGTTGAACTTGATGGACTGAAAGTCTTTTTTCAACCTTAATTACTATGTAACTATGTAACTATGTAACTATGTAACTATGAAACTTCCGGTCTCCACTCCTCCTCAACGTGAAGCTGAATGCTGTCATTAAGATGCGCCGTCCCAGCCATCTCTCCTCTCTCCGCCATCTCGATGTAGTTCTTCCTCAATCCAGCGTATCAGCGATAATGTTGAACAGCATATCTGATACAGGTTAGTTAGAAAAATAGAGTCTATTTCATTTCCAAGCTGTACTCACTCACCCCTCATTTCACCTAAAGAGACAAACTCCCACAAGGGGCAGCCGCACAACAACTGTCCCATGAGCTTTACCTCCCTCTAGCTGTACATTTATATGGCCAAGAGATCCCACCACCTGATGTGTCATGCTGCTAAAACTCTTTACATGCAGAAGAAACTAGATAGATAGATAGATAGATAGATAGATAGATAGATAGATAGATAGATAGATAGATAGATAGGAGGGTCGATGTGTGCATGTTAATTAAAGTGGGAAGGTCTGAGAAGATTTATATACTACACATGGCCACAGAAAGAAACACAGACAATTAGAGAGGATATCACTTTTATTTTTTGTAAGTTATTACAAGTCAATTATATTTTCCTCTACTGGATCATTACCTTGTCATGCTGAAGGCACTTGGGCACCTCAATGAAGCTGTGAGCCATACCATGTAGGGTCACCCAAGATGGGCAGGCCATAGCAAAGAGGTTATACAAATCGTGTTTCACTGGAGAAGGAACTGGCAACCCACCATAAAAATCTTATGGATGAGCACAAACAGACACAAGATGTGCCTGGCGTGCTGAGGTCCATACGGTCACAGAGATTCAGACATGACTGAACAACCAAATCACATTTTACTTAAAGAAAATGTCAGCATGTAGATTAAAAATATTTTCTATTCTTATAAATGAGGAGTGCATTGAGGCCTAATATGCCATTTCTTCCTGATTTACAGAAAGGAAGACTAAGCGCATACAAGGTCTCCCATCCAGGCAGAAGCTTTCTTAACTTCAAGGAAAAGACTGCATGTGTTACACACAAGTTTATAGGACCATTGGTTCTTCTAGACTTATAATTGACTACAGTGAAATCCTAGGGAATGGTCACAGGATATAAATTGTCTCCTTCCTCTCACCTGAAGAAATCAGAATAAGAGTACCTTCCAATGCAGTATAATTTATAAGTAGTAAGAAATTAAAATCTATTTATCTATCAATCTGTCTATTTATTTATTTGTTTATGTATTATTATCTAGTCTAGTTTTAAATCTGATGGTATTAAAATATGTTGCACCATGGGAAATGGACACATATTACAACCCTAGCCCTGACGTGCCTATATTTCACTTTAGACATGAACTTCCCTTCTGTAATCCCATGTTTTTCAGATGTTTGAAGTGATAGAGTTTATTAAAATGTGCAATGGTCACACAAAAACATAAATTTAAGGCAAATTAGAACCAAGAAAAGTCATTTGTATATATATCAGTTCATAATATAAAGACTTTTCTTGCTGTCCAAAACCTATTTACCTTCTATCCTGTCGAAGTGGAGGCTGCATTTGCGCGCCGGGCGTCACTTCGGCGCGGTCTCCTTGAAAAACGAACGGAGGTCTGAGGGCTCCTGCAGTTTATCAAGTAGGAGGTTTAAATACTGAGATTACACCCCAGCTTTAATAAGCACATAAGGGGCAGTGTGAAAGTGTCTGCAGCATCTGGTGTGTGTTTTGTTTTTGTGTCTTTCACTGTCCTCGAGGTCCGTTTTTGTTTGTCTTGGCCCCCGGTCTTGTGTGCTTGGTGTATGGATGCTTTGGAGCTAGAGGCCTTGCTGGCTGATGTTAGGACCCGGGCTTTAAGCCAAGGGGTCAGGTGGGTGCAGGACAGGCTGGGCCCTCCCATGCCTTCTGTAGGAGGCCCCTATTACATTGGAAAGGCTCAGCATGCAGTTGCTGGAGGCCTAGATAATATTGGGGGTACCACTGGGCTTGTCTCCCATCCCTTTAATGCATAGCCACTAGACCACCGTTCAGTGGATGACCAGGCCACGGGCGACAGGGGTAATAAATGGCAGGTTAGCCAGGACCCTTTACCCCTTAGGCAAGAGAGAGCAGGGCCCACGGGCGGTGAAGGTGAGGGCCTAGAACTCCGGCCACCACCAGTCATTTTGCGCAAAGGGCCCCGGCTACGGCAAAGGACAAAGAACACCCCTTTACCACCACAAAAAGGGGGCGCAGGGGGTAGTAAAAAAGCCAGGAGCACCAAAAAAATCTCCTACAGATCCCCAAAGTGCCGACAATGCAGCCCTCTCTAATCCCAATAGTAACAGTGCGTCTGGTGCTTTGCAGGGACGCAGCCACGGCTGAAAAATGAACATGGCTACCACGCGTGAGAGTAGAGACAGAGTGGTCAGAGAAATGAACAGCCAGGACAGCATGGTCGTGATCAACAACATGCCCGTTACAGCGGCGGTGGCGAGGCCGGTGCGCCCCACTAGAGCTAGGAAGACCACAAGCAGGTACAGCCTGCTGCTATTCACCCACACCCCCTTAAGACGACAGAGGACAGAGACTGAGGGCGTTATGGTTAGTCCACAGCAAAAAGTGACTAATCCTGACCCACAGGTAGAATTTGCGATGCCCCAAGCAGTTTCAATGGTACTGGTACAGAATGCAGAGCCCGTGGCACTAGCCCATTCCAGCCGTGCAAGCTTAGTTGACCACGACCAGTCCTCAGCGGAGGAACAAACGGTATGGGCACGGGCATGCAGGTCACGGAGAGCTAGTGACTGTTCCTCTTGCACCCATAGGTCTGGAAGGAGATCAAGATCGAGGAGCAGGAGATCCTGCCGATGCAGCTGTGCCTGCGAATCAGAAAGAGGATGGAGACCGCGGAGGGAAGGACGGTCAGAAACCCCAGGATGTCAGGAGAGACGTAGGGACTCCCCGTTGGCAGTATCTACTCCGAGGCTCCCAGAAGCAGGTGAGGTCCCAGCAGTTGGTGGAGTGGAGGAAGGAGACAAATGCAAAAGATTTCACCTTTAACAAAGAAAAGGGTTCTTCACAGTTAGGGTGTTTAAACTGTGGAATTCTCTACCAAAGGAGGTGGTGACAGCGAATTCGATAGACAACTTCAAAAAGGGGTTAGATATATTTTTGAATAAAGAGGGCATTCAAGGCTATCCTAGATAACTAGCAAAGGAATATTGATCCAGGGAGAAATTTGATCGCCAGTTTCTGGGGTCAGGAAGGAATTTTGCTTTTTTTCCCCTTATGAGACAATTGGCAAGGTTTCAATGTTTTTTTTTTTTTTCTGTTTGCCTTCCTCTGGATCAATTAACAATTAATAATAAATAGTGCACATTAAAAAGATCAATAGAGATCTAAAAAGGTTGAACTTAAGGGACTAACTCTTTATTCATCCTCCAATACTATACTATTAATAATTATTTAATCAACAAATTAATTAATAACTAATCCGCATATTGCAGATCAGAGGAGATCTTAAAAGGTTGAACTTGATGGACTGAAAGTCTTTTTTCAACCTTAATTACTATGTAACTATGTAACTATGTATACTGCCACACACAAAAGGGGGTTTCTTGGGGTCCCTTAAGGCCCTCTTAGCCACACACAGCATCGTGGTAAGCGAGCAGGAGATGGGTGCGTGGATAGGTGGACTAGCCAGAGGGGCGTGGTCAGAGCGGTCCAACAGCGTAGGCAGTGGGGAGCCGGCCGCGGTGATGGCAGCACCAGGCCCCCGGTTATGATGGACGGGCCTGGCCCCCAAGCAAGCAGCACCAATGCAGTAGCCTCAGACTCCGCCATGAGACCAATCGTCTTGTGTGCGCTGGACAACCTGGGGGCGCATCTTCCCCAGGAGGTTAAGGAAAAAATATGAAGGAGGGAATTTGTCGAATTGTTCTCTCTTCTTCCCATGTTCAGACAGATGGACTCAGACGAGAGGAGTCTACGAGAAGGAAATGACCGACGCAGGTCTTATAGGCGGTTGCCCAGAACCTTTGACACGTGGCTACAGGCCTTTTCAATAATGGCATGCGTGCTTTGCGAACGGCACCCTGAGCAAGGCTCGGGGCTGTTCGTATACATAGACGAGATACGCAACGCCCACAAAGTGTACAGGGGCATGGCATGGTGGCGGTACGATGAAGAATTCCGCCAGTACCTGGCATCTAGGCCAGCTATGACATGGAGCGACAAAGCGGTAACATACTGGCTTAACATTATGACACCGATGCGAGTCATGCCGCCCTTTCGTGCCGGAGCGGGTGTGGGTCAGGAGCCCCACCGCCACCCCGGCTGCAGGTCTCAAGACCTGTTTTGCCTACAACGAAGGGGTATGTAAATGGGCCCCTAATTGCAGGTTCAAGCACGTGTGCTCCAACTGCAGCGGCGAACACCCCCTGGCCCGATGCACCAGGCCAAAGGAAGGCAGCAGAACAGAGCCCCCTGCCAAAGGGCAGGACGCCCATACGCCTCCCCGGCATGCTGCCATGGCTAAAATGTTACAGTAGAACGGCGGGCAACGGCACCGTGGCTCGCCTCCTGGAAGTGGGTTTCCAGGAGGGATTTAGGATCCCATGCACAACAGATTTGCGGGGGTCCACAGCACCGAACTTGCGTTTGGTGCGGGAATTCCTGGGGGTAGCAGAAGCTAAGGTGCACAATGAGGTGCAGCTGGGGAGGATGGCAGGGCTATTCGCTCCCCCCCCATCAGAGACATTATCGTTTCCCCTCTAGGCATCGTTCCCAAAAAAGAGACGGGTAAATTTAGGTTGATCCAGCATCTCTCATACCCAAAAGGCTGGTCGGTTAATGACGGTATCGCAAAGGATCAATCAGCTGTATCCTACGAATCGTTCGACCGGGCCGCTGAAATGGTCAGGTTTGCCGGCGCACAGGTGCTCGTGGCAAAAGTTGACATTGAAGCGGCTTTACAGGTGCATCCGTCGATGGGTCCTGGGTTGCTACGTCAATGGCAATTATTTCATCGACCTATGTTTACCTATGGGGTGCTCCATATCATGTGCCGACTTCGAGGCTTTCAGCTCATTCTTGCAATGGGTTGCGCGCAAGGAAGCCGGGTACAAGAGCATAACACACTATCTGGACGACTTCCTGTTCGTTGGTCCAGCAGGGCAAGACATCTGCCATTTCATTTTGGAAGTGTTCACCAAAATCTGTATGGATTTTGGGGTGCCACTGGCCCACAAGAAAACCGAGGGCCCCACAACGAAATTGACTTTCCTGGGGATTCAGATAGATTCCAAGACAATGGAATGCAGTCTTCCCCTGGAAAAGGTAGCGGAAATGAGAGCAGAACAGGAGCGCGCAGGGTGACCCTGCGACGGATACAATCCATTATGGGAAAGTTGAACTTTGCCTGTAGGATTATCCCTATGGGAAGGGTATTCTGTAGGAGGATGTCACTCGCTACTGCGGGTGTCATCAGGCTGCATCACTTCATAAAAGTGTCCCGGGCCATGCTGGACGATGCACAGTTGTGGTCGGTCTTTCTGGACGATTTCAATGGATCGGCGATTTTTCAGAAAGGGTGCGCTACTAGCGTCCATCTGAAACTGTTTACCGGTGGGTCCGGAGCAGTCGGTTGTAGCGCTTATTTTCAAGGAAAATGGCCGGACAATTGGAAGGTGGCAGGTCTTCCAAAGAACCTGACATTCCTCGAACTATTCCCCATTGTAGTGGCAGTGCACTTATGGGGTTCAGAGTTCAGAGATCGGCGGGTGTTATTCCACACGGAAAGTAAGGAAGTTGCACAAGCAGTAAATAACCTCACGGCAACTTCCATACCGGTGGTAAGATTACTTCGGCACCTAGTGCTATGCTGCCTTTGCCGGAACATATGGTTCCAGGCGAGGCAAGTACCGGAGTTAGAGAATGGCATTGCTGACGCCCTTTCTCGGTTTCAGGAAGAACGGTTCAGGGCTCTGGCCCCCCGGGCAAACACACTGGGGGAGGCCATTCCCGAAGAGATCTGGGAACTTGGAGCTGCCAGGTGACGAGACTCATCAGACAGTCTGTTGCCCCGGCGACATGGTCCGCGTATAAACGTGTGGGCAAAATGGACCGACTTAGTAGAAATGGCTGGTGGGTCAACATCAGAGGATAAGAACCATGGATACTGCTTTGGTTTCTGCTGCGGTGCGCCGAGGAAGGCGAGAAAAAAGCAGTAGTTGATAGACAGGTCACGGCCCTGGCCTTAATGTCAAGCTGGCGGGGCAGAGGGACCTTACAAAGGAATTCATAGTGCGCAGGGTGGTGCGCGGCATGTTTAACGGGGATCGCAGGCCAGATACCAGGCGGCCGATCACCTTCTCTTTGTTACTGCGAATGGCGTAGGTGTTGGCGGTAAAGTGTAGGACCCCCTTTGTATCTCTGCTTTTCCGTACTGCTTTTTACCTGGCGTTCTTCGGAGCATTCTGGATAGGGGAGTTAGTCGCGAACTGTAGATACAGTACCGGGGGCATACAAGTGGTGGATACCTGCCTCAGGGAAGGCACTGTGGTGGTATGGCTCCGGAGGTCTAAGACCGAACAGCTGGGTAAAGGTAAAGAGGTGGTGTTGCACCGCGTGAGCACAGAGTGTTGTCCGTACGGGTGTATGGTGGAGTACCTCAGCGACCGGTGGGACGGTGTTCGGTGTTTATCCATGCCGACGGGACGGCGTTATCCCTGTACCAATTCGAAAGGATGATAAAAGTTGCACTACACAGTATGGGTTTGGAGCAGGCAGAGTTTGGAACACACTCGTTCAGAATCGGGGCTGCTACCGAAGCAGCTAGGTTGGGCTTACCCGACGCAGCGGTCAAGCTGATTGGTAGATGGGAGTCAGAACGTTTTAGGTCTTATGTACGGCCCAAGGCAGTAGTGTAATGGATGTTGCTTTCTGCTTTCAGGAGGACAGAAGCAACTGTGGATTGTGGGTCACTCGTACGTGTAGTGGGCCCACAGGTTGGCCGCAGTTACAGAAGGAAGGACACAACTGGGTTTTTCTGTCACAGACTTACACTTGCGGTGGCTCAGGGTTCGAGGCCTGCGTTGGGCGCAGTTGGATGGGCTGTTGGACACTTACGCCCAGCGGTACAGTCAACCCACGTTAATAATAATTCACGCTGGCGGTAACGATCTAGGAACAGTTCCCATGCGGAGAATGCTAAAAGTTATGAAGAAAGACATGGAGAACAGGACCAAGAAGTTCCCGGGTACGTTCATGATATGGTCAGAGATGATAAAGAGAAGATCCTGGCGGAATGCGCGATACCCCGTCAAGTTGGACAAATCAAGGCAGAAGATTAACCAGCAGCTGGCAAGTTTCGTTCGGAAGTTGGGTTTCATTGCCATTAGATATAAGGGGTTCGAGCCGGCCAGTGCCGATTATTTTTTCGGAAAAGACAAGGTACACCTCAAGGAAATAGGGCTGGAGTAAGTTATATTGGAGCTTAGGGAGAGCGCTGTTCGGGCCTTGGCTTTGATGGAAAGCAGGGGGGGATCGCTGTCTCGGGAGGCGTCCCTCGCGTGCTCTATGGTGGGAGGTGAGTTGCCCGGCCCACTGACCTAAGTGGGCGTGGCCCTACCTCACAGGGCGTGCTTAAGATAAGCATTGGGGCTTTTGGCAGGGCCCAAGGCGTGAGGTCACTGTCCGTGGCCGGGCTCCTCCCCCTTTAGTTAATATGTTAATATGTATAATATATACAAATTTGAAGTTATGTTAATTGGTTAAATTATAATAAAGCTGTGGCCCGTGTTTTCTCCCAAACAATCGGTGTGGTGTCAATCATTTAAAGATAAGCCTAAATGGATCATGTTTGGGTCATGTCGACGCGGTGGCTGCACAGGCTCCCTGGGTTAGCCCGTAGCGTCTCGTGACCCAGCGGAGCCTGTAAGGCTGATCAGCAAATCAGAAGCGACGGGGGCGGGACTTCCGCCGCATTCGCGCGCCAGGAGTCACTTCGGCGCAGTCTCCGTGAAAAATCCCTCTGCCCCACCCTAATTTAAATGGATGTTAAAAGTGGTTATGTATAAAAAAAAAAAAAAAAATGTGTCATATAAGCAAAGAACAGAATTTTATTGGAGAAGTGGCAATTTTCTGAGATGTATGGTTGTATTAATGGTTTGGCAGGAGGTGAGTTGCCAGGCCCACTGGCCTAAGTGGGCGTGGCCCTACCTCACAGGGCGTGCTTAAGATAACCATTGGGGTTTTGGGCAGTGCCCAAGGCATGAGGTCACTGTCCGTGGCCGGGCTCCTCCCCCTTTAGTTAACATGTTAATATGTATAATATATACACATTTTAAGTTATGTTAATTGGTTAAATTATAATAAAGCTGTGGCCCGTGTTTTCTCCAAAACAATCGGTGTGGTGTCAATCATTTTAAGATAAGCCTAAATGGATCATGCTTGGGTCAAGTGCAGCTTCTGCAATGTGCAGCGTAAACACACGGGCCAAGAAAGTTCCTTTTAGCCTGCAAGCTCACCGAAAGGCCACAGGTTTCTCATGCCTTTCCCAGAAGCCAAAGAACTGATGCACACATCAGAGCCACTAAGTTAAGCCTGGATGTGACTGACTGACAGACTGACAGGGTGATTCACACAGATCTGGTATAAAAGTGCACCCTCCAGCTGCAAGGCATGGAGAAACAAATCAAACCTTATCTTTTAGACAGCAAGTGCTGCACAGTATCCCTAATACATGTTAGTTAGAAAAATAGAGTCTATATAATTTCTAAGCTGTACTCACCCCTCATTTCACCTAAAGAGACAAACTCCCACAAGGGGCAGCCGCACAACAACTGTCCCATGCGCTTTACCTCCCTCTAGCTGTACATTCATATGTCCAAGAGATCCCACCACCCCATGTGTCATGCTGCTAAAACTCTTTACATGCAGAAGAAACTAGATAGATAGATAGATAGATAGATAGATAGATAGATAGATAGATAGATAGATAGATAGATAGATAGGAGGGTCGATGTGTGCATGTTAATTAAAGTGTTAAGGTCTGAGAAGATGTATATACTACACATGGCCACAGAAAGAAACACAGATAATTAGAGAGGATATCACTTTTATTTTTTGTAAGTTATTACAAGTCAATTATATTTTCCTCAACTGGATCATTACCTTGTCATGCTGAAGGCACTTGGGCACCTCAATGAAGCTGTGAGCCATACCATGTAGGGTCACCCAAGATGGGCAGGCCATAGCAAAGAGGTCAGACAAATCGTGTTTCACTGGAGAAGGAACTGGCAACCCACCATAAAAATCTTATGGATGAGCACAAACAGACACAAGATGTGCCTGGCGTGCTGAGGTCCATACGGTCACAGAGATTCAGACATGACTGAACAACCAAATCACATTTTACTTAAAGAAAATGTCAGCATGTGGATTAAAAATATTTTCTACTAGCGAATTGCCCGTCAAAAAATGACGGCAATGAAATTGTAAGGGAGCTAAAGCTGTTTGGTGTGTAATAATGAAATATATAATACATTAATAAATTAATATACTTTACCTATTTTAAAGCATTGTTTTGAAGAGCTGTCAATGTGTTTTGATGTTGCTGCAGCATTAGTGGTGTGGAGCTGCTGTGTAAGCGTGGTGAATGTGTGCAGTGTAATACTGTGCGTGCGCGAGACCAAACAGTTAGCATAGTGGTGTACTTCCGCATTGGCGTAAAATGGCGGGTAATGTGTGGTATGCGTCTTCACGGATTATCCATAGGTCTTTTGTGGTGTTTTGCGAGTTTCTTGTGGTGTTTTGCGAGTGTGATATGGTGTTTTCCGTGTTTAGAATGCTGTAGCCTCGTTTTCGTTTTGTTCGTCGGACATTTTTTCTCTTGCTTAGCGATTTTATTAGTGTCTAAACTCTTTTATTTTGATTTAAATGAAGTTGCTTTTTTGAGGTCCTGGATGGTTCCTCTTGCTGTAGGTAAGCTTTTTATGTGTGTGTTGTGTGTATTTATTGTGTTTGAAATGTTTTTATGTTCACGTGTTGCGTCTGATTTTTGCGAGGTCGTAATGTGTGCTAACGTGTCTTGTATGGTGTTTGCATGTGTAGCCTCGTTTTCGTTTTGTTCGGCGGCAATTTTTTCTGTCGCTTAGCAAATTTTTTAGTGTGTAAACTCTTTTATTTTGAGTGAAATCAAGGTGTAAGTTGCTTTTTTGAGGTCCTGGATGCTCCTTCTTGCTGTAGGTAAGTTTTTTATGTATGTGCTGTGTGTATTTATTGTGTTTTGAATTTTGTAATGGTCGCGAGTTGCGTCCGAGTGTTGCGAGGTCGTAATGTGTGTTAACGTGTGTCGTATGTTGTTTGCGTTACGAGATAAAGTTTGCGAGGGTCGTAATTGATGTGTCGTGTTGTTTGCGTTGCGACGTAAAGTTTGCGAGGGTCGCAGTTGCTGTCATGGAGCACCTTTGGCGCTCTATGTCAGCAACTGAGGCCCTCGCCCGCTACACGAGCCCGCAAGCATTAGCAACAACTCGCATGCTCACAACTATATATGTGATTCTTATAGATGAGGAGTGCATTGAGGCCTAGTATGCCATTTCTTCGGGATTTACAGAAAGGAAGACTAAGCGCATACAAGGTCTCCCATACAAGCACCAGCCAAGAAGAAGCTTGCTTAACTTAAAGGAAAAGACTGTATGTGTTACACGCAAGTTTATAGGACCATTGGTTCTTCTGGACTTATAATTGACTACAGTGAAATCCTAGGGAAGGGTCACAGGATATAAATTGTCTCCTTCCTCTCACCTGAAGAAATCAGAATAAGAGTACCTTCCAATGCAGTATAATTTATAAGTAGTAAGAAATTAAAATCTATTTATCTATCTATTTGTCTATCACATATATAGTTGTGAGAATACGAGTTGTTGCTAATGCTTGCGGGCTTGCACAGCGAGCCCGCAAGAACTGCGTCCCTCGCGAAGCAAGGGGCTGCATTTGCGGTGGTGGGGCTGCATCTGCATTTGCGAGGGGCTGCATCTGCATTTGCGGTGGTGGAGCATCCCAACGTCCCCGCAAATGCGGATCCTCGCGAAGCGGAGGTGGAGGCTCCAACGTCGGCTGTGTTTGTCCGCAAATGCGTACCCTCGCGAAGCGGGAGGCCGCATTTGCGGTGGTGGAGCATCCCAACGTCCCCGCAAATGAGGATCCTCGCGAAGCGAGGGTCCGCATTTACGGAAGTGGAGACTCCAACGTCGGCTGTGTTAACACACAAGTAGCAAGTGCTGCATAGTATGTGTTACGTACCTCGTAAAGTTGACTGTAGCGTTGTTTCAGTTTTGCGAGTCACTGTAGTATAGTTACGTCTGTAGCCTCGTTTTCGTTTTGTTCGGCGGCCAACACACACACACACAACATTTTTTTGTAAAAAATCCTCAAAGGCGCCTCACAACCGGTTACACACATACACGCACTCAAGACTTAAAAAAAACAAACTCAAAGGCGCCTCACACGCGGTTAACACACATACGCATGACTTAGAAAAAAATACACTGTGTCGTACACGTAAAAAACAACTGCGTCCCTCGCAAAAAAATTACGTCCGCCTCGCAAAAAAATTTGTCCGCGAAACGACCCATTCCCAACACGCAAAACCGGACGACATGGCGCGCATGAAAACATCAGAAACACAAGAAATAAACACAACAAACACATGAAAACCTTACTTACAGCAAGGGGGGGCATCCGGCACCTCGAAAAGTTAATTTACACGTCCATTTAAGTCCAAAAAATTAGTTTAAACTGCAGAAAATCACCTAAGCGAGAGAAAAAATGGCCACCGAACAAAACGAAAACGAGGCTACAGACGTAACTATACTACAGTGACTCGCAAAACTGAAACAACGCTACAGTCAACTTTACGAGGTACGTAACACATACTATGCGGCACTTGCTTCAATGATATTAACCACCATTTTGAAAACTACCATGCATAAAATGGCGGATGGAACGCAAATTGTAAGCTGGAACGCAAATAGCGCAAGCGTATTGCGTTCTAATGGTCTGAGGCACTTGAAAGTTTATAAATACTGCCTACTTTCCAGAAAATTCTACATTTCTACTCAGGTGATGAACGGATAGTTAACTGCTGCTTTTACTTGAGACTGGATAGTTAACTGCTGCTTTTACTTGAGAAGAGAATTGTTTCCTAATTTCCTACTTTACATTGTGCAAATTACAACTGAGAGGTAAGCTATAATATATTACATGTCACACACACATTTATGTGTGTAGGCCCGAAAACAAACTAATGTTAATTTAACTATTAAAATATGATTCATGTATAGTGATATGTGACACGCACAAAAAAAAAACTACTTTAACTATGAAAATGTCATTCATGTATACTGACATGTGACACGCACATTTATGTGTGTAGGCCCGAAAACAAACTAATGTTAATTGAAACTAATTAAAGAAGTATATTTAAATGACATTCATTTATTGTAATCACATATTATAATTGTCAAACTGCGCGTTGTCGTCACGCTTTGCGACCCTCGCAAAGCGAGGGCTGCAACCGACGACAACTCGCAGTTTCACAACTCCCCCTGCCACGGTTCCCTTCAGCCTCTCTGCTCTGGTGGCGCGCGCCCAATTGACGCGCGCGCACGAGCCGGTGAGACGGGCGCACGGGAAGCCGGGCATACACGCGCGCGCCTGCTCACGCAAAGACAGGCACATAAGCGTGCGCGCGCACACTCACGCGAAGACGGGCGCATAAGCGTGCGCGCACGCGCACACGCGAAGACGGCCACATAAGCGTGCGCGCGTCTGCAGCATTGAGGTGAGGGAGGAGTTGGGGAAGAGAGACACGAGAGGAGGGGGAGGAGAGACACGGCAGCGGGGGCAAGAGAGACACTGCGGGGTGGGGAGAGGAGGGGGCAAGAGAGTAACTGCGGGGGGGAGAGGAGGGGGAAGAAAGACACGGGAGGGGGTAGGGGAGACACAGGGGAGAGAGAGGAGGGGAGGAAGATTAACAGGGAAGGGAGAGGAGGGTAAGAGAGACACGTGGTGAGAGGATGGGGAAGAGATACATGAGGGAGAGAGAGGAGGAGGGGAATAGAGACACAAAAGGAGGGGGGAAGAGAGACACAGGGGACAGGGGATGGGAAGAGAGACACGGGAGGGAGAGGAGGGGGGCAGAGAGACACAGGGGAGGAGGAAGAGGCACAGGGGAGGGAGAGGAGGAGGGGAAGAGAGACACAGGGGAGGGAGAGGAGGGGGGAAGAGAGACACAGGGGAGGGAGAGGAGGGGGGAAGAGAGACACACGGAAGAGAGAGGAGGGGGAAGAGCGACACAGGGGAGGGAGAGGAGGGGGAAGAGCGACACAGGGGAGGGGGAAGAGAGACACAGGGGAGGAGACACAGTGGAGGGGGAAGAGACGAGGGGCAGGGGGGAAGAGACACAGGAGAGGGAGGAGGGGGGAAAAGACACAGGGGAGGGAGGCGGGGTGAAGAGACACAGGGGAGGGAGGAGGGGGGAAGAGACATAGGGGAGGGAGACGGGGTGAAGAGACACAGGGGAGGGAGGGGGGAAGACACAGGGGAGGGAGGAGGGATGAAGAGACACAGGGGAGGGAGACGGGGTAAAGAGACACAGGGGAGGGAGACGGGGTGAAGAGACACAGGGGAGGGAGGGGGTGAAGACACATGGGAGGTTGGAGGGGGGGGGAGACAAAGGGGAGGGAGGAGGGGGGAAGAGACACAGGGGAGGGAGACGGGTGAAGAGACATAGGGGAGGGAAAGGGGAGAAAGACTTGGGAGGGGGAGGGAGAGAGGGCAGGAGAAACAAGAGAGGGGGGAAGGAGACACGGGTGGAGGAAGTAGAAGGCGGGAGAGGCTAACAATGAGCACCAAAGCCACTCATTGCAAGGCCCAAATTGAGCACTGAAGGAGCTCGTCGCAAGGCCAGTTAAGTAGAAGGGGGAGGACTCATTGCAAGCCTCTCCCCCCTCTACTTAACAGGCCTTGCGATGAGCCCGTCAAGTAGAGGGAGGGAGAGTTAGAGGGGTAGAGAGGCTCGCAATGAGCGCCAAAGGTGCTCACTGCAAGGCCCCTGATTAGCGCCGAAGGCACTCATTGCAAGCCCAATAAAGTAGAGGGGGGGAGAGGCTCGCAATATCTGATAAACACCATTGCCAGGCTTCAATTTTTATTGCCGTCATTTTTGACGGGCAAGTCGCTAGTTGAATATATAACCTAAAGCTCAATCTTTCTCCTTTTTTTTACCATTCAAACAGACGTCACTCCAGAATTTGCACAGTGCATTGTGAACCACAATCCCTTTTAAAGAACACAAACAAAGAAGAAGAGGTAAGATAGAAAAATGCATTACATGCTGAAAAAGACAATGCTTTCCTAAATCAAAAAGAAGAAATATACAATGAACCATTTCACTTTCTTTTTCAAACAGACACTACAAGAAGACCAGCAGATTAAGATTGTCAGGAGGGGATCCTCTGTCATTCGGACAAGAACAACACTTCAATCAAGGTAAAGTAGAACAAGTAGAAAAAATACAGGAACTATATATGTTTAATGGCCGCCAATATAACAAATGCAGCAACCAAAAAGTGGTGAACACAAAATAGAATAATGCTAAAAATATTGCCAGAATATCAAAAAAAGAAAAAAAATTCATTTGCACTGTAGAAAAACATTAAAGCTTCATAAAAAAGACTAATTAATCAAATCAAGTATGCAACATATGGTAGACACAAAAGAGGATTGTACCAAAAATCACACTAACAAATAGCAGAGTAAATTAATATTCTGCTTTAATGTTTAAGAACCTATAAGCCTTACAAAGAAGCCTAAATAAGCATACCAAAAGTGGTGGACACAAATAGGATTGTACCAAAAATCACACTAACAAATAGCAAAGTAAATTAATATTCTTCTTTAATGTTTAAGAACCTATAAGCCTTACAAAGAAGCCTAAATAAGCATTCCAAAAGTGGTAGACACAAATAGGATTGTACCAAAAATTACACAAATAAATTACAAAGTAAATTAATATTATTCTTTAATGTTTAAGAACATATAAGACTTACAAAGAAGCCTAAATAAGCATACCAAAAGTGGTGGACACAAATAGGATTGCACCAAAAATCACACTAAACAAATAGCAAAGTAAATTAATATTCTTCTTTAATGTTTAAGAACCTATAAGCCTTACAAAGAAGCCTAAATAAGCATACTAAAAGTGGTAGACATAGGATTATACCAAAAATCAGACAAACAAATAGCAAACTAAATTAATATTCTGCTTTAATGTTTAAGAACCTATACGCCTTACAAAGAAGCCTAAATAAGCATTCCAAAAGTGGTAGACACAAATAGGATTGTACCAAAAATCACACAAATAAATAGCAAAGTAAATTAATATTCTTCTTTAATGTTTAAGAACCTATAAGCCTTACAAAGAAGCTTAAATAAGCATTGAAAAGTGGTAGACACAAATAGGATTGTACAAAAGTAACACATACACATAGCAAAGTAAATTAATAGTCTCATTTACTGTTTACCAAGCTATAAGCCTAAAAAGAAGTCTAAATTTGTATACCAAAAGTGGTGGACACAAAACAGGATAATGCTAAAAACATTGCAATCATATCCAAAATAAGAAAAACATTAATAATGACAGTATAAAAAAAGAATAACTGGAATATACAAATACATTTAAATTATTTTTAAAAGGTTGCACAAAAAACATAGCAGAAAAATTCACTATAACAGATAAAATACACCAAAATAATGACATTTTTTATTTATAAAAAATACATTAAAATTAAATAACATTTTCATTTTTCTTTTACAACAGAAACTGCGTGAAGACCATCGGACAAGGACTTTCAACAGAGGACCAGACCATCGGACGAAGACTTTCAACAGAGGACCAACAAAGATTCGGATTGAAATCACACTTCAACCAAGGTACAGCATAACAAGTAAAAAATGAGAAAACTAAATAAACATGTTTGTTCTGCATCCATGTCAACAGAAAAAAAAAACAAGAACAATCACTAACTATGGCCCTCATTCAATTGCAATTTTGCAAATTCAATAGAGGTCTAAATAAGCACATCACATATTTTTTAAAGAAGTTTTTAGTTGGTAAACATCTATCCACAAAGAAGGTTTTCACTAACTAAAAACTGATTTAAAAAAAAAGTTATATGCTTATTTAGAGCACTATTGAATTGGCCAAATCGCAATTGAATGAGGCGCTATAACTTTTACCAAAATATAACTGACACATTTCTGATTTACCTCTTATTTGTCTGTTATGGACAATAATGTTTAACAGTAAATCCAAACTTCAATCTAGCCAAAAAAAAAAAAACACCATAGTCCACAAAAGTCTCAAAACATAGACTAAATAAAATTTGCCATTCTAAATTACCAGTCGTAATGTACAATATTAAGCATAAAACCTAAACACACACGCAAAATAGAATAGTACAACAAATAGTAGTAACACCGCAAGAAAAAAAAATATTTAATTGACCCAACATATAAGCTTTTAAATAAAAGATCAAAATACTATTATGACAATCCCCTGTACTAAAAATTACAAAGACTAATTTTTGCCCTCTACTATGTTTGTAAGTTAAAAGTACAACAAAAAATTTTTTTTTTCCAAAACAACTAAAATATTAATTTGAATTACCTATTAGATGTAGAAGAAGGTATACTTTCAGTTTCTTCCCTGTGCTATGTACAAAACAAACTTAACATCTCAAACTAAACTAATTATAAATTATTTTCTTTTACAGATTAACATGGCTACTAACGAGAGCAAACAAGAGAAGAAAAGACGTCAAACTAGAGAAAGACAAGAGAGATGGGCCAACCAGCAGAAACCAGAGGAGAAAAAAATTAGACGAGAAAAAGAACGCAAAAGACTTGCAAGCAAAAGACTATCAGCTGCAAAAATTAAAGATACGCCAAAAAAAGCTACCAAGCAAATAAAGCATTTACAGCCTGTTCCTCAAACATCAGATGACATTTTACCTGAAAAAATAAAAGAGATACCGAAAACAGCCACGAAAAAAAAAAGCATTTAGAAACTGTTCCTGAAACATTACATGGCATTTTACCTAAACCAATACAACATATACCAAGAAAAGCCATGAAAAAAAAAGCATTTAGAACCTGTTGTTCAAACATTACATGACATTTCACCTGATGAATATGAAAGTCAAACTGTTATATGCTTTGCAAATTGTCCTTTACTCAAGTCTTTTGCAGTAGAGGTTCATAGTTGTGGGGACATGACTACTCAATGTCAGTTTTGTGAGGCTAATATTTTAAACAGGAGAGACCCAGAGATGGCCAATTTATTAGTTGCTGTCAAAAAGGCAAGTTCAAGCTTCCAGAAGGAAAAGAATTTCCAATCTATTTACAAAACATTATGACTGAACCTACTTTTCCAAACTACAAAAATGTTAAGACAAACATAAGATCCTACATGGGGGCAACATTAGCTGCTAATGTACCAGGACATGGTCCTTACTGTTTTAAAGTCCAAGGACAAATTTATCATCGCACTTCACATTTACATCCAGAGGAAGGAGAGCAAAGAAAATTTGCTCAACTATATGTCCTAGATTCAATGGAAGCTGTTGACCAACGTATGCAGCTGGAAGAAAATAAAAAATGCTTCCCCAGTGTTTTTATAGAGCTAAATAACTTTATGGACAATAATCCCTACAGTAAAGCTTATAAAAAATTGGCAGAAGTAGAAAATGAACAACTACTTCATGCACAAAGACATCAATTACCAATGCCAAAGGTTAATATGGTGCTTAAAAGAGACAGACATACTGCTAAACGTCGTGATAACTTGCCAACATCAAATGAGGTTGCAATGGTGTTTCAAAATGATGAAGGAGAACCACCATTTCAAAGAGATATTAGAATATATCCCAGAAATGAGGAGCAACCATTCATTAATATGAGCACCTTAAGTCCAAATTTAGATCCAATGACATATCCTATTTTTTTTCCACATGGAGAAGCAGGTTGGCAACCAAAATTACCACTTCCCAGTTATCCGCTAAAGCCAGAATCCGAAATAATGTTTCTATGCTTGAATTTAAAGTAGCTCAAATTGCCATTCGAAATACATTTATTCCAATTTTATGTGGTGGAAAACTAACACAACAATGGATTATTGATTCCTATTTGCAAGTTGAGGCCAATAATTTAAACTTTATAAAATATCAACAAGATAAACTACGTGTAGAACAACAGTGCGCCAGAAGCTATGTGGCGGTTTTTAAAATTTGAAATGCATGATAGATCACATGCAGTATATAGATTAGCAGTACATTTGCCACAAAGACATTTAGTGTATTTCCATGCTGGAAATGAAAGTAATGCATTGGCCCAAAGTGAAGATTGTCACACTACACTAACTGCATGGTTTGAAAATTCCACAGATTCAGAAGCAACACAATTCTTATATATTGAAATTCCATATCACTATGTTTTTGTGAATGGATTATGGAGACCGAGAAAAATAAGAGGCAATAAAATAATCCCAAGAATTTACACAGTCAGTCCAAAAGATGTTGAACGTTTTTGCTTAGGGATATTACTTTTAATTGTTCCTGGAGCACAAAGTTTTGAACACTTAAGAACTGTTAATGACATAGTATATGAATCCTTTCCATGTAGCTGCAAGACATAGAAACTTATTAGCTTATGATACAGAATGGGAAAGATGTTTAGAAGAAGCAAATGAGAGAACAATTTGCATTTATTTGTATCTTCTCAAATGCTCCAAATGCATTAGCTTTGTGGGAGACATTTAAAAGTAATATGGCTGAAGACTTTATGCGACGATACATTGAACCGATTGCACACTTAAAAGCGTTAATGGAAATCCAAGAAGTATTTTTAACTCATGGATTAAGTTGTGCAAGTTTTAATTTGCCTGATCCAGGTCTTATAGATGACATAAACTTTGAAGACTATGAGACAGAAGAAAGAACAGAAGAAAGACTTGCAACTTTAAATACGTTACAATTGGAAGCATTTAATGCCATTAAAAATGCAATAGATGATGACATGATGACAGAGCGTTATTTCTATCTTGATGGACCTGGCGGATCAGGAAAAACGTATCTATATAATTTATTAATGAGTTCTGTACGAGCACAAGGTCAAATAGCAATGGTGTTTGCCACTACTGGAATTGCTGCACTTTTGTTAGAAGGTGGAAGAACTGTACATAGTGGCTTTAAACTGCCAGTGCCTATTTTAGAAACTTCTGTGTCAGATATTCGCATGACATCATTGCAAGCAAAGAAAATGAAAAAATGTAAATTAATTATAATAGATGAGGCCACAATTATGTCATGCTATGCCCTCCAATGTATTGACCGTTTGCTTTGTGAAGTCATGGATAATACTTTTCCATTTGGTGGAAAGGTAATGTTGTTAGGTGGCGATTTTAGACAAACATTACCTGTCGTTGTACCTGGAAATCGAACTGACATTATCGAAACCTGTATAAAGTCAAGCACACTATGGAAACATTTTACCCATCTTCAACTGCAACAAAATATGAGATCAGAAGGCCAAACTGATTTCAATGATTGGCTTATTAAAATTGGAGAAGCAGAACAGAAAAAATACCAGATTTACCTGACGACACTGTAGAAATCCCACCTCATATGATTTGTCAACAAGATATTATATCGGCTATATTTGAAGGTAGCATAAATAACCAGGAATATTCGGAGCTTGCCAACCAAGTCATACTAACGTGTAAAAATAAGGATGCATTAATCCTCAATAATGAAATCTTTAAAAAAATGAATGCACCACAAAGAAATTATCACAGTGCTGATTCTGTACTTGCTGATGACAATGAAAGGCAGGCTAACTTTTCTACTGAATTCATAAACTCACTAACTTCTTCTGGAATGCCACCACATATTTTGCAGCTAAAGGAAGGTGCAATTGTCATGTTACTGCGAAATATGAACCCCAAAAAAGGCCTATGCAATGGGACAAGATTAATTGTTCAACAATTAAAGGACCATTTTATAGATGCTGAAATTTTAACTGGTACCCATAAAGGTGAGAGAGTTTTCATACCAAGAATAGATTTAGCACCAAGTGAAAGTAGTCTCACTTTTATACTTCAAAGCAGACAATTTCCCATTATTATGGCATTTGCCATGACCATTAATAAATCACAAGGTCAAACGTTCAAATCTGTGGGTATTTTCTTGGAAGAACCAGTATTTGCACATGGTCAATTGTACGTTGTGTTGTAACGGTGCAAAAATCCACAGGCTATTAAAGTTTACATTGAAAGAATGAAAGTCAAGGTGATTTATAAGAAGATGGACGTATTTTTACTAAAAACATTGTCTACTATGAAGTACTATAACTTTTCATTAAAGAAATAAAACCCATGCAAAACAAATTTAAAAGCATTCAAAAATACAAATCAATAAACAATTAAGTCATAATTAATGGAAGTACTGTTTATGGATGATTCGCCTCACAAAACACTTTCCTTGCATTATTTTCACAAATTATGTTAAAATGTTAATTAACTATGTTACTGTTTCTAATGTTACAAGTTTGAAAACAATACTTTCAAGTTCTTTACTTCAACATATTACAAAGTTCATGTTAAGAGCTCAACCACGTTTTAAGTCACAATGTAAATATTGTCTGTTATGTTAAGATTACTCCCTGTATTAATGTTTATCGCCAGTTCATGGGGTCAGGAAGGAATTAATTTCATTGGGTACGTTTTAAGGAGAGTTTTTACTGTTTGCCTTCCTCTGCATTCAATGTATATTGAAGTTAACAATTATTCAGAGTTTACAATACTGATTAGTTTAAAGTTCAACTGTTTTTACATTCAAATGTTAATACTTTTAATACAAAATGCTTTAAGACTTATTGTTCACCAAGAGAACATTTTACAAAACTAAACAAGTTTAATATCACAATACTTACAAGTGTCAAATATGTATATCAATAACTAAACAACTTTTCAAACATACACATCTCATTGCCGTCATTTTTTGACGGGCAAGTCGCTAGTCACATATATAGTTTTGAGCATACAAGTTGCTGCTAATGCTTGCGGGCTCGCAAATCACACAAACAAATAGCAAACTAAATTAATATTCTGCTTTAATATTTAAGAACCTATAAGCCTTACAAAGAAGCCTAAATAAGCATTTCAAAAGTGGTAGACACAAAATAGGATTGTACCAAAAATCACACAAACAAATAGCAAACTAAATTAATAATATTCACTATATATTCTTGTTTAGTGATATGTCAACCGCACATTTATGTGTGTAGGCCCGAAAACAAACTAATGTGAATTGAAACTAATTAAAGAAGTATATTTAAATGACATTAATTTATTGTAATTGAATATATAACCTAAAGCTCAATCTTTCTCCTTTTTTTACCATTCAAACAGACGTCACTCCAGACTCCAAACATCAACAGCGTCACTCCAGAATTTGCACAGTGCATTGTGAACCACAATCCCTTTTAAAGAACACAAACAAAGAAGAAGAGGTAAGATAGAAAAATAAATTACATGCTGAAAAAGACCAAGCTTTCCTAAAACAAAAAGAAATACACAATGAACCATTTCACTTTCTTTTTCAAACAGACACTACAAGAAGAACGGCGCATTAAGATTGGCAGGAGGGGACCCTCTGTCATTCGGACAAGAACAACACTTCAATCAAGGTAAAGTAGAACAAGTAGAAAAAATAAAGGAACTATATATGTTTAATGGGCGCCAATATAAAAAATGCAGCAACCAAAAAGTGGTGAACACAAAATAGGATAATGCTAAAAATATAGCCAGAATATCAAAAATAGAAAAAAAACATTCATTTGCACTGTAGAAAAACATTAAAGCTTCATAAAAAAGATTAATTAAGCAAATCAAGTATGCAACATATGGTAGAGACAAAATAGGATTGTACCAAAAATCACACTAACAGATAGCAAAGTAAATTAATATTCATCTTTAATGTTTAAGAACCTATAAGCCTTACAAAGAAGCCTAAATAAGCATACCAAAAGTGGTGGACACAAATAGGATTGTACCAAAAATCACACTAAACAAATAGCAAAGTAAATTAATATTCTTCTTTAATGTTTAAGAACCTATAAGCCTTACAAAGAAGCCTAAATAAGCATACTAAAAGTGTTAGACACAAAAAGGATTGTACCAAAAATCGCACAAACAAATAGCAAACTAAATTAATATTCTGCTTTAATGTTTAAGAACCTATAAGCTCTACAAAGAAGCCTAAATAAGCATTCCAAAAGTGGTAGACACAAAAAGGATTGTACCAAAAATCACACAAACAAATAGCAAACTAAATTAATATTCTGCTTTAATGTTTAAGTACCTATAAGCCTTACAAAGAAGCCTAAATAAGCATTCCAAAAGTGGTAGAAATAAATAGGATTGTACCAAAAATCACACAAATAAATAGCAAAGTAAATTAATATTCTTCTTTAATGTTTAAGAACCTATAAGCCTTACAAATAAGCCTAAATAAGCATACCAAAAGTGGTGGACACAAATAGGATTGTACCAAAAATTACACAAATAAATAGCAAAGTAAATTAATATTCTTCTTTAATGTTTAAGAACCTATAAGCCTTACAAAGAAGCCTAAATAAGCATACCAAAAGTGGTGGACACAAATAGGATTGTACCAAAAATCACACTAAACAAATAGCAAAGTCAATTAGTATTCTTCTTTAATGTTTCAGAACCTATAAGCCTTACAAAGAAGCCTAAATAAGCATACTAAAAGTGGTAGACAAAAAAGGATTGTACAAAAAATCACACAAACAAATAGCAAACTAAATTAATATTCTGCTTTAATGTTTAAGAACCTATAAGCGTTACAAAGAAGCCTAAATAAGCATACTAAAAGTGGTAGACACAAAAAGGATTGTACCAAAAATCACATAAACAAATAGCAAAGTAAATTAATATTCTTCATTAATGTTTAAGAACCTATAAAGCTTACAAAGAATCATAAATAAGCATACCAAAGTGGTGGACACAAATGGGATTGTAACAAAAATCACACTAAACAAATAGCAAAGTAAATTAGTATTCTTCTTTAATGTTTAAGAACCTATAAGCCTTACAAAGAAGCCTAAATAAGCATACTAAAAGTGGTAGACACAAAAAGGATTATACCAAAAATCAGACAAACAAATAGCAAACTAAATTAATATTCTGCTTTAATGTTTAAGAACCTATAAGCGTTACAAAGAGGCCTAAATAAGCATTCCAAAAGTGGTAGACACAAAAAGGATTATACCAAAAATCACACAAACAAATAGCAAACTAAATGAATATTCTGCTTTAATGTTTAAGTACAAATAAGCCTTACAAAGAAGCCTAAATAAGCATTCCAAAAGTGATAGAAATAAATAGGATTGTACCAAAAATCACACAAATAAATAGCAAAGTAAATTAATATTCTTCTTTAATGTTTAAGAACCTATAAGCCTTACAAATAAGCCTAAATAAGCATACCAAAAGTGGTGGACACAAATAGGATTGTACCAAAAATCACACTAACAAATAGCAAAGTAAATTAATATTCTTCTTTAATGTTTAAGAACCTATATGCATTACAAAGAAGCCCAAATAAGCATACTAAAAGTGGTAGACACAAAAAGGATTGTACCAAAAATCACACAAACTAATAGCAAAGTAAATTAATATTCTTCTTTAATGTTTAAGAACCTATAAGCCTTACAAAGAAGCCTAAATAAGCATTCCAAAAGTGGTAGACACAAATAAGGATTGTACCAAAAATCGCACAAATAAATAGCAAAGTAAATTAATATTCTTCCTTAATGTTTAAGAACCTATAAGCCTTACAAAGAAGCCTAAATAAGCATACTAAAAGTGTTAGACACAAATAGGATTGTACCAAAAATTACACAAATAAATAGCAAAGTAAATCAATATTGTTCATTAATGTTAAAGAACCTATAATCCTTACAAAGAAGCCTAAATAAGCATACTAAAAGTGGTAGACACAAATAGGATTGTACCAAAAATCACACTAAACAAATAGAAAATAAATTAGTATTCTTCTTTAATGTTTAAGAACCTATAAGCCTTACAAAAAAGCCTAAATAAGCATACTAAAAGTGGTAGACACATATAGGATTGTACCAAAAATCACACAAACAAATAGCAAACTAAATTAATATTCTGCTTTAATATTTAAGAACCTATAAGAAGCCTAAATAAGCATTTCAAATGTGGTAGACACAAATAGGATTGTACCAAAAATTACACAAATAAATAGCAAAGTAAATCAATATTGTTCATTAATGTTAAAGAACGTATAATCCTTACAAAGAAGCCTAAATAAGCATACTAAAAGTGGTAGACACAAATAGGATTGTACCAAAAATCACACTAAACAAATAGAAAATAAATTAGTATTCTTCTTTAATGTTTAAGAACCTATAAGCCTTACAAAGAAGCCTAAATAAGTATACTAAAAGTGGTAGACACAAAAAAGGTTGTACCAAAAATCACACTAAACAAATAGCAAACTAAATTAATAATCTGCTTTAATGTTTAAGAACCTATAAGCCTTACAAAGAAGCCTAAATAAGCATTCCAAAAGTGGTGGACACAAAAAGGATTGTACCAAAAATCACACAAACTAATAGCAAACTAAATTATTATTCTTCTTTAATGTTTAAGAAACTATAAGCCTTACAAAGAAGCCTAAATAAGCATTCCAAAAGTGGTAGACACAAATAAGGATTGTACCAAAAATTGCAAAAATAAATAGCAAAGTAAATTAATATTCTTCTTTAATGTTTAAGAACCTATAAGCCTTACAAAGAAGCCTAAATAAGCATACCAAAAGTGGTGGACACAAATAGGATTGTACCAAAAATCACACTAACAAATAGCAAAGTAAATTAATATTCTTCTTTAATGTTTAAGAACCTATAAGCCTTAATAAGAAGCCTAAATAAGCATACTAAAAGTGGTAGACACAAATAGGATTGTACCAAAAATTACACAAATAAATAGCAAAGTAAATCAATATTCTTCGTTAATGTTTAAGAACCTATAAGCCTTACAAAGAAGCCTAAATAAGCATACCAAAAGTGGTGGACACAAAAGAGGATTGTAACAAAAATCACACTAACAAATAGCAAAGTAAATTAATATTCTTCTTTAATGTTTAAGAACCTATAAGCCTTACAAAGAATCATAAATAAGCATACAAAAAGTGGTGGACACAAATGGGATTGTAACAAAAATCACACTAAACAAATAGCAAAGTAAATTAGTATTCTTCTTTAATGTTTAAGAACCTATAAGCCTTACAAAAAAGCCTAAATAAGCATACTAAAAGTGGTAGACACATATAGGATTGTACCAAAAATCACACAAACAAATAGCAAACTAAATTAATATTCTGCTTTAATATTTAAGAACCTATAAGAAGCCTAAATAAGCATTTCAAATGTGGTAGACACAAATAGGATTGTACCAAAAATTACACAAATAAATAGCAAAGTAAATAATATTCTTCTTTAATGTTTAAGAACCTATAAGCCTTACAAAGAAGCCTAAATAAGCATACCAAAAGTGGTGGACACAAATAGGATTGTACCAAAAATCACACTAAACAAATAGCAAAGTAAATTAGTATTCTGCTTTAATGTTTAAGAACCTATAAGCCTTACAAAGAAGCCTAAATAAGCATACTAAAAGTGGTAGACACAAAAAGGATTATACCAAAAATCAGACAAACAAATAGCAAACTAAATTAATATTCTGCTTTAATGTTTAAGAACCTATAAGCGTTACAAAAAAGCCTAAATAAGCATTCCAAAAGTGGTAGACACAAAAAGGATTGTACCAAAAATCACACAAACAAATAGCAAACTAAATGAATATTCTGCTTTAATGTTTAAGTACATATAAGCCTTACAAAGAAGCCTAAATAAGCATTCCAAAAGTGATAGAAATAAATAGGATTGTACCAAAAATCACACAAATAAATAGCAAAGTAAATTAATATTCTTCTTTAATGTTTAAGAACCTATAAGCCTTACAAATAAGCCTAAATAAGCATACCAAAAGTGGTGGACACAAATAGGATTGTACCAAAAATCACACTAACAAATAGCAAAGTAAATTAATATTCTTCTTTAATGTTTAAGAACCTATATGCATTACAAAGAAGCCTAAATAAGCATACTAAAAGTGGTAGACACAAAAAGGATTGTACCAAAAATCACACAAACTAATAGCAAAGTAAATTAATATTCTTCTTTAATGTTTAAGAACCTATAAGCCTTACAAAAAAGCCTAAATAAGCATTAAAAAAGTGGTAGACACAAATAAGGATTGTACCAAAAATCGCACAAATAAATAGCAAAGTAAATTAACATTCTTCTTTAATGTTTAAGAACCTATAAGCCTTACAAAGAAGCCTAAATAAGCATTCCAAAAGTGGTAGACACAAATAAGGATTGTACCAAATATTGCACAAATAAATAGCAAAGGAAATTAATATTCTTCTTTAATGTTTAAGAACCTATAAGCCTTACAAAGAAGCCTAAATAAGCATACCAAAAGTGGTGGACACACCATAGGAATGTAACAAAAATCACACTAAACAAATTGCAAAGTAAATTAATATTCTTCTTTAATGTTTAAGAACCTATAAGCCTTACAAAGAAGCCTAAATAAGCATACTAAAAGTGGTAGACACAAAAAGGATTGTACCAAAAATCACACAAACTAATAGCAAAATAAATTAGTATTCTTCTTTAATGTTTAAGAACCTATAAGCCTTACAAAGAAGCCTAAATAAGTATACTAAAAGTGGTAGACACAAAAAAGGTTGTACCAAAAATCACACTAAACAAATAGCAAACTAAATTAATATTCTGCTTTAATGTTTAAGAACCTATAAGCCTTACAAAGAAGCCTAAATAAGCATTCCAAAAGGGGTAGACACAAAAAGGATTGTACCAAAAATCACACAAACTAATAGCAAACTAAATTAATATTCTTCTTTAATGTTTAAGAAACTATAAGCCTTTCAAAGAAGCCTAAATAAGCATTCCAAAAGTGGTAGACACAAATAAGGATTGTACCAAAAATTGCAAAAATAAATAGCAAAGTAAATTCATATTCTTCTTTAATGTTTAAGAACCTATAAGCCTTACAAAGAAGCCTAAATAAGCATACCAAAAGTGGTGGACACAAATAGGATTGTACCAAAAATCACACTAACAAATAGCAAAGTAAATTAATATTCTTCTTTAATGTTTAAGAACCTATAAGCCTTACAAAGAAGCCTATATAAGCATACTAAAAGTGGTAGACACAAATAGGATTGTACCAAAAATTACACAAATAAATAGCAAAGTAAATCAATATTCTTCGTTAATGTTTAAGAACCTATAAGCCTTACAAAGAAGCCTAAATATGCATACCAAAAGTGGTGGACACAAAAGAGGATTGTACCAAAAATCACACTAACAAATAGCAAAGTAAATTAATATTCTTCTTTAATGTTTAAGAACCTATAAGCCTTACAAAGAAGCCTAAATAAGCATACTAAAAGTGGTAGACACAAATAGGATTGTACCAAAAATTACACAAATAAATAGCAAAGTAAATTAATATTCTTCTTTAAAGTTTAAGAACCTATAAGCCTTACAAAGAAGCCTAAATAAGCATTCCAAAAGTGGTAGAAATAAATAGGATTGTATCAAAAATCACACAAATAAATAGCAAAGTAAATTAATATTCTTCTTTAATGTTTAAGAACCTATAAGCCTTACAAAGAAGCCTAAATAAGCATACCAAAAGTGGTGGACACACAATAGGAATGTAACAAAAATCACACTAAACAAATTGCAAAGTAAATTAATATTCTTCTTTAATGTTTAAGAACCTATAAGCCTTACAAAGAAGCCTAAATAAGCATACCAAAAGTGGTGGACACAAATATGATTGTGCCAAAAATCACACTAAACAAATAGCAAAGTAAATTAATATTCTTCTTTAATGTTTAAGAACCTATAAGCCTTACAAAGAAGCTTAAATAAGCATACTAAAAGTGGTAGACACAAAAAGGATTGTACCAAAAATCACACAAACAAATAGCAAACTAAATTAATATTCTGCTTTAATGTTTAAGAACCTATAAGCCTTACAAAGAAGCCTAAATAAGCATACCAAAAGTGGTGGACACAAATAGGATTGTACCAAAAATCACACTAACAAATAGCAAAGTAAATTAATATTCTTCTTTAATGTTTAAGAACCTATAAGCCTTACAAAGAAGCCTAAATAAGCATACCAAAAGTGGTGGACACACAATAGGAATGTAACAAAAATCACACTAAACAAATTGCAAAGTAAATTAATATTCTTCTTTAATGTTTAAGAACCTATAAGCCTTACAAAGAAGCCGAAATAAGCATACCAAAAGTGGTGGACACAAATATGATTGTACCAAAAATCACACTAAACAAATAGCAAAGTAAATAAGTATTCTTCTTTAATGTTTAAGAACCTATAAGCCTTACAAAGAAGCTTAAATAAGCATACTAAAAGTGGTAGACACAAAAAGGATTGTACCAAAAATCACACAAACAAATAGCAAACTAAATTAATATTCTGCTTTAATGTTTAAGAACCTATAAGCCTTACAAAGAAGCCTAAATAAGCATACCAAAAGTGGTGGACACAAATAGGATTGTACCAAAAATCACACTAACAAATAGCAAAGTAAATTAATATTCTTCTTTAATGTTTAAGAACCTATAAGCCTTACAAAGAAGCCTAAATAAGCAGACTAAAAGTGGTAGACACATATAGGATTGTACCAAAAATCACACAAAGAAATAGCAAACTAAATTATTATTCTGCTTTAATATTTAAGAACATATAAGCCTTACAAAGAAGCCTAAATAAGCATTTCAAAAGTGGTAGACACAAAATAGGATTGTACGAAAAATTACCCAAATAAATAGCAAAGTAAATTAATATTCTTCTTTAATGTTTAAGAACCTATAAGCCTTACAAAGAAGCCTAAATAAGCATACCAAAAGTGGTGGACACAAATAGGATTGTACCAAAAATCACACTAAACAAATAGCAAAGTAAATTAGTATTCTTCTTTAATGTTTAAGAACCTATAAGTCTTACAAAGAAGACTAAATAAGGATACTAAAAGTAATAGACACAAAACGATTGTACCAAAAATCACATAAACAAATAGCAAACTAAATTAATATTCTGCTTTAATGTTTAAGAACCTATAAGCCTTACAAAGAAGCCTAAATAAGCGTTACAAAAGTGGTAGACAACAAAAGTATTGTACCAAAAATCACACAAACAAATAGCAAACTAAATTAATATTCTGCTTTAATGTTTAAGAACCTATAAGCCTTACAAAGAAGCCTAAATAAGCATACCAAAAGTGTTAGAAATAAATAGGATTGTACCAAAAATCACACAAATAAATAGCAAAGTAAATTAATATTCTTCTTTAATGTTTAAGAACCTATAAGCCTTACAAATAAACCTAAATAAGCATACCAAAAGTGGTGGACATGAATATGATTGTGCCAAAAATCACACTAACAAATAGCAAAGTAAATTAATATTCTTCTTTAATGTTTAAGAACCTATAAGCCTTACAAAGAAGCTTAAATAAGCATACTAAAAGTGGTAGACACAAAAAGGATTGTACCAAAAATCACACAAACAAATAGCAAACTAAATTAATATTCTTCTTTAATGTTTAAGAACCTATAAGCCTTACAAATAAGCCTAAATAAGCATACCAAAAGTGGTGGACACAAATAGGATTGTACCAAAAATCACACTACAAATAGCAAAGTAAATTAATATTCTTCTTTAATGTTTAAGAACCTATAAGCCTTACAAAGAAGCCGAAATAAGCATACCAAAAGTGGTGGACACAAATATGATTGTAATAAAAATCACACTAAACAAACAGCAAAGTAAATAAGTATTCTTCTTTAATGTTTAAGAACCTATAAGCCTTACAAAGAAGCTTAAATAAGCATACTAAAATTGGTAGACACAAAAAGGATTATACCAAAAATCAGACAAACAAATAGCAAACTAAATTAATATTCTGCTTTAATGTTTAAGAACCTATAAGCGTTACAAAAAAGCCTAAATAAGCATTCCAAAAGTGGTAGACACAAAAAGGATTGTACCAAAAATCACACAAACAAATAGCAAACTAAATGAATATTCTGCTTTAATGTTTAAGTACATATAAGCCTTACAAAGAAGCCTAAATAAGCATTCCAAAAGTGATAGAAATAAATAGGATTGTACCAAAAATCACACAAATAAATAGCAAAGTAAATTAATATTCTTCTTTAATGTTTCAGAACCTATAAGCCTTACAAATAAGCCTAAATAAGCATACCAAAAGTGGTGGACACAAATAGGATTGTACCAAAAATCACACTAACAAATAGCAAAGTAAATTAATATTCTTCTTTAATGTTTAAGAACCTATATGCATTACAAAGAAGCCTAAAAAAGCATACTAAAAGTGGTAGACACAAAAAGGATTGTACCAAAAATCACACAAACTAATAGCAAAGTAAATTAATATTCTTCTTTAATGTTTAAGAACCTATAAGCCTTACAAAGAAGCCTAAATAAGCATTAAAAAAGTGGTAGACACAAATAAGGATTGTACCAAAAATCGCACAAATAAATAGCAAAGTAAATTAACATTCTTCTTTAATGTTTAAGAACCTATAAGCCTTACAAAGAAGCCTAAATAAGCATTCCAAAAGTGGTAGACACAAATAAGGATTGTACCAAATATTGCACAAATAAATAGCAAAGTAAATTAATATTCTTCTTTAATGTTTAAGAACCTATAAGCCTTACAAAGAAGCCTAAATAAGCATACCAAAAGTGGTGGACACACAAAAGGAATGTAACAAAAATCACACTAAACAAATTGCAAAGTAAATTAATATTCTTCTTTAATGTTTAAGAACCTATAAGCCTTACAAAGAAGCTTAAATAAGCATACTAAAAGTGGTAGACACAAAAAGGATTGTACCAAAAATCACACTAACAAATAGCAAACTAAATTAATATTCTGCTTTAATGTTTAAGAACCTATAAGCCTTACAAAGAAGCCTAAATAAGCATACCAAAAGTGTTGGACACAAATAGGATTGTACCAAAAATCACACTAACAAATAGCAAAGTAAATTAATATTCTTCTTTAATGTTTAAGAACCTATAATCCTTACAAAGAAGCCTAAATAAGCATACTAAAAGTGGTAGACACAAATAGGATTGTACCAAAAATCACACTAAACCAATAGCAAAATAAATTAGTATTCTTCTTTAATGTTTAATAACCTATAAGCCTTACAAAGAAGCCTAAATAAGTATACTAAAAGTGGTAGACACAAAAAAGGTTGTACCAAAAATCACACTAAACAAATAGCAAACTAAATTAATAATCTGCTTTAATGTTTAAGAACCTATAAGCCTTACAAAGAAGCCTAAATAAGCATTCCAAAAGTGGTGGACACAAAAAGGATTGTACCAAAAATCACACAAACTAATAGCAAACTAAATTAATATTCTTCTTTAATGTTTAAGAAACTATAAGCCTTTCAAAGAAGCCTAAATAAGCATTCCAAAAGTGGTAGACACAAATAAGGATTGTACCAAAAATTGCAAAAATAAATAGCAAAGTAAATTCATATTCTTCTTTAATGTTTAAGAACCTATAAGCCTTACAAAGAAGCCTAAATAAGCATACCAAAAGTGGTGGACACAAATAGGATTGTACCAAAAATCACACTAACAAATAGCAAAGTAAATTAATATTCTTCTTTAATGTTTAAGAACCTATAAGCCTTACAAAGAAGCCTATATAAGCATACTAAAAGTGGTAGACACAAATAGGATTGTACCAAAAATTACACAAATAAATAGAAAAGTAAATCAATATTCTTCGTTAATGTTTAAGAACCTATAAGCCTTACAAAGAAGCCTAAATATGCATACCGAAAGTGGTGGACACAAAAGAGGATTGTACCAAAAATCACACTAACAAATAGCAAAGTAAATTAATATTATTCTTTAATGTTTAAGAACCTATAAGCCTTACAAAGAAGCCTAAATAAGCATACTAAAAGTGGTAGACACAAATAGGATTGTACCAAAAATGACACAAATAAATAGCAAAGTAAATCAATATTCTTCGTTAAAGTTTAAGAACCTATAAGCCTTACAAAGAAGCTTAAATAAGCATACTAAAAGTGGTAGACACAAAAAGGATTGTACCAAAAATCACACAAACAAATAGCAAACTAAATTAATATTCTGCTTTAATGTTTAAGAACCTATAAGCCTTACAAAGAAGCCTAAATAAGCATACCAAAAGTGGTGGACACAAATAGGATTGTACCAAAAATCACACTAACAAATAGCAAAGTAAATTAATATTCTTCTTTAATGTTTAAGAACCTATAAGCCTTACAAAGAAGCCTAAATAAGCATACTAAAAGTGGTAGACACATATAGGATTGTACCAAAAATCACACAAACAAATAGCAAACTAAATTATTATTCTGCTTTAATATTTAAGAACCTATAAGCCTTACAAAGAAGCCTAAATAAGCATTTCAAAAGTGGTAGACACAAATAGGATTGTACGAAAAATTACACAAATAAATAGCAAAGTAAATTAATATTCTTCTTTAATGTTTAAGAACCTATAAGCCTTACAAAGAAGCCTAAATAAGCATACCAAAAGTGGTGGACACAAATAGGATTGTACCAAAAATCACACTAAACAAATAGCAAAGTAAATTAGTACTCTTCTTTAATGTTTATGAACCTATAAGTCTTACAAAGAAGACTAAATAAGGATACTAAAAGTAATAGACACAAAACGATTGTACCAAAAATCACATAAACAAATAGCAAACTAAATTAATATTCTGCTTTAATGTTTAAGAACCTATAAGCCTTACAAAGAAGCCTAAATAAGCGTTACAAAAGTGGTAGACAACAAAAGTATTGTACCAAAAATCACACAAACAAATAGCAAACTAAATTAATATTCTGCTTTAATGTTTAAGAACCTATAAGCCTTACAAAGAAGCCTAAATAAGCATTCCAAAAGTGTTAGAAATTAATAGGATTGTACCAAAAATCACACAAATAAATAGCAAAGTAAATTAATATTCTTCTTTAATGTTTAAGAACCTATAAGCCTTACAAATAAACCTAAATAAGCATACCAAAAGTGGTGGACATGAATATGATTGTGCCAAAAATCACACTAACAAATAGCAAAGTAAATTAATATTCTTCTTTAATGTTTAAGAACCTATAAGCCTTACAAATAAGCCTAAATAAGCATACCAAAAGTGGTGGACACAAATAGGATTGTACCAAAAATCACACTACAAATAGCAAAGTAAATTAATATTCTTCTTTAATGTTTAAGAACCTATATGCCTTACAAAGAAGCCTAAATAAGCATACTAAAAGTGGTAGACACAAAAAGGATTGTACCAAAAATCACACAAACTAATAGCAAACTAAATTAATATTCTTCTTTAATGTTTAAGAACCTATAAGCCTTACAAATAAGCCTAAATAAGCATACCAAAAGTGGTGGACACAAATAGGATTGTACCAAAAATCACACTACAAATAGCAAAGTAAATTAATATTCTTCTTTAATGTTTAAGAACCTATAAGCCTTACAAAGAAGCCGAAATAAGCATACCAAAAGTGGTGGACACAAATATGATTGTAATAAAAATCACACTAAACAAATAGCAAAGTAAATAAGTATTCTTCTTTAATGTTTAAGAACCTATAAGCCTTACAAAGAAGCTTAAATAAGCATACTAAAAGTGGTAGACACAAAAAGGATTGTACCAAAAATCACACAAACAAATAGCAAACTAAATTAATATTCTTCTTTAATGTTTAAGAACCTATAAGCCTTACAAAGAAGCCTAAATAAGCATACCAAAAGTGGTGGACACAAATAGGATTGTACCAAAAATCACACTAACAAATAGCAAAGTAAATTAATATTCTTCTTTAATGTTTAAGAACCTATATGCCTTACAAAGAAGCGTAAATAAGCATACTAAAAGTGTTAGACACAAAAAGGATTGTACCAAAAATCACACAAACTAATAGCAAACTAAATTAATATTCTTCTTTAATGTTTAAGAACCTATAAGCCTTACAAAGAAGCCTAAATAAGCATACCAAAAGTGGTGGACACAAATAGGATTGTACCAAAAATCACACTAACAAATAGCAAAGTAAATTAATATTCTTCTTTAATGTTTAAGAACCTATATGCCTTACAAAGAAGCGTAAATAAGCATACTAAAAGTGGTAGACACAAAAAGGATTGTACGAAAAATCACACAAACTAATAGCAAACTAAATTAATATTCTTCTTTAATGTTTAAGAACCTATAAGCCTTACAAATAAGCCTAAATAAGCATACCAAAAGTGGTGGACACAAATATCATTGTAACAAAAATCACACTAAACAAATAGCAAAGTAAATAAGTATTCTTCTTTAATGTTTAAGAACCTATAAGCCTTACAAAGAAGCGTAAATAAGCATTCCAAAAGTGGTAGACACAAATAAGGATTGTACCAAAAATTGCACAAATAAATAGCAAAGTAAATTAATATTCTTCTTTAATGTTTAAGAAACTATAAGCCTTACAAAGAAGCCTAAATAACCATACCAAAAGTGGTGGACACAAATATGATTTTAACAAAAATCACACTAAACAAATAGCAAAGTAAATAAGTATTCTTCTTTAATGTTTAAGAACCTATAAGCCTTACAAAGAAGCTTAAATAAGCATACTAAAAGTGGTAGACACAAAAAGGATTGTACCAAAAATCACACAAACTAATAGCAAACTAAATTAATATTCTGCTTTAATATTTAAGAACCTATAAGCCTTACAAAGAAGCCTAAATAAGCATACCAAAAGTGGTGGACACAAATAGGATTGTACCAAAAATCACACTAACAAATAGCAAAGTAAATTAATATTCTTCTTTAATGTTTAAGAACCTATAAGCCTTACAAAGAAGCCTAAATAAGCATACTAAAAGTGGTAGACACAAAAAGGATTGTACCAAAAATCACACAAACAAATAGCAAACTAAATTAATATTCTGCTTTAATGTTTAAGAACCTATAAGCCTTACAAAGAAGCCTAAATAAGCATTCCAAAAGTGGTAGACACAAATAGGATTGAACCAAAAATTACACAAATAAATAGCAAAGTAAATTAATATTCTTCTTTAATGTTTAAGAACCTATAAGCCACACAAAGAAGCCTAAATAAGCATACCAAAAGTGGTGGACACAAATAGGATTGTACCAAAAATCACACTAACAAATAGCAAAGTAAAATAATATTCTGCTTTAATGTTTAAGAACCTATAAGCCTTACAAAGAAGCCTAAATAGGCATTCCAAAAGTGGTAGACACAAAAAGGATTGTACCAAAAATCACAAAAGCAAATAGCAAAATAAATGAATATTCTGCTTTAATGTTTAAGAACCTGTAAGCCTTACAAAGAAGCCTAAATAAGCATTCCAAAAGTGGTAGACACAAATAAGGATTGTACCAAAAATTGCACAAATAAATAGCAAAGTAAATTAATATTCTTCTTTAATGTTTAAGAACCTATAAGCCTTACAAAGAAGCCTAAATAACCATACCAAAAGTGGTGGACACAAATATGATTATAACAAAAATCACACTAAACAAATAGCAAAGTAAATAAGTATTCTTCTTTAATGTTTAAGAACCTATAAGCCTTACAAAGAATCTTAAATAAGCATACTAAAAGTGGTAGACACAAAAAGGATTGTACCAAAAATCACACAAACTAATAGCAAACTAAATTAATATTCTGCTTTAATATTTAAGAACCTATCAGCCTTACAAAGAAGCCTAAATAAGCATACCAAAAGTGGTGGACACAAATAGGATTGTACCAAAAATCACACTAACAAATAGCAAAGTAAATTAATATTCTTCTTTAATGTTTAAGAACCTATAAGCCTTACAAAGAAGCCTAAATAAGCGTACTAAAAGTGGTAGACACAAAAAGGATTGTACCAAAAATCACACAAACAAATAGCAAACTAAATTAATATTCTGCTTTAATGTTTAAGAACCTATAAGCCTTACAAAGAAGCCTAAATAAGCATTCCAAAAGTGGTAGACACAAATAGGATTGAACCAAAAATTACACAAATAAATAGCAAAGTAAATTAATATTCTTCTTTAATGTTTAAGAACCTATAAGCCCTACAAAGAAGCCTAAATAAGCATACCAAAAGTGGTAGAAATAAATAGGATTGTACCAAAAATCACACTAACAAATAGCAAAGTAAAATAATATTCTGCTTTAATGTTTAAGAACCTATAAGCCTTACAAAGAAGCCTAAATAGGCATTCCAAAAGTGGTAGACACAAAAAGGATTGTACCAAAAATCACAAAAGCAAATAGCAAAATAAATGAATATTCTGCTTTAATGTTTAAGAACCTATAAGCCTTACAAAGAAGCCTAAATAAGCATTCCAAAAGTGGTAGACACAAATAAGGATTGTACCAAAAATTGCACAAATAAATAGCAAAGTAAATTAATATTCTTCTTTAATGTTTAAGAACCTATAAGCCTTACAAAGAAGCCTAAATAACCATACCAAAAGTGGTGGACACAAATATGATTGTAACAACAATCACACTAAACAAATAGCAAAGTAAATAAGTATTCTTCTTTAATGTTTAAGAACCTATAAGCCTTACAAAGAAGCTTAAATAAGCATACTAAAAGTGGTAGACACAAAAAGGATTGTACCAAAAATCACACAAACTAATAGCAAACTAAATTAATATTCTGCTTTAATATTTAAGAACCTATAAGCCTTACAAAGAAGCCTAAATAAGCATACCAAAAGTGGTGGACACAAATAGGATTGTACCAAAAATCACACTAACAAATAGCAAAGTAAATTAATATTCTTCTTTAATGTTTAAGAACCTATAAGCCTTACAAAGAAGCCTAAATAAGCGTACTAAAAGTGGTAGACACAAAAAGGATTGTACCAAAAATCACACAAACAAATAGCAAACTAAATTAATATTCTGCTTTAATGTTTAAGAACCTATAAGCCTTACAAAGAAGCCTAAATAAGCATTCCAAAAGTGGTAGACACAGATAGGATTGAACCAAAAATTACACAAATAAATAGCAAAGTAAATTAATATTCTTCTTTAATGTTTAAGAACCTATAGGCCACACAAAGAAGCCTAAATAAGCATACCAAAAGTGGTGGACACAAATAGGATTGTACCAAAAATCACACTAACAAATAGCAAAGTAAAATAATATTCTGCTTTAATGTTTAAGAACCTATAAGCCTTAAAAAGAAGCCTAAATAGGCATTCCAAAAGTGGTAGACACAAAAAGGATTGTACCAAAAATCACAAAAGCAAATAGCAAAATAAATGAATATTCTGCTTTAATGTTTAAGAACCTATAAGCCTTAGAAAGAAGCCTAAATAAGCATTTCAAAAGTGGTAGAAACAAATAGGATTGTACCAAAAATCACACAAATAAATAGCAAAGTAAATAAATATTCTTCTTTAATGTTTAAGAACCTATAAGCCTTACAAAGAAGCCTAAATAAGCATACCAAAAGTGGTGGGCACACAAGAGGAATGTAACAAAAATCACACTAAACAAATTGCAAAGTAAATTAATATTCTTCTTTAATGTTTAGGAACCTATAAGCGTTACAAAGAAGCCTAAATAAGCATACCAAAAGTGGTGGACACATATAGGATTGTACCAAAAATTACACAAACCTATAAGCCTTACAAAGAAGCCTAAATAAGCATACTAAAAGTGGTAGGCACATATAGGATTGTAACAAAAATCACACTAACAAATAGCAAAGTAAATTAATATTCTTCTTTAATGTTTAAGAACCTATAAGCCTTACAAAGAAGCCTAAATAAGCATACTAAAAGTGGTAGACACAAAAAGGATTGTACCAAAAATCACACAAACAAATAGCAAACTAAATTAATATTCTGCTTTAATGTTTAAGAACCTATAAGCCTTACAAAGAAGCCTAAATAAGCATTCCAAAAGTGGTAGACACAAATAGGATTGAACCAAAAATTACACTAATAAATAGCAAAGTAAATTAATATTCTTCTTTAATGTTTAAGAACCTATAAGCCTTACAAAGAACAAATAGGATTGTACCAAAAATCACACAAATAAATAGCAAAGTAAATTAATATTCTTCTTTAATGTTTAAGAACATAAAAGCCTAACAAAGAAGCCTAAATAAGCATACCAAAAGTGGTGGACACACTATAGGAATGTACCAAAAATCACACTAAACAAATAGCAAAGTAAATGAATATTCTTCTTTAATGTTTAAGAACCTATAAGCCTTACAAAGAAGCCTAAATAAGCATACCAAAAGTGGTGGACACACAAGAGGAATGTAACAAAAATCACACTAAACAAATTGCAAAGTAAATTAATATTCTTCTTTAATGTTTAGGAACCTATAAGCCTTACAAAGAAGCCTAAATAAGCATACCAAAAGTGGTGGACACATATAGGATTGTACCAAAAATCACACAAACCTATAAGCCTTACAAAGAAGCCTAAATAAGCATACTAAAAGTGGTAGACACATATAGGATTCTACCAAAAATCACACTAACAAATAGCAAAGTAAATTAATATTCTTCTTTAATGTTTAAGAACCAATAAGCCTTACAAAGAAGCCTAAATAAGCATACTAAAAGTGGTAGACACAAAAAGGATTGTACCAAAAATCACACAAACAAATAGCAAACTAAATTAATATTCTGCTTTAATGTTTAAGAACCTATAAGCCTTACAAAGAAGCCTAAATAAGCATTCCAAAAGTGGTAGACACAAATAGGATTGAACCAAAAATTACACAAATAAATAGCAAAGTAAATTAATATTCTTCTTTAATGTTTAAGAAACTATAAGCCTTACAAAGAAGCCTAAATAAGCATACCAAAAGTGGTGGACACACCATAGGAATGTACCAAAAATCACACTAAACAAATATTAAAGTAAATTAATATTCTTCTTTATTGTTTGAGAACCTATAAGCCTTACAAAGAAGCCTAAATAAGCATACGAAAAGTGGTAGACACACAATAGGAATGTAACAAAAATCACACTAAACAAATTGCAAAGTAAATTAATATTCTTCTTTAATGTTTAAGAAACTATAAGCCTTACAAAGATGCCTAAATAAGCATACCAAAAGTGGTGGACACATAATAGGAATGTAAAAAAAATCACACTAAACAAATTGCAAAGTAAATTAATATTCTTCTTTAATGTTTAAGAAACTATAAGCCTTACAAATAAGCCTAAGTAAGCATACCAAAAGTGGTGGACACAAATTAGGATTGTGCCAAAAATCAAACTAACAAATAGCAAAGTAAATTAATATTCTGCTTTAATGTTTAAGAACCTATAAGCCTTACAAAGAAGCCTAAATAAGCATTCCAAAAGTGGTAGACACAAATAAGGATTGTACCAAAAATTGCACAAATAAATAGCAAAGTAAATTAATATTCTTCTTTAATGTTTAAGAACCTATAAGCCTTACAAAGAAGCCTAAATATGCATACCAAAAGTGGTGGACACAAATAGGATTGTACAAAAAATCACTTTAACAAATAGCAAAGTAAATTAATATTCTTCTTTAATGTTTAAGAACCAATAAACCTTACAAAGAATCCTAAATAAGCATAGTGGTAGACACAAATAGGATTGTACCAAAAATTACACAAATAAATAGCAAAATAAATTAATATTCTTCTTTAATGTTTAAGAAAGAGTAAACTTCCGGAATATTGCTTCTTATGGTATTTGCTACCAAATTAGTTCTTAATGTATAAACAACATATAGGAATAATAGAAAAGGGTTATTTAAAAATTCATTTATTTAGGCTCAAGTAACAACGGCGAATTAAAATGTATAAAAAATCCAGGATTGGAACATAAAGATTAAAAAAGGGGCTAGGTAGTATGAGATAAGGTAACCACTAGAGAATGGTATTCTATACAACTCTTAATAGAGGGGTATCCTTATCTCTCCTATTATTACTGTGTATAGGTATGGATGACTGGTGTGTGTTCCTCCTATTGGAGTATTTGACCAAAGTGTTGGTATAGGGTTCTTATTAACTGACAGGTAATGAAAGGATAAGGAAAGGGTTACAGCAGGTAACAGGAAATTGACAGTGGCAATATTCCAAATGCTGACTATGTATAGAGAAAGTACTATATGACTGGGAAAATTGATTGCTCTTGTCTATATTGAAGGTGTCCGCCCAGATGTGGTTGATATTCACCTGATAGCGTTCAACTAGTGTGCAGAAGCTCCTTATCCTGGTTTAAATCTCTTCAAGGGGAATAGGATTAGTACTTGAGTTTATATATATAGACTACCTGCTGGTAGTGATTTTTTACTCAGTTATTTTCATGAGCACCTGCCAGTGAAAGGAGACTGCCACTAGAGCTCTTAATATATAAACTACCTACTGGTAGTGCTTTGTGCTCTCTCAGTTGTTACTGCATGAGCCCCTGTCAGTGCTCTTGACATATAGACTACCTGCTGGTAGTAGTTAATGCACTCTCAGTTATCTTGGACAGTCCGTGTGACCCTTCCAGGGAACATAGAGCTAACTCTCTAGCTCCTAGTACCCAGACTACCTACTAGTAGTCATTTATGCATTCTCAGTCATATTTGTACTTCATTAAGTCCTTCCTGAGGAATGGAGCTAATACTTTAGCTCTATATATATATGCACTAACTGCTGGTAGTGACCTGTGCTCTCTTAACTGTATGACCCTTATTAGGGGATTAGAGCTCACTCTTAAGCTCCCAATATATGAAACACCTATTATGGTGATCTATGCCCTGTCAGTTTAACTATAAGACAACCCACATCTTTGAATAAATATTAAAGTGCTTTCGCCATATCATGCATGCAATCTTGCAGCCATTTGGATAAGGACAGGGAGGATTAACAAACACACCAAACACATACACACAGTTTTTAGGAAATGGACGCCAGCGTGCTCTATGCGTGGGGACAGGCTACGTCATCAACAGCCGACGCGTTTCAACGTCATCAGACTTCTTTCTCAAGGATAAGCCTGCTGAGGCCGTCGGAGCCCTTTATAAACGCTGCCATCTCCATGGCAACCAATATTCTTCTCTGAGACTTGCGCAGTAATGTCGCAGCGCCCTCTCTGATTAGAGGAGGGACAGTGTATTACACACAGGGTGCTGTGAGTATGCTAGGTTAAAAATATATAAATATATATGAGACTGGTATAATGTACTTGTGATATTTTGGTGAGAAGTATACGAGATGGTACTTGTTTATCAGTTGCACAGATGTGATATGTATTTTGTAATTATAGCAATGATTATAAAATACAGAAGGTTGTTGATGATCCAATAGATTTACATATGTTCGTATATATGTCTGTAAAGAGAACTTGGAGCAGTCATCCGACTGTCTTGATTGGGATATAAGCTGCAAATACAGTCTCAATGAGTCTATTAGTTATGTGCCATACAATATAATTGATATATACAGTTTGGAATGGAATAAGGGCACAGGCCTCTAGATGTGCTTTTTTTAAAAAAGGGTTATAATTAACAAGGTGTTATTGTATTAATGTGAGGGGAAAGGGGTGTGAAAAAAAGGGGGGAGGAGGGGTAACAAAGACCCCACAATAATTGTATGTGTGTATATCCTACTATTGTGTTCAGGTTAATTACCTTGGTACATTAAGTGATTGGTTGTGTGTCTGTGTATTATATATTCACCAGATATAAAGATATATGATAACAAGTGAACTGACTACTCAGCAGGGGGTGTGTCATGAGCCAATAAGTGTGTGAAGTGAGAGGTGTCCCCCTGATTTTAAGGAACCTCTTTACGTGGAAAATAATAGTGAATAAATGAAATGTTATATAGAAGGGAAGGAAAATGTAATATTATATAAAAGAGGAATAAGTGAAGCCCTCGTTGAGACCTGTAGGGGTCAGTGCTTTTAATTTATAAATCCAACGAGCTTCATGTTGAAGCAATTTTTTGTCAAGATCACCTTGTCTGGGGCCCATATGTACCCTTTCCAATACTGTAAATGTCAAGACTTCACTTCTGCCCCTATGATAGTATTTGACATGGCGGGCTAGGGGCGTATCTAAATATTTTTGGATGGAGTATATGTGCTCCCCTATGCGTCTACGCAGCTGACGCCGCGTTTTCCCTACGTAGATCTTGCTACATTCGCATGTAGCTACATATATCACACTTGTGGTGCAGCAATTTGAGAAGTCCTTTAGCCTAAAGGTTTCACCACTCTGTGGATGTTCATAGATTTTTGTGGGTTTTATGTATTTACAAAATTTACACCTTCCACACCTATAACATCCAATTGGTGGATTTAACCATGTATTTTTGGGTCTATTTTCATTGAAGAAACTATGTACCAGCATATCCTTTAGGTTCCTTCCTCTACGGTATGTTATTGATACTTGTGAGGGGAGATCTTTTTCTAAGTCTTCATCACTTTTCAAAATGTGCCAATGTTTTGATATAATCTCTTTTATTACGGGTGAATCGTACCCAAATGTCATTATGCATCTAGGTTGAATCTTTGTTGAATCAGGGTTTTTTGTCTGTTGTTTATTTAACATTTCTGTTCTGTCACAGGTCAGAGCATATTGAAATGCTTTTTTCAGACATTTGTTTGAATAGCCCCTTTCTCGAAACCTCTCTCTGAGCTTGTCTGCTTCAATCTTAAACTCAATGTCCGAACTGCAATTCCTTCTTATCCTCAAGTATTGTCCTTTCGGGATGCCTCTTTTGAGTGGTTCAAAATGTTGGCTATCCCACATGAGCAGAGTATTGGTAGCTGTATCCTTTCTGTAGGTGGTAGTGGTAATTGACCCCTGGTTGTCTTTCCGGATGTACAGATCTAGAAAGGTAATTTGGGAATAATGTATTTCATGCGTAAATTTTAAACCTATATCATTTGTATTTAATAAATGCATAAAGGTCTCAAACTCTGCTTTTGTACCAGTCCAGATCAACAAGATATCATCTATATAACGACGCCAAATTATGGCGTGTCCTATAAAGTATTCATACATTCGATCAGAGAAAAGTTTTTCCTCCCACCATCCTAGTAGGAGATTGGCATAGCTAGGAGCGCAAGAGGTTCCCATAGCGGTCCCTTTTATTTGATGGAACCATTTGCCATTGAATAAGAAGAAATTGTGTTTGAGTATATATTCAAGTAACTGAACAACAAAGTTATTGAATTTTCTGAGATTGTTACTTTTGGCACTAAGAAAATGTATCACTGCCTCTATACCAAAAGTATGTGGTATGCTGCTATATAAGGCTTCCACATCTATGGATGCGAGCCATGAATTATCTGGTACTGTTAAGTTTTCGAGTTGTCTTAAAATGTCATTAGTGTCCCTAACATAAGAAGGTAAAGTTTGCACTATGTCACGGAGGTAGAAATCCACAAAGGTGCTGGCATTAGATGACAGATTGCCTGTGCCAGATATTATCGGTCTGCCTGGGATAGGGACCATTTTCTTATGGACTTTTGGCAAGGCATAAAATGTGGAGATACACGGATATTTTGGCAGGAGAAAAGCAAATGTCTGTTCATCTATAATTTTTTCTGTTTTTGCTCTTTCTAATATAGACTTGAGTATTAGTCTGTATTCAGTTGTAGGGTTAATTATTTCATAGGTTGAATTATCCTCCAAGATCTTATTACACATTTTTTTGTAATACTCATTGCTTAATATAACCAGATTCCCACCCTTGTCTGCAGGTTTAATTTGTATGTCCTTTTGGGATTTCAATTCATCTAATGCTTGATACTCTCTTTTTGTTAGATTGAAGTCTCTTTTGAGTCTCATATAATCCAAATTTTCTATCTCTATTGTGACTTGTTGGAGGAACACCCCGATATTTGAGAACTCCTTTAAAAATGGAGTGAACTGGCTTTTATTTTTCCAGACTTTTTTAGGGGGTTCTCTGTTTTCAGAACAGGAGATGTTGTCTTCCAAAAGGGATAAGAGAAGATTAAAAGTGTCAATATCATCTTTACTTATCCCCAGCCTCATATATTCTTTATCTTGTCTGATTTTGTAAAAAATTTTTGTAAAGCCAATTTGCGGGCAAATAGGTTGATGTCCTTAATATGTGTAAATTTATCTGATCTTGATGTAGGGACAAACATCAGTCCTTTTTGTAATACTGATTTATGATCATCATTGATAATAAAGTCTGAGAGGTTCACAATCTTGAAACTTTGATCGAAATCTAATTCTTTTGCTTTATTGTTTTTGCTTGTTGTCATATCTTTTTCTTTTGGTCCCTCCGCTCTGGGCCTCTGTCTGGGAACTGGCCCTCTCCTAAAAAACCAACAGTATTGTATTGATTTGGTGTTCTGGTTTGTGAGAAATTTCTGGTGTTATATGCTTCTCTTCTATAGGGGATGGTAGGTCGTCTAGCTCTATTTTGTCGAATGGAATGGTCATCTACATCTGAGTTTTCATATTCAGAAGAACTTATATCTGAATTCCTTTGTGTGGGACCTCCTGTAGGGAATCTCTTAAAAATTCTATTCGTTTGAAAGTCAGTTTTATCTCTCCAAAATTTCTTTTGTTTTCGATCTTTTATGTCTCTTTTGAATCTGTCTATGTTCTCATTCAGCTTCTTACAAAGGCCGTCATATTCAGAAGATTCACTAAATTTATTGAATTCTTCTTGACATGTAGTGATCTTAGGTTTCAGTAATTCTAAATTCTGTTTTTCAGTTTCAATAATTAAGGTCATCAATTCAGATGAACATTTTAAGAGAATCTCTTTCCATTTATGAATGAATATTTCGTCACTTAAATTCACAGCAGGGTTAATGTGCACTCTTAGACCTCTGGGGACAAAATGATTTTTTAGATAATTTTGTAGACTGCTTATCTCCCACACTGAACGTACTTGTTTCCTCATTCCCTTTAATAGTTCACCATATACATTCTTGATATCTTTATTCCCTTCAGCTGGGGGTTTGGTTACGGTACAGAAACTCTCTTCCGCTTCTTTGAGAAGTGAGTCTAAGTCTATATTTGGGATAGAGGTAGTTGCCATCATGGGGTGCTTTTGTTTGAAATTTATCTAATCGTCTCAATATATGTGACAGTACCGCACAAGCCACAGTGATTGATATATCTTAAACTTCTAAAGAATAATAATATTGCTCCTTTTGTGGATTGAACCACGAGTTATATGAAAGAGTAAACTTCCGGAATATTGCTTCTTATGGTATTTGCTACCAAATTAGTTCTTAATGTATAAACAACATATAGGAATAATAGAAAAGGGTTATTTAAAAATTCATTTATTTAGGCTCAGGTAACAACGGCGAATTAAAATGTATAAAAAATCCAGGATTGGAACATAAAGATTAAAAAAGGGGCTAGGTAGTATGAGATAAGGTAACCACTAGAGAATGGTATTCTATACAACTCTTAATAGAGGGGTATCCTTATCTCTCCTATTATTACTGTGTATAGGTATGGATGACTGGTGTGTGTTCCTCCTATTGGAGTATTTGACCAAAGTGTTGGTATAGGGTTCTTATTAACTGACAGGTAATGAAAGGATAAGGAAAGGGTTACAGCAGGTAACAGGAAATTGACAGTGGCAATATTCCAAATGCTGACTATGTATAGAGAAAGTACTATATGACTGGGAAAATTGATTGCTCTTGTCTATATTGAAGGTGTCCGCCCAGATGTGGTTGATATTCACCTGATAGCGTTCAACTAGTGTGCAGAAGCTCCTTATCCTGGTTTAAATCCCTTCAAGGGGAATAGGATTAGTACTTGAGTTTATATATATAGACTACCTGCTGGTAGTGATTTTTTACTCAGTTATTTTCATGAGCACCTGCCAGTGAAAGGAGACTGCCTCTAGAGCTCTTAATATATAAACTACCTACTGGTAGTGCTTTGTGCTCTCCCAGTTGTTACTGCATGAGCCCCTGTCAGTGCTCTTGACATATAGACTACCTGCTGGTAGTAGTTAATGCACTCTCAGTTATCTTGGACAGTCCGTGTGACCCTTCCAGGGAACATAGAGCTAACTCTCTAGCTCCTAGTACCCAGACTACCTACTAGTAGTCATTTATGCATTCTCAGTCATATTTGTACTTCATTAAGTCCTTCCTGAGGAATGGAGCTAATACTTTAGCTCTATATATATATGCACTAACTGCTGGTAGTGACCTGTGCTCTCTTAACTGTATGACCCTTATTAGGGGATTAGAGCTCACTCTTAAGCTCCCAATATATGAAACACCTATTATGGTGATCTATGCCCTGTCAGTTTAACTATAAGACAACCCACATCTTTGAATAAATATTAAAGTGCTTTCGCCATATCATGCATGCAATCTTGCAGCCATTTGGATAAGGACAGGGAGGATTAACAAACACACCAAACACATAAACACAGTTTTTAGGAAATGGACGCCAGCGTGCCCTATGCGTGGGGACAGGCTACGTCATCAACAGCCGACGCGTTTCAACGTCATCAGACGTCTTTCTCAAGGATAAGCCTGCTGAGGCCGTCGGAGCCCTTTATAAACGCTGCCATCTCCATGGCAACCAATATTCTTCTCTGAGACTTGCGCAGTAATGTCGCAGCGCCCTCTCTGATTAGAGGAGGGACAGTGTATTACACACAGGGTGCTGTGAGTATGCTAGGTTAAAAATAAATAAATATATATGAGACTGGTATAATGTACTTGTGATATTTTGGTGAGAAGTATACGAGATGGTACTTGTTTATCAGTTGCACAGATGTGATATGTATTTTGTAATTATAGCAATGATTATAAAATACAGAAGGTTGTTGATGATCCAATAGATTTACATATGTTCGTATATATGTCTGTAAAGAGAACTTGGAGCAGTCATCCGACTGTCTTGATTGGGATATAAGCTGCAAATACAGTCTCAATGAGTCTATTAGTTATGTGCCATACAATATAATTGATATATACAGTTTGGAATGGAATAAGGGCACACGCCTCTAGATGTGCTTTTTTTGTGTTTCTGTACCGTAACCAAACCCCCAGCTGAAGGGAATAAAGATATCAAGAATGTATATGGTGAACTATTAAAGGGAATGAGGAAACAAGTATGTTCAGTGTGGGAGATAAGCAGTCTACAAAATTATCTAAAAAATCATTTTGTCCCCAGAGGTCTAAGAGTGCACATTAACCCTGCTGTGAATTTAAGTGACGAAATATTCATTCATAAATGGAAAGAGATTCTCTTAAAATGTTCATCTGAATTGATGACCTTAATTATTGAAACTGAAAAACAGAATTTAGAATTACTGAAACCTAAGATCACTACATGTCAAGAAGAATTCAATAAATTTAGTGAATCTTCTGAATATGACGGCCTTTGTAAGAAGCTGAATGAGAACATAGACAGATTCAAAAGAGACATAAAAGATCGAAAACAAAAGACATTTTGGAGAGATAAAACTGACTTTCAAACGAATAGAATTTTTAAGAGATTCCCTACATGAGGTCCCACACAAAGGAATTCAGATATAAGTTCTTCTGAATATGAAAACTCAGATGTAGATGACCATTCCATTCGACAAAATAGAGCTAGACGACCTACCATCCCCTATAGAAGAGAAGCATATAACACCAGAAATTTCTCACAAACCAGAACACCAAATCAATACAATACTGTTGGTTTTTTAGGAGAGGGCCAGTTCCCAGACAGAGGCCCAGAGCGGAGGGACCAAAAGAAAAAGATATGACAACAAGCAAAAACAATAAAGCAAAAGAATTAGATTTAGATCAAAGTTTCAAGATTGTGAACCTCTCAGACTTTATTATCAATGATGATCATAAATCAGTATTACAAAAAGGACTGATGTTTGTCCCTACATCAAGATCAGATAAATTTACACATATTAAGGACATCAACCTATTTGCCCTCAAATTGGCTTTACAAAAATTTTACAAAATCAGACAAGATAAAGAATATATGAGGCTGGGGATAAGTAAAGATGATATTGACACTTTTAATCTTCTCTTATCCCTTTTGGAAGACAACATCTCCTGTTCTGAAAACAGAGAACCCCCTAAAAAAGTCTGGAAAAATAAAAGCCAGTTCACTCCATTTTTAAAGGAGTTCTCGAATATCTGGGTGTTCCTCCAACAAGTCACAATAGAGATAGAAAATTTGGATTATATGAGACTCAAAAGAGACTTCAATCTAACAAAAAGAGAGTATCAAGCATTAGATGAATTGAAATCCCAAAAGGACATACAAATTAAACCTGCAGACAAGGGTGGGAATCTGGTTATATTAAGCAATGAGTATTACAAAAAAATGTGTAATAAGATCTTGGAGGATAATTCAACTTATGAAATAATTAACAAAAACCCTACAACTGAATACAGACTAATACTCAAGTCTATATTAGAAAGAGCAAAAACAGAAAAAATTATAGATGAACAGACATTTGGTTTTCTCCTGCCAAAATATCCGTGTATCTCCACATTTTATGCCTTGCCAAAAGTCCATAAGAAAATGGTCCGTATCCCAGGCAGACCGATAATATCTGGCACAGGCAATCTGTCATCTAATGCCAGCACCTTTGTGGATTTCTACCTCCGTGACATAGTGCAAACTTTACCTTCTTATGTTAGGGACACTAATGACATTTTAAGACAACTCGAAAACTTAACAGTACCAGAGAATTCATGGCTCGCATCCATAGATGTGGAAGCCTTATATAGCAGCATACCACATACTTTTGGTATAGAGGCAGCGATACATTTTCTTAGTGCCAAAAGCAACAATCTCAGAAAATTCAATAACTTTGTTGTTCAGTTACTTGAATATATACTCAAACACAATTTCTTCTTATTCAATGGCAAATGGTTCCATCAAATAAAAGGGACCGCTATGGGAACCTCTTGCGCTCCTAGCTATGCCAATCTCCTACTAGGATGGTGGGAGGAAAAACTTTTCTCTGATCGAATGTATGAATACTTTATAGGACACACCATAATTTGGCGTCGTTATATAGATGATATCTTGTTGATCTGGACTGGTACAAAAGCAGAGTTTGAGACCTTTATGCATTTATTAAATACAAATGATGTAGGTTTAAAATTTACGCATGAAATACATTATTCCCAAATTACCTTTCTAGATCTGTACATCCGGAAAGACAACCAGGGGTCAATTACCACTAAGGATACAGCTACCAATACTCTGCTCATGTGGGATAGCCAACATTTTGAACCACTCAAAAGAGGCATCCCGAAAGGACAATACTTGAGGATAAGAAGGAATTGCAGTTCGGACATTGAGTTTAAGATTGAAGCAGACAAGCTCAGAGAGAGGTTTCGAGAAAGGGGCTATTCAAACAAATGTCTGAAAAAAGCATTTCAATATGCTCTGACCTGTGACAGAACAGAAATGTTAAATAAACAACAGACAAAAAACCCTGATTCAACAAAGATTCAACCTAGATGCATAATGACATTTGGGTACGATTCACACGTAATAAAAGAGATTATATCAAAACATTGGCACATTTTGAAAAGTGATGAAGACTTAGAAAAAGATCTCCCCTCACAAGTATCAAAAACATACCGTAGAGGAAGGAACCTAAAGGATATGCTGGTACATAGTTTCTTCAATGAAAATAGACCCAAAAATACATGGTTAAATCCACCAATTGGATGTTATAGGTGTGGAAGGTGTAAATTTTGTAAATACATAAAACCCACAAAAATCTATGAACATCCACAGAGTGGTGAAACCTTTAGGCTAAAGGACTTCTCAAATTGCTGCACCACAAGTGTGATATATGTAGCTACATGCGAATGTAGCAAGATCTACGTAGGGAAAACGCGGCGTCAGCTGCGTAGACGCATAGGGGAGCACATATACTCCATCCAAAAAGATTTAGATACGCCCCTAGCCCGCCATGTCAAATACTATCATAGGGGCAGAAGTGAAGTCTTGACATTTACAGTATTGGAAAGGGTACATATGGGCCCCAGACAAGGTGATCTTGACAAAAAATTGCTTCAACATGAAGCTCGTTGGATTTATAAATTAAAAGCACTGACCCCTACAGGTCTCAACGAGGGCTTCACTTATTCCTCTTTTATATAATATTCCATTTTCCTTCCCTTCTATATAACATTTCATTTATTCACTATTATTTTCCACGTAAAGAGGTTCCTTAAAATCAGGGGGACACCTCTCACTTCACACACTTATTGGCTCATGACACACCCCCTGCTGAGTAGTCAGTTCACTTGTTATCATATATCTTTATATCAGGTGAATATATAATACACAGACACACAACCAATCACTTAATGTACCAAGGTAATTAACCTGAACACAATAGTAGGATATACAAACATACAATTATTGTGGGGTCTTTGTTACCCCTCCTCCCCCCTTTTTTTCACACCCCTTTCCCCTCACATTAATACAATAACACCTTGTTAATTATAACCCTTTTTAAAAAAAAGCACATCTAGAGGCGTGTGCCCTTATTCCATTCCAAACTGTATATATCAATTATATTGTATGGCACATAACTAATAGACTCATTGAGACTGTATTTGCAGCTTATATCCCAATCAAGACAGTCGGATGACTGCTCCAAGTTCTCTTTACAGACATATATACGAACATATGTAAATCTATTGGATCATCAACAACCTTCTGTATTTTATAATCATTGCTATAATTACAAAATACATATCACATCTGTGCAACTGATAAACAAGTACCATCTCGTATACTTCTCACCAAAATATCACAAGTACATTATACCAGTCTCATATATATTTATTTATTTTTAACCTAGCATACTCACAGCACCCTGTGTGTAATACACTGTCCCTCCTCTAATCAGAGAGGGCGCTGCGACATTACTGCGCAAGTCTCAGAGAAGAATATTGGTTGCCATGGAGATGGCAGCGTTTATAAAGGGCTCCGACGGCCTCAGCAGGCTTATCCTTGAGAAAGACGTCTGATGACGTTGAAACGCGTCGGCTGTTGATGACGTAGCCTATCCCCACGCATAAGGCACGCTGGCGTCCATTTCCTAAAAACTGTGTGTATGTGTTTGGTGTGTTTGTTAATCCTCCCTGTCCTTATCCAAATGGCTGCAAGATTGCACTTTAATATTTATTCAAAGATGTGGGTTGTCTTATAGTTAAACTGACAGGGCATAGATCACCATAATAGGTGTTTCATATATTGGGAGCTTAAGAGTGAGCTCTAATCCCCTAATAAGGGTCATACAGTTAAGAGAGCACAGGTCACTACCAGCAGTTAGTGCATATATATATAGAGCTAAAGTATTAGCTCCATTCCTCAGGAAGGACTTAATGAAGTACAAATATGACTGAGAATGCATAAATGACTACTAGTAGGTAGTCTGGGTACTAGGAGCTAGAGAGTTAGCTCTATGTTCCCTGGAAGGGTCACACGGACTGTCCAAGATAACTGAGAGTGCATTAACTACTACCAGCAGGTAGTCTATATGTCAAGAGCACTGACAGGGGCTCATGCAGTAACAACTGAGAGAGCACAAAGCACTACCAGTAGGTAGTTTATAAATTAAGAGCTCTATTGGCAGTCTCCTTACACTGGCAGGTGCTCATGAAAATAACTGAGTAAAAAATCACTACCAGCAGGTAGTCTATATATATAAACTCAAGTACTAATCCTATTCCCCTTGAAGAGATTTAAACCAAGATAAGGAGCTTCTGCACACTAGTTGAACGCTATCAGGTGAATATCAACCACATCTGGGCGGACACCTTCAATATAGACAAGAGCAATCAATTTTCCCAGTCATATAGTACTTTCTCTATACATAGTCAGCATTTGGAATATTGCCACTGTCAATTTCCTGTTACCTGCTGTAACCCTTTCCTTATCCTTTCATTACCTGTCAGTTAATAAGAACCCTATACCAACACTTTGGTCAAATACTCCAATAGGAGGAACACACACCAGTCATCCATACCTATACACAGTAATAATAGGAGAGATAAGGATACCCCTCTATTAAGAGTTGTATAGAATACCATTCTCTAGTGGTTACCTTATCTCATACTACCTAGCCCCTTTTTTAATCTACATGTTCCAATCCTGGATTTTTTATACATTTTAATTCGCCGTTGTTACCTGAGCCTAAATAAATGAATTTTTAAATAACCCTTTTCTATTATTCCTATATGTTGTTTAATGTTTAAGAACCTATAAGCCTTACAAAGAAGCCTAAATAAGCGTACTAAAAGTGGTAGACACAAAAAGTATTGTACCAAAAATCACACAAACAAATAGCAAACTAAATTAATATTCTGCTTTAATGTTTAAGAACCTATAAGCCGTACAAAGAAGCCTAAATAAGCATTCCAAAAGTGGTAGACACAAATAGGATTGAACCAAAAATTACACAAATAAATAGCAAAGTAAATTAATATTCTTCTTTAATGTTTAAGAACCTATAAGCCTTACAAAGAACAAATAGGATTGTACCAAAAATCACACAAATAAATTGCAAAGTAAATTAATATTCTTCTTTAATGTTTAAGAACCTATAAGCCATACAAAGAAGCCTAAATAAGCATACCAAAAGTGGTGGACACAAATAGGATTGTACCAAAAATCACACTAACAAATAGCAAAGTAAATTAATATTCTGCTTTAATGTTTAAGAATCTATAAGCCTTACAAAGAAGCCTAAATAAGCATTCCAAAAGTGGTAGACACAAAAAGGATTGTACCAAAAATCACAAAAGCAAATAGCTAAATAAATTAATATTCTGCATTAATGTTTAAGAACCTATAAGCCTTAGAAAGAAGCCTAAATAAGTTTTCCAAAAGTGGTAGAAACAAATAGGATTGTACCAAAAATCACACAAATAAATAGCAAAGTAAATTAATATTCTTCTTTAATGTTTAAGAACCTAAAAGCCTTACAAAGAAGCCAAAATAAGCATACCAAAAGTGTTGGACACACAATAGGAATTTACCAAAAATCACACTAAACAAATAGCAAAGTAAATTAATATTCTTCTTTAATGTTTAAGAACCTATAAGCCTTACAAAGAAGCCTAAATAAGCATACCAAAAGTGGTGGACACACAAGAGGAATGTAACAAAAATCACACTAAACAAATTGCAAAGTAAATTAATATTCTTCTTTAATGTTTAAGAACCTATAAGCCTTACAAAGAAGCCTAAATAAGCATACCAAAAGTGGTGGACACACCATAGGAATGTACCAAAAATCACACAAACCTGTAAGCCTTACAAAGAAGCCTAAATAAGCATACTAAAAGTGGTAGACACATATAGGATTGTACCAAAAATCACACTAACAAATAGCAAAGTAAATTAATATTCTTCTTTAATGTTTAAGAACCTATAAGCCTTACAAAGAAGCCTAAATAAGCATACTAAAAGTGGTAGACACAAAAAGGATTGTACCAAAAATTACACAAACAAATAGCAAAGTAAATTAATATTCTGCTTTAATGTTTAAGAACCTATAAGCCTTACAAAGAAGCCTAAATAAGCATTCCAAAAGTGGTAGACACAAATAGGATTGAACCAAAAATTACACAAATAAATAGCAAAGTATATTAACATTCTTCTTTAATGTTTAGGAACCTATAAGCCATACAAAGAAGCCTAAATAAGCATACCAAAAGTGGTGGACACAAATAGGATTGTACCAAAAATCACACTAAACAAATAGCAAAGTAAATTAATATTCTTCTTTAATGTTTAAGAACCTATAAGCCTTACAAATAAACCTAAATAAGCATACCAAAAGTGGTGGACACGAATATGATTGTGCCAAAAATCACACTAACAAATAGCAAAGTAAATTAATATTCTTCTTTAATGTTTAAGAACCTATAAGCCTTACAAAGAAGCCTAAATAAGCATACTAAAAGTGGTAGACACAAAAAGGATTGTACGAAAAATCACACAAACTAATAGCAAACTAAATTAATATTCTTCTTTAATGTTTAAGAACCTATAAGCCTTACAAAGAAGCCTAAATAAGCATTCCAAAAGTGGTAGACATCGGAATGTACCAAAAATCACACTAAACAAATAGCAATGTAAATTAATATTCTTCTTTAATGTTTAAGAACCTATAAGCCTTACAAATAAACCTAAATAAGCATACCAAAAGTGGTGGACACGAATATGATTGTGCCAAAAATCACACTAACAAATAGCAAAGTAAATTAATATTCTTCTTTAATGTTTAAGAACCTATAAGCCTTACAAAGAAGCCTAAATAAGCATACTAAAAGTGTTAGACACAAATAGGATTGTACCAAAAATCACACAAATAAATAGCAAAGTAAATTAATATTCTTCTTTAATGTTTAAGAACCTATAAGCCTTACAAAGAAGCCTAAATAAGCATACCAAAAGTGGTGGACACAAATAGGATTGTACCAAAAATCACACTAACAAATAGCAAAGTAAATTAATATTCTGCTTTAATGTTTAAGAACCTATAAGCCTTACAAAGAAGCCTAAATAAGCATTCCAAAAGTGGTAGACACAAAAAGGATTGTACCAAAAATCACAAAAGCAAATAGCAAACTAAATTAATATTCTGCTTTAATGTTTAAGAACCTATAAGCCTTACAAATAAACCTAAATAAGCATACCGAAAGTGTTGGACACAAATAGGATTGTACCAAAAATCACACAAATAAATAGCAAAGTAAATTAATATTCTTCTTTAATGTTTAAGAACCTATAAGCCTTACAAAGAAGCCTAAATAAGCATACCAAAAGTGGTGGACACACAAGAGGAATGTAACAAAAATCACACTAAACAAATTGCAAAGTAAATTAATATTCTTCTTTAATGTTTAAGAACCTATAAGCCTTACAAAGAAGCCTAAATAAGCATACCAAAAGTGGTGGACACACCATAGGAATGTACCAAAAATCACACAAACCTGTAAGCCTTACAAAGAAGCCTAAATAAGCATACTAAAAGTGGTAGACACATATAGGATTGTACCAAAAATCACACTAACAAATAGCAAAGTAAATTAATATTCTTCTTTAATGTTTAAGAACCTATAAGCCTTACAAAGAAGCCTAAATAAGCATACTAAAAGTGGTAGACACAAAAAGGATTGTACCAAAAATTACACAAATAAATAGCAAAGTAAATTAATATTCTGCTTTAATGTTTAAGAACCTATAAGCCTTACAAAGAAGCCTAAATAAGCATTCCAAAAGTGGTAGACACAAATAGGATTGAACCAAAAATTACACAAATAAATAGCAAAGTATATTAACATTCTTCTTTAATGTTTAAGAACCTATAAGCCTTACAAAGAAGCCTAAATAAGCATACCAAAAGTGGTGGACACAAATAGGATTGTACCAAAAATCACACTAACAAATAGCAAAGTAAATTAATATTCTTCTTTAATGTTTAAGAACCTATAAGCCTTACAAATAAACCTAAATAAGCATACCAAAAGTGGTGGACACGAATATGATTGTGCCAAAAATCACACTAACAAATAGCAAAGTAAATTAATATTCTTCTTTAATGTTTAAGAACCTATAAGCCTTACAAAGAAGCCTAAATAAGCATACTAAAAGTGGTAGACACAAAAAGGATTGTACGAAAAATCACACAAACTAATAGCAAACTAAATTAATATTCTTCTTTAATGTTTAAGAACCTATAAGCCTTACAAAGAAGCCTAAATAAGCATTCCAAAAGTGGTAGACATAGGAATGTACCAAAAATCACACTAAACAAATAGCAATGTAAATTAATATTCTTCTTTAATGTTTAAGAACCTATAAGCCTTACAAATAAACCTAAATAAGCATACCAAAAGTGGTGGACACGAATATGATTGTGCCAAAAATCACACTAACAAATAGCAAAGTAATTTAATATTCTTCTTTAATGTTTAAGAACCTATAAGCCTTACAAAGAAGCCTAAATAAGCATACTAAAAGTGTTAGACACAAAAAGGATTGTACCAAAAATCACACAAATAAATAGCAAAGTAAATTAATATTCTTCTTTAATGTTTAAGAACCTATAAGCCTTACAAAGAAGCCTAAATAAGCATACCAAAAGTGGTGGACACAAATAGGATTGTACCAAAAATCACACTAACAAATAGCAAAGTAAATTAATATTCTGCTTTAATGTTTAAGAACCTATAAGCCTTACAAAGAAGCCTAAATAAGCATTCCAAAAGTGGTAGACACAAAAAGGATTGTACCAAAAATCACAAAAGCAAATAGCAAAATAAATTAATATTCTGCTTTAATGTTTAAGAACCTATAAGCCTTACAAAGAAGCCTAAATAAGCATTCCAAAAGTGGTAGAAACAAATAGGATTGTACCAAAAATCACACAAATAAATAGCAAAGTAAATTAATATTCTTCTTTAATGTTTAAGAACCTATAAGCCTTACAAAGAAGCCTAAATAAGCATACCAAAAGTGGTGGACACACCATAGGAATGTAACAAAAATCACACTAAACAAATAGCAAACTAAATTAATATTCTGCTTTAATGTTTAAGAACCTATAAGCCTTACAAAGAAGCCTAAATAAGCATTCCAAAAGTGGTAGACACAAATAGGATTGAACCAAAAATTACACAAATAAATAGCAAAGTAAATTAATATTCTTCTTTAATGTTTAAGAACCTAAAAGCCTAACAAAGAAGCCTAAATAAGCATACCAAAAGTGGTGGACACACAATAGGAATGTACCAAAAATCACACTAAACAAATAGCAAAGTAAATAAATATTCTTCTTTAATCTTTAAGAACCTATAAGCCTTACAAAGAACAAATAGGATTGTACCAAAAATCACACAAATAAATAGCAAAGTAAATTAATATTCTTCTTTAATGTTTAGGAACCTATAAGCGTTACAAAGAAGCCTAAATAAGCATACCAAAAGTGGTTGACACATATAGGATTGTACCAAAAATCACACAAACCTATAAGCCTTACAAAGAAGCCTAAATAAGCATACTAAAAGTGGTAGACACATATAGGATTATACCAAAAATAACACAAATAAATAGCAAAGTAAATTAATATTCTTCTTTAATGTTTAAGAACCTATAAGCCTTACAAAGAACAAATAGGATTGTACCAAAAATCACACAAATAAATAGCAAAGTAAATTAATATTCTTTTTTAATGTTTAAGAACCTAAAAGCCTAACAAAGAAGCCTAAATAAGCATACCAAAAGTGGTGGACACACAAGAGGAATGTAAAAAAAAACACACTAAACAAATTGCAAAGTAAATTAATATTCTTCTTTAATGTTTAAGAACCTATAAGCCTTACAAATAAGCCTAAATAAGCATACCAAAAGTGGTGGACACAAATTAGGATTGTGTCAAAAATCACACTAACAAATAGCAAAGTAAATTAATATTCTGCTTTAATATTTAAGAACCAATAAGCCTTACAAAGAAGCCTAAATAAGCATACCAAAAGTGGTAGACACAAATAGGATTGAACCAAAAATTACACAAATAAATAGCAAAGTAAATTAATATTCTTCTTTAATGTTTAAGAACCTATCAGCCTTACAAAGAAGCCTAAATAAGCATACCAAAAGTGGTAGACACAAAAAGGATTGTACCAAAAATCACACAAACAAATAGCAAACTAAATTAATATTCTGCTTTAATGTTTAAGAACCTATAAGCCTTACAAAGAAGCCTAAATAAGCATTCCAAAAGTGGTAGACACAAATAGGATTGAACCAAAAATTACACAAATAAATAGCAAAGTAAATTAATATTCTTCTTTAATGTTTAAGAACCTATAAGCCTTACAAAGAAGCCTAAATAAGCATACCAAAAGTGGTGGACACACAATAGGAATGTAAAAAAAAACACACTAAACAAATTGCAAAGTAAATTAATATTCTTCTTTAATGTTTAATAACCTATACGCCTTACAAATAAGCCTAAATAAGCATACCAAAAGTGGTGGACACAAATTAGGATTGTGCGAAAAATCACACTAACAAATAGCAAAGTAAATTAATATTCTGCTTTAATGTTTAAGAACCTATAAGCCTTACAAATAAACCTAAATAAGCATACCAAAAGTGGTGGACACGAATATGATTGTGCCAAAAATCACACTAACAAATAGCAAAGTAATTTAATATTCTTCTTTAATGTTTAAGAACCTATATGCCTTACAAAGAAGCCTAAATAAGCATACTAAAAGTGGTAGACACAAAAAGGATTGTACCAAAAATCACACAAACTAATAGCAAACTAAATTAATATTCTTCTTTAATGTTTAAGAACCTATAAGCCTTACAAAGAAGCCTAAATAAGCATTCCAAAAGTGGTAGACACACCATAGGAATGTACCAAAAATCACACTAAACAAATAGCAATGTAAATTAATATTCTTCTTTAATGTTTAAGAATCTATAATCCTTACAAATAAACCTAAATAAGCATACCAAAAGTGGTGGACACGAATATGATTGTGCCAAAAATCACACTAACAAATAGCAAAGTAATTTAATATTCTTCTTTAATGTTTAAGAACCTATAAGCCTTACAAAGAAGCCTAAATAAGCATACTAAAAGTGGTAGACACAAATAGGATTGTACCAAAAATCACACAAATAAATAGCAAAGTAAATTAATATTCTTCTTTAATGTTTAAGAACCTATAAGCCTTACAAAGAAGCCTACATAAGCATACCAAAAGTGGTAGACACAAAAAGGATTGTACCAAAAATCACACAAACTAATAGAAAAGTAAATTAATATTCTTCTTTAATGTTTAAGAACCTATAAGCCTTACAAAGAAGCCTAAATAAGCATACCAAAAGTGGTGGACACAAATATGATTGTAACAAAAATCACACTAAACAAATAGCAAAGTAAATTAATATTCTTCTTTAATGTTTAAGAACCTATAAGCCTTACAAAGAAGCCTAAATAAGCATACCAAAAGTGGTGGACACAAATAGGATTGTACCAAAAATCACAAAAGCAAATAGCAAAATAAATTAATATTCTGCTTTAATGTTTAAGAACCTATAAGCCTTACAAAGAAGCCTAAATACGCATTCCAAAAGTGGTAGAAACAAATAGGATTGTACCAAAAATCACACAAATAAATAGCAAAGTAAATTAATATTCTTCTTTAATGTTTAAGAACCTATAAGCCTTACAAAGAAGCCTAAATAAGCATACCAAAAGTGGTGGACACACCATAGGAATGTAACAAAAATCACACTAAACAAATAGCAAAGTAAATTAATATTCTGCTTTAATGTTTAAGAACCTATAAGCCTTACAAAGAAGCCTAAATAAGCATACCAAAAGTGGTAGACACAAATAGGATTGAACCAAAAATCACACAAATAAATAGCAAAGTAAATTAATATTCTTCTTTAATGTTTAAGAACCTATAAGCCTTACAAAGAAGCCTAAATAAGCATACCAAAAGTGGTGGACACACAATAGGAATGTACCAAAAATCACACTAAACAAATAGCAAAGTAAATTAATATTCTTCTTTAATGTTTAAGAACCTATAAGCCTTACAAAGAACAAATAGGATTGTACCAAAAATCACACAAATAAATAGCAAAGTAAATTAATATTCTTCTTTAATGTTTAGGAACCTATAAGCGTTACAAAGAAGCCTAAATAAGCATACCAAAAGTGGTGGACACACTATAGGAATGTACCAAAAATCACACAAACCTGTAAGCCTTACAAAGAAGCCTAAATAAGCATACTAAAAGTGGTAGACACATATAGGATTGTACCAAAAATCACACTAACAAATAGCAAAGTAAATTAATATCCTTCTTTAATGTTTAAGAACCTATAAGCCTTACAAAGAAGCCTAAATAAGCATACTAAAAGTGGTAGACACAAAAAGGATTGTACCAAAAATTACACAAACAAATAGCAAACTAAATTAATATTCTGCTTTAATGTTTAAGAACCTATAAGCCTTACAAAGAAGCCTAAATAAGCATTCCAAAAGTGGTAGACACAAATAGGATTGAACCAAAAATTACACAAATAAATAGCAAAGTAAATTAATATTCTTCTTTAATGTTTAAGAACCTATAAGCCTTACAAAGAAGCCTAAATACGCATACCAAAAGTGGTGGACACACAATAGGAATGTAAAAAAAAATCACACTAAAAAATTGCAAAGTAAATTAATATTCTTCTTTAATGTTTAATAACCTATAAGCCTTACAAATAAGCCTAAATAAGCATACCAAAAGTGGTGGACACAAATTAGGATTGTGCCAAAAATCACACTAACAAATAGCAAAGTAAATTAATATTCTGCTTTAATGTTTAAGAACCTATAAGCCTTACAAAGAAGCCTAAATAAGCATTCCAAAAGTGGTAGACACAAATAGGATTGAACCAATAATTACAGAAATAAATAGCAAAGTAAATTAATATTCTTCTTTAATGTTTAAGAACCTATAAGCCTTACAAAGAAGCCTAAATAAGCTTACCAAAAGTGGTGGACACACAATAGGAATGTAAAAAAAACACAATAAACAAATTGCAAAGTAAATTAATATTCTTCTTTAATGTTTAAGAACCTATAAGCCTTACAAATAAGCCTAAATAAGCATACCAAAAGTGGTGGACACAAATTAGGATTGTGCCAAAAATCACACTAACAAATAGCAAAGTAAATTAATATTCTGCTTTAATGTTTAAGAACCTATAAGCCTTACAAAGAAGCCTAAATAAGCATTCCAAAAGTGGTAGACACAAATAGGATTGAACCAAAAATTACACAAATAAATAGCAAAGTAAATTAATATTCTTCTTTAATGTTTAAGAACCTATAAGCCTTACAAAGAAGCCTAAATAAGCATACCAAAAGTGGTGGACACACAATAGGAATGTAAAAAAAACACAATAAACAAATTGCAAAGTAAATTAATATTCTTCTTTAATGTTTAAGAACCTATAAGCCTTACAAATAAGCCTAAATAAGCATACCAAAAGTGGTGGACACAAATTAGGATTGTGCCAAAAATCACACTAACAAATAGCAAAGTAAATTAATATTCTGCTTTAATGTTTAAGAACCTATAAGCCTTACAAAGAAGCCTAAATAAGCATTCCAAAAGTGGTAGACACAAATAGGATTGAACCAATAATTACAGAAATAAATAGCAAAGTAAATTAATATTCTTCTTTAATGTTTAAGAACCTATAAGCCTTACAAAGAAGCCTAAATAAGCTTACCAAAAGTGGTGGACACACAATAGGAATGTAAAAAAAACACAATAAACAAATTGCAAAGTAAATCAATATTCTTCTTTAATGTTTAATAACCTATACGCCTTACAAATAAGCCTAAATAAGCATACCAAAAGTGGTGGACACAAATTAGGATTGTGCGAAAAATCACACTAACAAATAGCAAAGTAAATTAATATTCTGCTTTAATGTTTAAGAACCTATAAGCCTTACAAAGAAGCCTAAATAAGCATTCCAAAAGTGGTAGACACAAATAGGATTGAACCAAAAATTACACAAATAAATAGCAAAGTAAATTAACATTCTTCTTTAATGTTTAGGAACCTATAAGCCATACAAAGAAGCCTAAATAAGCATACCAAAAGTGGTGGACACAAATAGGATTGTACCAAAAATCACACTAACAAATAGCAAAGTAATTTAATATTCTTCTTTAATGTTTAAGAACCTATATGCCTTACAAAGAAGCCTAAATAAGCATACTAAAAGTGGTAGACACAAAAAGGATTGTACCAAAAATCACACAAACTAATAGCAAACTAAATTAATATTCTTCTTTAATGTTTAAGAACCTATAAGCCTTACAAAGAAGCCTAAATAAGCATTCCAAAAGTGGTAGACATCGGAATGTACCAAAAATCACACTAAACAAATAGCAATGTAAATTAATATTCTTCTTTAATGTTTAAGAACCTATATGCCTTACAAATAAACCTAAATAAGCATACCAAAAGTGGTGGACACGAATATGATTGTGCCAAAAATCACACTAACAAATAGCAAAGTAAATTAATATTCTTCTTTAATGTTTAAGAACCTATAAGCCTTACAAAGAAGCCTAAATAAGCATTCCAAAAGTGGTAGACACAAATAGGATTGAACCAAAAATTACACAAATAAATAGCAAAGTAAATTAATATTCTTCTTTAATGTTTAAGAACCTATAAGCCTTACAAAGAAGCCTAAATAAGCTTACCAAAAGTGGTGGACACACAATAGGAATGTAAAAAAAACACAATAAACAAATTGCAAAGTAAATTAATATTCTTCTTTAATGTTTAATAACCTATACGCCTTACAAATAAGCCTAAATAAGCATACCAAAAGTGGTGGACACAAATTAGGATTGTGCGAAAAATCACACTAAAAAATAGCAAAGTAAATTAATATTCTGCTTTAATGTTTAAGAACCTATAAGTCTTACAAAGAAGCCTAAATAAGCATTCCAAAAGTGGTAGACACAAATAGGATTGAACCAAAAATTACAGAAATAAATAGCAAAGTAAATTAATATTCTTCTTTAATGTTTAAGAACCTATAAGCCTTACAAAGAAGCCTAAATAAGCTTACCAAAAGTGGTGGACACACAATAGGAATGTAAAAAAAACACAATAAACAAATTGCAAAGTAAATTAATATTCTTCTTTAATGTTTAATAACCTATACGCCTTACAAATAAGCCTAAATAAGCATACCAAAAGTGGTGGACACAAATTAGGATTGTGCGAAAAATCACACTAACAAATAGCAAAGTAAATTAATATTCTGCTTTAATGTTTAAGAACCTATAAGCCTTACAAAGAAGCCTAAATAAGCATTCCAAAAGTGGTAGACACAAATAGGATTGAACCAAAAATTACACAAATAAATAGCAAAGTAAATTAATATTCTTCTTTAATGTTTAGGAACCTATAAGCCATACAAAGAAGCCTAAATAAGCATACCAAAAGTGGTGGACACAAATAGGATTGTACCAAAAATCACACTAACAAATAGCAAAGTAAATTAATATTCTTCTTTAATGTTTAAGAACCTATATGCCTTACAAAGAAGCCTAAATAAGCATACTAAAAGTGGTAGACACAAAAAGGATTGTACGAAAAATCACACAAACTAATAGCAAACTAAATTAATATTCTTCTTTAATGTTTAAGAACCTATAAGCCTTACAAAGAAGCCTAAATAAGCATTCCAAAAGTGGTAGACATCGGAATGTACCAAAAATCACACTAAACAAATAGCAATGTAAATTAATATTCTTCTTTAATGTTTAAGAACCTATATGCCTTACAAATAAACCTAAATAAGCATACCAAAAGTGGTGGACACGAATATGATTGTGCCAAAAATCACACTAAGAAATAGCAAAGTAATTTAATATTCTTCTTTAATGTTTAAGAACCTATAAGCCTTACAAAGAAGCCTAAATAAGCATACTAAAAGTGTTAGACACAAATAGGATTGTACCAAAAATCAGACAAATAAATAGCAAAGTAAATTAATATTCTTCTTTAATGTTTAAGAACCTATAAGCCTTACAAAGAAGCCTAAATAAGCATACCAAAAGTGGTGGACACAAATAGGATTGTACCAAAAATCACACTAACAAATAGCAAAGTAAATTAATATTCTGCTTTAATGTTTAAGAACCTATAAGCCTTAGAAAGAAGCCTAAATACGCATTCCAAAAGTGGTAGAAACAAATAGGATTGTACCAAAAATCACACAAATAAATAGCAAAGTAAATTAATATTCTTCTTTAATGTTTAAGAACCTATAAGCCTTACAAAGAAGCCTAAATAAGCATACCAAAAGTGGTGGACACACAAGAGGAATGTAACAAAAATCACACTAAACAAATAGCAAACTAAATTAATATTCTGCTTTAATGTTTAAGAACCTATAAGCCTTACAAAGAAGCCTAAAAAAGCATTCCAAAAGTGGTAGACACAAATAGGATTGAACCAAAAATTACACAAATAAATAGCAAAGTAAATTAATATTCTTCTTTAATGTTTAAGAACCTAAAAGCCTAACAAAGAAGCCTAAATAAGCATACCAAAAGTGGTGGACACACAATAGGAATGTACCAAAAATCACACTAAACAAATAGCAAAGTAAATGAATATTCTTCTTTAATCTTTAAGAACCTATAAGCCTTACAAAGAACAAATAGGATTGTACCAAAAATCACACAAATAAATAGCAAAGTAAATTAATATTCTTCTTTAATGTTTAGGAACCTATAAGCGTTACAAAGAAGCCTAAATAAGCATACCAAAAGTGGTTGACACATATAGGATTGTACCAAAAATCACGCAAACCTAAAAGCCTTACAAAGAAGCCGAAATAAGCCTACTAAAAGTAGTAGACACATATAGGATTATACCAAAAATAACACTAACAAATAGCAAAGTAAATTAATATTCTTCTTTAATGTTTAAGAACCTATAAGCCTTACAAAGAAGCCTAAATAAGCGTACTAAAAGTGGTAGACACAAAAAGGATTGTACCAAAAATCACACAAACAAATAGCAAACTAAATTAATATTCTGCTTTAATGTTTAAGAACATATAAGACTTACAAAGAAGCCTAAATAAGCATTCCAAAAGTGGTAGACACAAATAGGATTGAACCAAAAATTACACAAATAAATAGCAAAGTAAATTAATATTCTTCTTTAATGTTTAAGAACCTATAAGCCTTACAAAGAACAAATAGGATTGTACCAAAAATCACACAAATAAATAGCAAAGTAAATTAATATTCTTTTTTAATGTTTAAGAACCTAAAAGCCTAACAAAGAAGCCTAAATAAGCATACCAAAAGTGGTGGACACACAAGAGGAATGTAAAAAAAACACAATAAACAAATTGCAAAGTAAATTAATATTCTTCTTTAATGTTTAATAACCTATACGCCTTACAAATAAGCCTAAATAAGCATACCAAAAGTGCTGGACACAAATTAGGATTGTGCAAAAAATCACACTAACAAATAGCAAAGTAAATTAATATTCTGCTTTAATATTTAAGAACCAATAAGCCTTACAAAGAAGCCTAAATAAGCATACCAAAAGTGGTAGACACAAATAGGATTGAACCAAAAATTACACAAATAAATAGCAAAGTAAATTAATATTCTTCTTTAAGTTTTAAGAACCTATCAGCCGTACAAAGAAGCCTAAATAAGCATACCAAAAGTGGTAGACACAAAAAGGATTGTACCAAAAATCACACAAACAAATAGCAAACTAAATTAATATTCTGCTTTAATGTTTAAGAACCTATAAGCCTTACAAAGAAGCCTAAATAAGCATTCCAAAAGTGGTAGACACAAATAGGATTGAACCAAAAATTACACAAATAAATAGCAAAGTAAATTAATATTCTTCTTTAATGTTTAAGAACCTATAAGCCTTACAAAGAAGCCTAAATAAGCATACCAAAAGTGGTGGACACACAATAGGAATGTAAAAAAAATCACACTAAACAAATTGCAAAGTAAATTAATATTCTTCTTTAATGTTTAATAACCTATAAGCCTTACAAATAAGCCTAAATAAGCATACCAAAAGTGGTGGACACAAATTAGGATTGTGCGAAAAATCACACTAACAAATAGCAAAGTAAATTAATATTCTGCTTTAATGTTTAAGAACCTATAAGCCTTACAAATAAACCTAAATAAGCATACCAAAAGTGGTGGACACGAATATGATTGTGCCAAAAATCACACTAACAAATAGCAAAGTAATGTAATATTCTTCTTTAATGTTTAAGAACCTATATGCCTTACAAAGAAGTTTAAATAAGCATACTAAAAGTGGTAGACACAAAAAGGATTGTACCAAAAATCACACAAACTAATAGCAAACTAAATTAATATTCTTCTTTAATGTTTAAGAACCTATAAGCCTTACAAAGAAGCCTAAATAAGCATTCCAAAAGTGGTAGACATAGGAATGTACCAAAAATCACACTAAACAAATAGCAATGTAAATTAATATTCTTCTTTAATGTTTAAGAACCTATATGCCTTACAAATAAACCTAAATAAGCATACCAAAAGTGGTGGACACGAATATGATTGTGCCAAAAATCACACTAACAAATAGCAAAGTAATTTAATATTCTTCTTTAATGTTTAAGAACCTATAAGCCTTACAAAGAAGCCTAAATAAGCATACTAAAAGTGGTAGACACAAATAGGATTGTACCAAAAATCACACAAATAAATAGCAAACTAAATTAATATTCTTCTTTAATGTTTAAGAACCTATAAGCCTTACAAAGAAGCCTAAATAAGCATACCAAAAGTGGTAGACACAAAAAGAATTGTACCAAAAATCACACAAACTAATAGCAAAGTAAATTAATATTCTTCTTTAATGTTTAAGAACCTATAAGCCTTACAAAGAAGCCTAAATAAGCATACCAAAAGTGGTGGACACAAATATGATTGTAACAAAAATCACACTAAACAAATAGCAAAGTAAATTAATATTATTCTTTAATGTTTAAGAACCTATAAGCCTTACAAAGAAGCCTAAATAAGCATACCAAAATTGGTAGACACAAAAAGGATTGTACCAAAAATCACAAAAGCAAATAGCAAAATAAATTAATATTCTGCTTTAATGTTTAAAAACCTATAAGTCTTAGAAAGAAGCCTAAATACGCATTCCAAAAGTGGTAGAAACAAATAGGATTGTACCAAAAATCACACAAATAAATAGCAAAGTAAATTAATATTCTTCTTTAATGTTTAAGAACCTATAAGCCTTACAAAGAAGCCTAAATAAGCATACCAAAAGTGGTGGACACACAAGAGGAATGTAACAAAAATCACACTAAACAAATAGCAAAGTAAATTAATATTCTGCTTTAATGTTTAAGAACCTATAAGCCTTACAAAGAAGCCTAAATAAGCATTCCAAAAGTGGTAGACACAAATAGGATTGAACCAAAAATTACACAAATAAATAGCAAAGTAAATTAATATTCTTCTTTAATGTTTAAGAACCTATAAGCCTTACAAAGAAGCCTAAATAAGCATACCAAAAGTGGTGGACACACAATAGGAATGTACCAAAAATCACACTAAACAAATAGCAAAGTAAATTAATATTCTTCTTTAATGTTTAAGAACCTATAAGCCTTACAAAGAACAAATAGGATTGTACCAAAAATCACACAAATAAATAGCAAAGTAAATTAATATTCTTCTTTAATGTTTAAGAACCTATAAGCCTTACAAAGAAGCCTAAATAAGCATACCAAAAGTGGTGGACACACCATAGGAATGTACCAAAAATCACACAAACCTGTAAGCCTTACAAAGAAGCCTAAATAAGCATACTAAAAGTGGTAGACACATATAGGATTGTACCAAAAATTACACTAACAAATAGCAAAGTAAATTAATATCCTTCTTTAATGTTTAAGAACCTATAAGCCTTACAAAGAAGCCTAAATAAGCATACTAAAAGTGGTAGACACAAAAAGGATTGTACCAAAAATCACACAAACAAATAGCAAACTAAATTAATATTCTGCTTTAATGTTTAAGAACCTATAAGCCTTACAAAGAAGCCTAAATAAGCATTCCAAAAGTGGTAGACACAAATAGGATTGAACCAAAAATTACACAAATAAATAGCAAAGTAAATTAATATTCTTCTTTAATGTTTAAGAACCTATAAGCCTTACAAAGAAGCCTAAATAAGCTTACCAAAAGTGGTGGACACACAATAGGAATGTAAAAAAACACAATAAACAAATTGCAAAGTAAATTAATATTCTTCTTTAATGTTTAAGAACCTATAAGCCTTACAAATAAGCCTAAATAAGCATACCAAAAGTGGTGGACACAAATTAGGATTGTGCCAAAAATCACACTAACAAATAGCAAAGTAAATTAATATTCTGCTTTAATGTTTAAGAACCTATAAGCCTTACAAAGAAGCCTAAATAAGCATTCCAAAAGTGGTAGACACAAATAGGATTGAACCAAAAATTACACAAATAAATAGCAAAGTAAATTAATATTCTTCTTTAATGTTTAAGAACCTATAAGCCTTACAAAGAAGCCTAAATAAGCATACCAAAAGTGGTGGACACACAATAGGAATGTAAAAAAAAATCACACTAAACAAATTGCAAAGTAAATTAATATTCTTCTTTAATGTTTAAGAACCTATAAGCCTTACAAATAAGCCTAAATAAGCATACCAAAAGTGGTGGACACAAATTAGGATTGTGTCAAAAATCACACTAACAAATAGCAAAGTAAATTAATATTCTGCTTTAATGTTTAAGAACCTATAAGCCTTACAAAGAAGCCTAAATAAGCATTCCAAAAGTGGTAGACACAAATAGGATTGAACCAAAAATTACACAAATAAATAGCAAAGTAAATTAACATTCTTCTTTAATGTTTAGGAACCTATAAGCCATACAAAGAAGCCTAAATAAGCATACCAAAAGTGGTGGACACAAATAGGATTGTACCAAAAATCACACTAACAAATAGCAAAGTAAATTAATATTCTTCTTTAATGTTTAAGAACCTATAAGCCTTACAAATAAACCTAAATAAGCATACCAAAAGTGGTGGACACGAATATGATTGTGCCAAAAATCACACTAACAAATAGCAAAGTAAATTAATATTCTTCTTTAATGTTTAAGAG
>CM050171.1:39459054-39538896 GCA_027410445.1 Discoglossus pictus | reverse complement strand
TGTTTTTAGGTTATGAATCTCCTGCCTGTATTGCTTAATTTCTTCCTTTAACTAAACCTATATGATTTTTCTGTAGGTTATTTCTTTAAATAAATCTGCTATCTTTTCCTCTTGTGCTGCTTTCTGGTGTTTCTGCTCTGACAGTTTTTCAAGGTCAAGTTTTAATTCGTTTATCGTGGTTTCCAAACAGCTGCATTTTTGAGCTAACTTTTCATTTATGCTCTGAGAGTCATTGTAACCTCTCATGGCTTCATTAAAGTTATTCTTAAATTCATCACACGGTTTGATTAAGTCACTATTTTTCCTGTTTAGCTCCTCAATGTTGTTACTTTGTTGGTCTGATATCTGAGCCCTTTGTTCCTTCAAGTTTTTTAAATTGTGATATTTTTCAGTGGGCACTTTAAGCTGTAGGTTCAAATCCCTGACAATATATTATTTTTCTGAACCTCGGGTCTTCCAATTCCTAGCTAATTCTAGCCAGCCTATTGCTAATCTTGCCAGGCATTGTTTTCTCTCTGATTTCTTTTGGACTGCATTTATAGCATTCATAATTGTGGTCAACAATTCAGCATTATTAGACCAGTTATCAGTGACAGCCCCATCACTTTTGGGATTAATTCTGGCAAGATATTCTGGTAATGGTTCTTTATATTCACAGACTGGGTACACATTTGTTATCAATGTTCTGATCAACAATTCATACCGTGGCTTTCCCCTCTTAAGCATGTCATCCAAAGACAGCACTTCTGTCATTTCAGGAACATCACGGCCTTCCGCCATGATTCCTTATTGCCAATGGTATTCTGTCACAAAGTTTTTTTAATCAATAAGCAATTGATCACTGATCCATAAAGATACTAGATCTCACTGGGGCCTCCAATATTATGTCATGCAATTTGACATTACACAAATATTACAATGTATTGAATTAATACATTTTATTGAGTTCAATGATCAATTTATGGACGAGTATACGCTTTGTTGCAGAATAGCATTTATTGGGATAATAGGAAACATCAAGAGTAAACAACAGCCTGAAAGTAAATCTGTAAACTTTGATATTCAGATAGATTACAATAGAAAATCAATGAACCATATACTAAATAATTTAAGTGATAACAACACAATTTGCAACATTCTAGATTCAGTTATGACAAGATAGCAATTAGTAAAAAGAGTAAAGGAATCTTGTTAATGCATATTTGGTATCCAGAGAATAAGGCAAGTTATCAGCATCTAACGTCTGAACTCGGACGGCTTTGTAAGAAAACTACTTAAGTTGTCTAAAAGCAAGATAGTCACATAGTTATAGCATAAAATCAATGAATACAATCCTTTGAATAATAGGACAACAGTTAGTTTAAATTATGTTAGTGCAAGATAACACAGTGTAAGGTTTATATTTGATTAGTGCAATATAGACACAACACCCATGGTATAAGGTCTTATTACACTAGGATAAACAATCAGATGTCTACAATATATATGGTATTAAATATCTAGCAAATCAGCATATTATTCTGTGAACACAGTACATAGCAAAATAACCAGGAAAGTATTATATATGGTAATCAGAGTAAATGTCTCTATGAAAGCAGTTTGTAAAGTATGACCCTTTATATTTCTATTTAGCAGGCTAATGTATTGTTAAGGGGTTTTATAACAGAATTAATTTTAATTAATTTATCAAGGCAGTCAATCTGTTTTTAACAAGGTGGAACCAAGTAGAAGACAATAATGGTTTGGGGTTCATGTCCGGCCCATGTCCCCCAAAAACCTTTTTCAGGTTGTAACCAGCTTGTCAATTGTAGCAGAAAGACCGTAAGAGGACTATCTCAATCACATATATAGTTGTGAGCAGGCGAGCTTGCTTAAGCCGTTGCTCACGCTAGCGGGCTCGCATAGCGAGCCCGCGGCCCTCGCGAAGCGAGGGTCGCAGTTGCTGGCAAGGAGCGCCGCAGGCGCTCCTTGCCAGCAACTGCAGCCCTCGCGAAGAGGGCTGCAGCCCTCGCAGCAACTGCAGCCCTCGCGCTCCTTGACAGCATTTGCGGCCTTTGCGAAGAGAGGGAGCTGTGCGTGCACGCCCCTGGAGAGAGGGAACTGTGCGTGCACGCCCCTGGAGAGAGGGAGCTGTGCATGCACGCTGCTGGAGAGAGGGAGCAGAACTCCATGCCCCATTAGACCCATCAGACTACTTACATTCATTGGAGCATTTCAATTTACCTCCGCCATGTCTCCCCTGCCTGCACATTTTCTGCAGAGGCAGGGAGTTTCAGAATTACGTCACATGCATGCAAAGTCATTCAGGAAGTCCCTGCCTCTGCAGAAAAACGTACAGGCAGGAGATGCATAGTGGTGGATAATTGAACAGCTTCGATGAATGTAAGTAGTCTGATGGGTCTGACTGATGATGTATTGTGTGTGTGTGTGAGGTGTGTGTGTAATGTGCAGAGTGTATACATATATATATATAATGATGTATTGTGTGTGTGAGGTGTGTGTGTAATGTGCAGTGTGTATACATATATATATATATATATAATGATGTATTGTGTGTGTGTGTGAGGTGTGTGTGTAATGTGCAGTGTGTATACATATATATATATATATAATGATGTATTGTGTGTGTGTGTGTGAGGTGTGTGTGTAATGTGCAGTGTGTATACATATATATATATAATGATGTATTGTGTGTGTGTGTGTGAGGTGTGTGTGTAATGTGCAGTGTGTATACATATATATATATATATAATGATGTATTGTGTGTGTGTGTGAGGTGTGTGTGTAATGTGCAGTGTGTATACATATATATATATATAATGATGTATTGTGTGTGTGTAATGTGCAGAGTGTATACATATATATATATAATGATGTATTGTGTGTGTGTGTGAGGTGTGTGTGTAATGTGCAGTGTGTATACATATATATATATATAATGATGTATTGTGTGTGAGGTGTGTGTGTGTAATGTGCAGTGTGTATACATATATATATATATATATATATATAATGATGTATTGTGTGTGTGTAATGTGCAGTGTGTATACATATATATATATATATATAATGATGTATTGTGTGTGTGTAATGTGCAGTGTGTATACATATATATATATATATATAATGATGTATTGTGTGTGTGTGTGAGGTGTGTGTGTAATGTGCAGTGTGTATACATATATATATAATGATGTATTGTGTGTGTGTGTGTAATGTGCAGTGTGTATACATATATATATATATATATAATGATGTATTGTGTGTAATGTGCAGAGTGTATACATATATATATATATATATATATAATGATGTGTTGTGTGTGTGTAATGTGCAGTGTGTATACATATATATATATATATATATATATATATATATATATATATATATATCACATATATAGTTGTGAGCGTACGAGTTGTTGCTAACGCTGCGGGCTCGCGTAGCGAGCTGCGGCCCTCGCGTAGCGAGGGCACTGGCCGAGGGTCTCAGTTGCTGGCAAGGAGCGCCAAAGGCGCTCCTTGACAGCAACTGAGACCCTCGGGCAGTGCCCTCGCGAAGCGAGGGCACTGGCCGAGGGTCTCAGTTGCTGGCATGGAGCGCCGAAGGCGCTCCTTGCCAGCAACTGAGGACCCTCGCGAAGCGAGGGCCTCAGTTGCTGGCATGGAGCGCCGTAGGCGCTCCATGCCAGCACCTGAGGACCTCGCAAAGCGAGGGCCGCAGTTGCTGCCATGGAGCGCCGAAGGCGCTCCATGCCAGCAACTGCGACCCTCGCAAACTTCACGTCGCAACCCAAACACTACGACACACACATTACGACACTCGCAAACAACATACGACACACGTTCACACACATTACGGACTCGCAACACTCGGACGCAACTCGCGAACATTACAAAATGTAAAACACAATACATACACACACCACATACATAAAAAACTTACCTACACCAAGAGGGAGCACCCAGCACCTCAAAAATATAACTTACACCTCGATTTTAATCGAAATAAAACAGTTTAGAGACTAAAAAAAAATCGAAGCGAGAGAAAAAATGGCCGCCGAACAAAACGAAAACGAGGCTACAGCACTCTAAACTCGCAAAACACCACAAGAAACTCGCAAAACACCACAAAACACCTACGGATATTCCGATACAGACGTATACCACACATTACTCGCCATTTTACGCCAATGCGGAAGTACACGACAACGGTTTGGGCTCGCGCACGCACAGTGTTACACTGCACACATTCAGCACGCTTACACAGCAGATCCACACCACTAATGCTGCAGCAACATCAAAACACATTCACAGCTCTTCCACACAATGCTTTAAAATAGGTAAAGTATATTCATTTATTAATCTATTATATATTTCATTATTACACACTAAACAGCATTAGCTACCTTACAATTTCATTGCCGTCATTTTTTGACGGGCAATTCGCTAGTTCTATTATAAAAATGAAGACAATAGAGTCTTGTCTGTACTTTACCCAGTAGCAGATTAGCAGAGTGGGGATCCTTGCTGAATAGGATGGCTCTTCAAAGTGTTTAATATTAATCCTTTGGAAGTATCGATAGGTCTCTTGGTAGCTCACAGAGGAAAGAAAGATCTCTTGTTCCCTGTTTGTGTCCGGAAGTTATACTCCAGACTCTCCACATTGAGTCACTGACCCACCACGGGTTGTATTTCCACCAAACATGATAGCTTGTGTTTTATTTAACGTATATGCATAATTATCAAAATCACACAATTTTGTTGTATAGACCTGATTTTGGACGCTGGAGGGCAACCTAGCGTTGTGTATTAAAAATTGACTATTAGAGAGAATATGTGACCTTAGTCCTAGATTGTTTGCCAAATTATTTTTGTTGTGACTAGGCCCATTGTACCTATTATCTCACCACCTGCAAGATACCACGTGAAGGAGACGATGGAGAATTGAAATGAAGACGTGTGTCCCAGCATGCTATCTTAAAGGTTAAAATTTGAAGGTCGCTGCTACATCTTTTGAATTGGGTTGAGTCTCTGTTGCCCAAGAGAACAATATTTGGAAGTTCTAACCAAGTTTTGACTAAAATACATTTACCAACTTAGAGAAGTATATACTTTTAATATGAAAAATACTTTAACTCTTACATGTCCAGAGCATATTATATGTGTTTATGTAATAATGACAATGGTAAATTAGTAAGTGGAAATGGACAACCATATAATGTAAATAGATGGGTGTGGCATTATTTACCCTCAAAATGAACGACAGGAGATGGTGCTAGTGAGAATGTCCAGGGAGGTAGCTGGGCTTACAGTTAGAAGGGGAAGTAGGGGGAACAGGATGAGACAGGCCAGTTCCGAGTTGGCAAACAACAACAGATTTGCCAGATTGAATGAAACTGTTGGGGATGTCCATTCAGGAATGGCAATGCCAGATAGAGCTGTTCACTCTAACAGCCGGGAGAATAGTTATACTGGAGGAGTGGGAGGGCAGAATAGGCAAGTAACACAAGTACAGTGACAGGCACTTCAGAACTACAGACAATAACATAAGGTGTATGCTTGCTAATGCCAGAAGCATGCTAGAGTTAGAATTATTAGCAGTTAATGAGAAATGGGATTTAATAGGCATTACTGAAAAGTGGTGGGATGAATCTCATGACTGGACTGTTAATCTGGATGGTTATAACCTATTTAGGAAAGATTGGGGCAATGGAAAAAGCGGAGGAGGGATTTGTCTGTATGTTAAGCCTGAATTTAAGCCTATAGTCAGAGAAGATATTTATGGTGGAACTAGTGGTAATGTTGAATGTTTGTGGGTAGAGTTAAATAGCGGAGCAGCAAATTCCAAAAGAATATTAGTAGGCGTATGCTATAACCCCCCAAATATAATTGAAATTGAGGAAATGCAATTATTGTTACAGATTGGAAATGCAGCTAAACATGGGCAAGTTCTAATAATGGGAGATTTTAATTACCCTGAAATAAACTGGGTAAATGAGACCAGCAGTTCAGCTAAGGGGAGCAGGTTCTTGAGTACACTCAGAGATCAATATCTGGCCCAAGTTATACAAGAACCTACTAGTAATTAGGCTATCTTGTATTTAGTTATCACAAATAATATTTATATAGTATCAAATTATTTATAGTATCAAATTATTAAATTATACAAGAAGGAGGGAACAGAGGCATCTTTATGTGACTATAAGGAAATCAACAAGGCTTGCAAAAGGGCTATTAGACTGGCTAAAATAGAAAATGAGAAGTCAGTTGCAATGGAAAGTAAGACTAACCCTAAAATATTTTATAAATATATTAATGGGAAGAAGGCCAGGAAGGAATCGATAGGACCATTACAATGTGACACAGGCCATCTGATAATTAGTGACCAGGAAAAGGCAGATGAGCTAAATAGGTTCTTTTCGTCGGTTTACACAAGGGAGGTACCAGTGGTTGGGACACTGCAACATAATGGGGCTACACTACCTTCACTAAATAATTGGTTAATGCAGGAAGAAATACAAAAGAGGTTGGAGAAAATAAATGTTAATAAAGCCCCAGGTCCTGATGGAATACATCCAAGGGTACTGAGGGAGCTGGGTTCTGTAATAGCCAAACTATTATATCTAATCTTTAAAGACTCGCTCACTACAGGGTCTCTACCAGATGACTGGAGAAAAGCAGAGGTGATACCTATATTTAAGAAGGGATCTAGAGCAAATCCGGGAAATTATAGACCAGTGAGCCTCACTTCTGTAGTTGGGAAGCTTTTAGAAGGGTTAATAAGGGACAGAATACAAGAATATGTCTATTTGAACAGGATCATAGGTAGCAGTCAACATGGATTTATGAAGGAAAGGTCGTGTCAGACCAATCTAATTAGTTTTTATGAGGAGGTTAGTAGGAACTTGGATCAGGGCAACTCAGTGGATGTAGTCTTTTTAGATTTTTCAAAGGCATTTGATACAGTGCCACATGGAAGACTAGTGAGCAAACTAAGGGATACAGGAATTGCAGTAAATATCTGCTCATGGATCGAGAGCTGGCTAAAAGACAGGAAGCAAAGGGTTGTTGTAAATGGAACATACTCCGATTGGTCTAATGTGATAAGTGGGGTTCCTCAGGGCTCAGTATTGGGTCCTCTCCTTTTTAACATATTTATTAATGACATTGAAGTAGGACTCGAATGTAGTGTCTCCATTTTTGCTGATGACACTAAGTTGTGCAAGGTAATAAAATCAGATAATGATGTACTTTCCCTACAAAAGGATTTGCATAAATTAGAGAAATGGGCGGCTAAATGGCAGATGAGATTTAATACAAATAAATGTAAGGTTATGCATTTGGGAAGGAACAATAGCCAAGCAATCTATAATCTTAATGGAGCAAATCTAGGGGTATCAGATATTGAAAGGGATTTGGGAGTACTAGTGGACAACCACCTAGGTAACAGCGCTCAAAGCCAAGCAGCATGTATTAGGAAGGGTATAGAAGCCAGGGAAGAAGATATAATTCTGCCACTATACAAATCTCTAGTACGCCCTCATTTGGAATATGGAGTACAATTTTGGGCACCACCTCACAAAAAAGACATTTTAGAGCTGGAAAAAGTACAGAGAAGGGCTACAAAACTAATAAGGGGAATGGAGGGGCTAAGTTATGAAGAAAGACTAGCAAAATTAAACTTATTTTCGCTAGAAAAAAGGCGTCTAAGAGGAGATATGATTACGTTATTTAAATACATCCAGGGTCAATATAAGGCCTTGTCAAGTGAACTTTTTGTAGCAAGAGATTTTCAACTGACAAGAGGACATCCGTTGAGGTTAGAGGAAAAAAGATTTCACCTTAAACAAAGAAAAGGGTTCTTCACAGTTAGGGTGGTTAAACTGTGGAATTCTCTACCAAAGGAGGTGGTGACAGCGAATTCGATAGACAACTTCAAAAAGGGGTTAGATATATTTCTGAATAAAGAGGGCATTCAAGGCTATCCTAGATAACTAGCAAGGAATATTGATCCAGGGAGAAATTTGATCGCCAGTTTCTGGGGTCAGGAAGGAATTTTGCTTTTTTTTTCCCTTATGAGACAATTGGCAAAGTTTCAATGGTTTTTTTTTTTATGTTTGCCTTCCTCTGGATCAATTAACAATAATTAACAATTAACAATAATAATAAATAGTCCAAATTAAAAAGATCAATAGAGATCTAAAAAGGTTGAACTTGATGGACTAACTCTTTATTCATTCTCCAATACTATACTATTAATAATTATTTAATCAATAATTTAATTAATAACTAATCCGCATATTGCAGATCAGAGGAGATCTTAACAGGTTGAACTTGATGGACTGAAAGTCTTTTTTCAACCTTAATTACTATGTAACTATGTAACTATATAACTATGTAAATGTTGCTATATGGCAGCCTTTGGGAAACAGTGATCACAACACAGTCTCATTTGAGATTGAATTAAAAAAAAATAACTGTAAGGGGATAACGAAAACTCTTAATTTTACAAGGGCAGATTTTAATGGTCTAAGGGTAGCAGTACAAAGTAAAGACTGGGACAGAGAATTGATGGGTGGAAATACTGAACATAAATGGACAACATTCAAATCCTTACTAAATAAACATACTTATCACCATATACCATGTGGAAATAAAAGTAGGAGTAAATCACAACCCATGTGGCTTAACAATGAATTAAAGATGAAGATGAGAAGTAAAAAACAAGCATTTAAATTATACAAACAAGAGGGAATAGAGACTGCTTTACGTAAGTACAAGGAAATCAACAAGGCTTGCAAAAGGGCTATTAGACTGGCTAAAATCGAAAATAAAATAAAAAGTTAGTTGCAAAGGAGTAACCCTAAAATGATTTTTAAATATATTAATGGGAAAGAAGGCCATGAGGGAAGCTAAAGGAACATTACAATGTGACACAGGCCGTCTGATAATTAGTGACCAGGAAAAGGCAGATGAGCTAAATAGGTTCTGCAGTTATGGGCCACTGCAACATAAAGGGGCTACACTACCTTCACCAAATAACTGGTTAACGCAGAAAGAAATCCAAAAGAGGTTGGAAAAAATAAATGTTAATAAAGCCCTGGGTCCTGATGGAATACATCCAAGGGTACTGAGGGAACTGGGCTCTGTAATAGCAAAACCATTATATTTAATTTTTCAAGAATCACTCAACACAGGGTCTCTACCAGATGACTGGAGAAAGGCAGAGGTGATACCTATATTTAAGTAGGGAGCAAGAGCAAATCCGGGGAATTATAGACCAGTGAGCCTCCCTTCTGTAGTGGGAAAACTTTTAAAAGGCCTAATAAGGGATAATAAACAAGAATATGTCTATTCAAACAGGATTATAAGTAGGAGCCAACATGGATTTATGAGGGATATGTCATGTCAAACAAATCAAATTTGTTTCTAAGATGAGGTTAGTAGGAACGTGGATCAAGGCAACTCAGTAGATGCAGTCTTTTTAGATTTTGCAAAGGCTTTTGATACAGTGCCACATGGGAGACTATTGAGCAAACTAAGGGATACAGGGATTGCCATAAATATTTGCTTATGGATTGAGAGCTGGCTAAAAGACAGGAAGCAAAGGGTTGTGATAAATGGAACATACTCCGATTGGACTAATGTGGTAAGTGGGGTTCCTCAGGGCTCAGTATTGGGTCCTCTCCTTTTTAACATATTTATTAATGACATTGAAGTAGGACTCGAATGTAGTGTCTCCATTTTTGCTGATGACACTAAGTTGTGCAAGGTAATAAAATCAGATAATGATGTACTTTCCCTACAAAAGGATTTGCATAAATTAGAGAAATGGGCGGCTAAATGGCAGATGAGATTTAATACAAATAAATGTAAGGTTATGCATTTGGGAAGGAACAATAGCCAAGCAATCTATAATCTTAATGGAGCAAATCTAGGGGTATCAGATATTGAAAGGGATTTGGGAGTACTAGTGGACAACCACCTAGGTAACAGTGCTCAATGCCAAGCAGCATCTGCAAAGGCAAGTAAAATATTAGCATGTATTAGAAAGGGTATAAAAGCAAGGGAAGCAAATATAATTCCCCCACTATACAAATCCCTAGTACGCCCTCATTTGGAATATGGAGTACAATTTTGGGCACCACTACATAAAAAGGACATTTTAGAGCTGGAAAAGGTACAGAGAAGGGCAACAAAGCTAATAAAGGGAATGGAGGGCAAAGTTATGAAGAAAGACTAACCAAATTAAACTTATTTACTCTAGATAAAAGGCGTCTAAGTGGGGATATGATTACCTTATATAAATATATCCAGGGTCAATACAAGGCTTTGTCAAGGGAACGTTTTGTGCCAAGAGGTTTTCAACTGACAAGGGGACATCCTTTGATATTAGAAGTAAAACGATTTCACCTTGAAGATTAGAAGTAAATAGATTTCACCTTATAGAAAGATAAGGGTTCTACACAGTAAGGTTGGTTAATCTGGGGAATTCTTTACCAAAGGAGGTGGTGACAGCGGATTCGATAGATAACTTTAAAAAGGGATTGGATATATTTTTTTTAAAAAAGGGCATTAAGGGCTATCCTGGATAAATAGAGAGGGAGTATTGATCCAGGGGTGAATCCGGTCGTTAGTATCTGGGGTCAGGAAGGAATTTTATATTTTTTTCCCTGTTGAGACAATTGGGAAAGTTGCACTGGTTTTTTTTTTTCTGTTTGTCTTCCTCTGGATCAATTAACAATAAATCTGTGTATTGCAGATCAGAGGAGATGTAAAAAGGTTGAACTTGGTGGACTAAAGTCTTTTTTAAACCCAAATGACTATGTACAGTGGCTTGGAAAAATATTCACCCCTCTTGACTTTTTACCTATTTTGTTACATTACAGACTTAAGTTCAATGTTTTGTTAATCTGAATTTTATGTGATGGATCAGAACACAATAGTCTAAGTTGGTGAAGTGAAATTAGAATATACAGAAAATTGGCATGTGCCTATGTATTCACCCCCTTTGTTATGAAGCCCATAAAAAGCTCTGGTGCAACCAATTGCCTTCAGAAGAGACATAATTAGTGAAATTATGTCCATCTGTGTTCAATCTAAGTCACATGATCTGTTATTACATATACACACCTTTTTTGAAAGGTCCCAGAGGCTGGAACACCTAGTCAAGAAACACCACTAACGAAACACTGCAATGAAGACCAAGGAACTCTCCAAATAAATAAGGGACAATGTTGTTGAGAAGGACAAGTGTGGGTTAGGTTATAAAAAAAATATCCAAATCTTTGATGATCCCCAGGAGCCCCATCAAATCTATCATAAGCAAATGGAAAGAACATGGCACAACAGCAAACCTGCCAAGAGATGGCCGCCCACCAAAACTGAAGGAGGGCATTCATCAGAGAGGCAGCTAAGGTAACCCTGAAGGAGCTGCAGAGTTCCACAGCAGAGAATGGAATATCTGTACATAGGATGACAATAAGCCGTACGCTCCATAGAGTTGGGCTTTATGGCAGAGTGACCAGAAGAAAGCCATTACTTTCAGCAAAAAAACAAAACTCCCAAAATGTATGGAAAAAGGTGCTCTGGTCTGATGAGATTAAAATTAAACTTTTTGGCCATCAAAGAAAACGCTATGTCTGGCGCAAACCCAACACATCACATCACCCAAAGAACACCATCCCCACAGTGAAACATGGTGGTGGGCAGCATCATGCTGTGGGGATGCTTTTCACCAGCCGGGACTGGGAAACTGGTCAGAGTTGAGGGAAAGATGGATGGTGCTAAATACAGGGATATTCTTGAGCAAAATCTGTACAACTCTGTGCATGATTTGAGGCTCGGATGTAGGTTTACCTTCCAGTAGGACAATGACCCCAAACACACTGCTAAAGCAACACTTTAGTGGTTTAAGGTGTTGGAATGGCCTAGTCAAAGCCCACACCTCAATCCAATAGAAAATATGTGGTCAGACTTAAGGATTGTTGTTCACAAGCGCAAACCATCCAACTTGAAGGAGCTGGAGCAGTTTTGCGAGGAGGAATGGGCAATAATTCCAGTGATAAGATGTGGCAAGGTCATAGAGACTTATCCAAAGCGACTTGGAGCTATGATTGCTGCAAAAGGTGGCTCTACAAAGTATTGACTTTAGGGGGGTGAATAGTTATACACATTGACTTTCTCTGTTATTTTGTCCTATTTGTTGTATGCTTCACAATAAAAAAAGTTGTGGGCATGTTCTGTAAATTAAATGATGCAATCCATGTTAATTTCAGGTTGTGAGGCAACAAAACACGAAAAATGCCAAGGGGGGGGGGGGGTGATTACTTTTGCAAGGCACTGTAACTATGTAACTATATGTACAGTATATAGATTAATAATGAGTATTGCAGTATAATTTGATACCTTTTGTATTGGTCAAACGTGTTATTTATATTGACAAGCTTTCGAGATATTCAACCTCTCTTTATCAAGTCTGAAGCAATACTAACATGAGATGGAACCCTTAGTTTGAATAATAACAGTGATGTAGATAGAGTGGAGACAGCATCCGACATCATCAGGTAAATACATATATGGGGAATAAACACAATATAGTAAAGTAAACATATAAATACATACTATATACACATATACATCAATATATACTTAAACAAAAACTAACACTGTAGTGCACAGTGATATCTTTCCTGTTGGACAAACATCTTGCTAAGAGTGCTAAGTCTGTTATAGTATAAGAAGAAAAATGTCCATGAAATTCTGATAATGTGTTAGAAAACCCAAGTCCATATTAAGTCTTGTATTTTTAGTGTTGAAGAATGTGATCATCTTTATTTCAAATGCTTTTTTCTCTTGTATGTTTTTACATTTTCCTCTGAGTATTTTGACTTTTAAGTTTTAAATGGAGTGATTATTCTGGCTAAAATGATGTCCCACTGGGTTACAATAACTGTCTTCATTATGCTTTCCTATTGAATGCCTTTGTAAATTCATCCTTAAGTGCATGGCTGGTTTCTCCAATGTAACAGCCTGTGTCGCATAAAATACATTGTATTATATAAACCATATTGGATGATGTACATGAATACAATCCTTTGATGTTATAGGTTTTGTTGGTATGTGTGGCTGTGTTATCAAATGTGTTGAAATTATTAACAGGCACGTTTGTTACAAGGTTTATTTCCATTTTTTATATACAGTTGTTCCTTAGCCAATTTTCTGTTCACAAGTTTTTGTTTGAGGGTTGGTTTTTTTTTAATGCAAGGATGGGAGGTTTTGGGAATATATCTTTTAATTCAGTATCTTCAATTAGTAATGGTTGTAAATCTTTGATTATTTTCCCGATTTTCTCTAAAATTGGATGGTATGTGGTCACTAGAGGTATAGATGAAGTAGTTTCTTTTGTTTTGCATTTTACAGGTGTTCACAGGGTATTTTGATGGCAGTTTTTTTTTTTTTTTTAGAGGGGGGGTAATAATACAGGGTTTGTAACCCTTTTGTTTGAAAGATTCAGACAGTGTTTTTAAATTTTTATCATGGTCTCCAATGTTTGAGCAAATCCGATGGTAATAATATATATATATATATATACATATATTCAGTAGTTACATAGTGATTGCGGTTAAAAAAATACTTTAGTTCAAGTTCAACTATTTTAGATCTCCTCTGATCTGCAATATGCTGATTAATTGTTAATGGATCCAGAGGAAGGCAAAGAGAAAATAAACCCCAGTAATTCTTGCCAAGGGTAAGAAAATACTGGCGACTGGATTTCTCCCTGGACCAATTCTCCTTCTCTAACTAACAGGATAACCCTGAATGTTCTTTTTATTTACAAATATATCCAGTCTCTTTTTAAAGTTACCTATTGAATCCGCTGTTACACCTTAAACAAAGAAAAGGGTTCTTCACAGTTAGGGGGGTTAAACTGTGGAATTCTCTACCAAAGAAGGTGGTGACAGCGAATTCGATAGACAACTTCAAAAAGGGGTTAGATATATTTTTGAATAAAGAGGGCATTCAAGGCTATCCTAGATAACTAGCAAGGAATATTGATCCAGGGAGAAATTTGATCGCCAGCTTCTGGGGTCAGGAAGGAATTTTGCTTTTTTTTCCCCTTATGAGACAATTGGCAAAGTTTCAATGGTTTTTTTTTCTGTTTGCCTTCCTCTGGATCAATTAACAATTAACAATAATAATAATAAATAGTCCACATTAAAAAGATCAATAGAGATCTAAAAAGGTTGAACTTGATGGACTAACTCTTTATTCATCCTCCAATACTATACTATTAATAATTATTTAATCAATAATTTAATTAATAACTAATCCGCATATTGCAGATCAGAGGAGATCTTAACAGGTTGAACTTGATGGACTGAAAGTCTTTTTTTCAACCTTAATTACTATGTAACTATGTAACTATGTAACGTCCTTTGGTAGAGAATTCCACAGATTAACCACCCTTACTGTGAAGAACCCATTTTTTTCTTTATGGTAGAATCTTTTTACTTACTAACCTCAAAGGATGTCCTCTTGTCAGTTAAAAACCTCTTGGCACAGGTTGAGGGGGGAGCGACCGGAAATGGTAATGTAGCCACGAAGGTCGGCGTCAGCGGGTGGAGAAGGCGTCCGTGAGAGAGAGGACCGATGGCATCCATGTGCTGAGCGAGAGAGGGCATAGCCCTCTAAAATACTACTGCTAAAGGAGAAAGGAGCTGAGGAGAAGGCCCTGCGGCCAAGCAGAGCTGTGTGCAGCAGAGATCCGACGGCTCTGGGAAGGGGTGAGCGGAAGTAGCGGAGAGCGCCATATGCAGGAAGGTTTTCCAGCTCTGACTACAGGGCATAAAGTGTAAGAAGGAAAAAAGCTGGTGATTCGTGGAACGCCGACTTCAAGGAGGAAGCGTGGATCTCACAGGCAAGCTTGTAGTGCCGTGACGGCGGACCTCAGCAGCACAGACTCAAGAGGCTTGGAGCACAGAGACTGCGATGGACGCTGAGCCAGCAACAAGGCAGATGGAACCCTGGAGGCAAGCTTAACAAAGTTAAGTAAACTATTATTTTCTTTATTTTGATAAGTGGAACACAATGCAGCAATTGCTGTAATATATGATATGAGACTCAGCTACTGGACTTGGCCCCTACAGAGAACACTTACACAGTAACATTGGTAAAAGCGTGCAGAACGCTACACTTTAAAAAGATCACTCCATAAGGAAGCAAACTTGCTCAAAAAGACTGATAAATCATTAAAAGACTGTGCACACGGTTAATGAAACCATTGAGTCCCTAGTAAATAATCTACAAAAACAAAAGGATAAGACTATACAAATCTCCTCTAAATACCCCTAAAATACTGGAAAGGATATATGTCCACCATTTTTGGGGGATTACATTGTCCGGATATTTCTGTGGAAATTCGGGTAACACTCAGAGGCTTATTCAAGCTTATTAAAGCTATACAGAGTTTGGGAGAAGTAAAAAATAGCTGGAATTAGATAAATCTGAACCAATATGGAACTTTAAACATTCCCATAAAAGTACTTCTGTAAAGAAAGGGAAAGAGACAAGAAGGGAGAGGAAAAAAAAAAAAAAAAAAAACAAGGGGTCTAACTCTTGGTATTAGCCCTACATTAAGAAATTTAAAGTGAAACAGTTATAAAGGAAAAAAAGCAAAAGTGAAACTGGGGAGGAAAAAAAGTGATAAAATGGCTACGAAAAGCAAAGCTAAAGTAAGAAAGAGTCTGACGGCAGAGCCATCCCCCTTTTTCACTCCAAAAAATTTAACCAATTCGACTCAAAAACAATCGGTGAAAGAAGGGTCAAATCAAAATACAACTCTTCCCTCTCCCAGCTCACCAACCAGAGAATCTGAATCCCAAGAAGGGAATTACTATTACTATTGATAAAATGAAAGAAATTTTAAAGAACTTCCAAGCAGAATTTCTAGCAGAGATTAAGATCCAAATTATGGAAAATGCCAAATCAATAAAAGAAGTGAATGAAAGATCAGCAGAATTGGAAGTCAAATTCGACAAATTAGTCATGGACCATAATATGTTATTGGAGCAATCCTCAAAAATGTCTACTCAAATTATAATTTTGAACGATCAAATAAATAAAATGGAAGATAAAGAACGGAAAAATAACCTCCGCATAAGAGGAATCCCAGAAGCTATAAAAAAGGAAGAACTCTTAACATATGTAAACGATTTATTTACTAATATTGTGCCATCCTTCTCACAATTGGATCAGAAATTTGAGGCAGTTCATAGAATCCCTCTACCAACGCACTTACAAAATAAAACTACTCCGATGAAAATTTCTCAAATTTCACACTGTCCTTCGGACAAACTATGCTGGAGGGAGTGTGGTAATTCAGCTAACCTATTACATATCCTATGGGAATGTTCCAAACTAAAGTCTTTTTGGGAAAAATGTTATGAATTGTTATTTAAGATGGTGGGAATTCATTTGCCAATGACAGGAGAATGCAGTTTGCTACATTTTTTTCCAGACGATGTCAGTATAGAGAAAAAAGCACTTGCTATCTTGACCTTTTCAATAGCTAAAAAATTAATAATCAGTAATTGGAAAAATAAGACTGCTCCTCTATTTTCAGACATTGTTTGGAAAATAAAACACACTCGCGAATTGGAAAGGAATTATACTCAAAGGGGTTTAATTAAAGTGGATCCTTTGAAATGGAAATTATGGGACGAAAATCAAGGATCAACTAGTTGATTTTCCATCTCTTTATTTTCCTTCCCTTCTAAGAATGATTGTGGAATGAATGAGTAAGAATGTTAAATTATTTTATGTAATGACGCTCTTTTTTGTAATATTTATGTTCAAAGAATCTCAGTGTGTATTTATTTTGTTTGTTTAATAAAAAAAAAAAGAAAAAAAAAAAAAGAAAACCTCTTGGCACAAAAAGTTAACTTGACAAAGCTTTATAGTGACCCTGGGTATATTTATATTAGGTGATCATATCCCCTCTTAGACACCTATTTTCTAAAGAAAATAAGTTTAATTTGGTTAGTCTTTCTTCATAACTTAGCCCCTACATTCCCCTCCAGCTATAAAATGTCCTTTTTATGAAGTGGTGCCCAAAACTGCATTCCTTACTCCAAATGAGGGTGTACTAGGGATTTGTATAGTGCCAGAATTATATTTGCTTCCATAGCCTTCTTAATATGTGCTAATATTTTATTTACCTTTGCAGATGCTGCTTGGCATTGAGCACTGTTACCTAGGTGGTTGTCCACAAGCACTCCCAAATCCCTTTCAGTATCTGATACCCCTAGACTTGCTCCATTAAGATTATAAATTGCATGGCTATTTTTTCCTTCCCAAATGGATAACTTTACATGTATTCGTATTAAATCTCACCTGCCATTTAGTTGCCCATTTCTCTAATTTGTGCAAATCCCTTTGGATGGAAAGTACATCATTTTTTGATTTAATTGCCTTTTACAAATTGGTGTCATCAGCAAAAATTGAGACAATGCTTTCCAATCCTACTTCTAAGTCATTAATAAATATGTTAAAAATGAGAGGACCTAATACTGAACCCTGAGGAACCCCACTTACCACATTAGTCCAATCTGAGTATGATCCATTTACAACAATCCTCTGTTTCCTGTCTTTTAGCCAGCTCTCAATCTACAAGCAGATATTTATTGCAATTCCTGTACTCCAGTAGTCTTCCATGTAGCACTGTATCAAAAGCCTTAGCAAAATCCAAAAAGACTCCCAAATTGCAACGAATACACTGGCGCTCAACCCAGTAACCAGCAAATGGAGCCAAGAAACCAACGGGTGCTAGAGAGGATCCGCTGGGGGCTAAAAGCCCTATCAGTAGCACTGTAAATCCAAATAAAAAAACACTACTGTAAATATAATGAAAGGGTAAATAATGTTAGGTATTAAAATAAATAGCACAACATTCTGAAGCTTGCAAATCGGCAATATAAAATATTTTAATTCACATTTCGTTTCTGTGTTTTATCAATCCCGGCAATCAATGTGTTAATACATATAATGGAACTTGCACGTAACAGAATATCATATTTATTAACTTTTATTTGTAACGCGCCAACATATTCCGCAGCGCAATACAGGGGATAAAAACAAGGGAAAATACAGCATTAACAAAATTCCAAAAATATTGCATTATTTTCTGGAATGTGGGTCTGCTTCTACCCCGTAATTGAAACCCGTAAGAAGTTGAAATCTAACCTCCATTTTTCAGTGACGTAATGCTGACGATCTCTTTTACCATTGACTCCGTCTGAACCCATAACTACGGGTTTGACTAAATGATTGTGTGCACGGCCGCAAATTAGATGGCGCAAGAATGGTTTACGGGCTTGCGTCTCCGACTCATAAATCGCGATTCTGACTCGACAAAGAGAGGAACGCTCTCGAAAGCTCGTCATGAAACCTATGAATATGTTTGTCCAATAAAAAAGGTATCACTATATACTGCAATACTCTGATTATTCATCTGGATTACTGGACATTCACGGCTACCTCACTCTTCATATATATATATATATATATATATATATATATATATATATATATATACACACACACACACACATATATATATATATATATATATATATATATATATATATATATAAATATACTAGCGACTTGCCCGTCAAAAAATTATGGCAATAAGATTGTAAGGTAGGTAATGTTGTTTGTGTGCGAAATTAATTTTGTTGGTGTTTTAAGATCCTTCAACGCTCATTGCAAGGCTCTTGGTTGTTTGTGTGCTATGAGCAGCGTTGGTGTTTTTTTTTGGTATGGCAATAAATAATTAATAAAATAAGAAATTAATATACTTTACCTATTGTGAAGTAATATATGCAGGAAGCATTGTGTTGAAGAGCTGGCAATGTTTTCATGTTGCTGCAGCATCAGTGCTGTGGAGCTGCTGTGTAAGCGTCATGAATGTGTGCAGTGTGTAGTGTAATAGTGTGTGTGCGCAAGGCAAATCAGTTAGGGTAGCTGTGTTCTTCCGGATTGTATAAGTTAGTGTTCTAAAATGGCGCCTAATGTGTGGTATGCGTCTGTGGCTGATTTTGCGTCCTTGTTTTCGGATGTCGTCTGACTTTTTCGGAAAATCCGTAGGTGTTTGGTGGTGTTTTGCACGTTTAGGGTCCTTTAGCCTCGTTTTTGTTTTGTTTGGCGGCCATTTTTTCTCTCGCTTAGGTGATTTTCGGGTGTCTAAACTCAGAAATTTGGACTTAAATCGATGTGTAACTTCACTTGCAGAGGTCCTAGGTGCCCCCCCCCCCCTCTCGGTGGGTATGCTTTTTATGTGTTTGTCGAGTACATATATTGTGTTTGTAATATTTTTCGGGTCACGCAGGTTGCGCCCTTGGATCTCGTACGTCTTTTACGGAAAATCCGTAGGTGTTTGGCGTCTTTAGAGTCCCGTAGCCTCGTTTTTTTTTCAGCTTCCATTTTTTCTCTCGCTTAGGGGATTTTCAGGTGTCTAAACTTTTATTTCGAGATAAATTGAGGTGTAACTTCAGCTTTCAAGGTCCTGGGTGCCCCCCTTGCTGTAGGTAAGCTTTTTATGTATTTGTTGAGTGTATTTATTGTGTTTTTCATGTTTTCATGCACGCAGGTTTCGGGGCGGTAAGGTCGTATTTTTGCGAGGTTGTAACGCATCTCGTATTTTTGTGTCGTAAGTCCGTTAATTTTGCGAGGTCCGCAGTTGCTGGCAACAACCAGCATGCTCACAACTATATATGTGACTAGCGAATTGCCCGTCAAAAAATGACGGCAATGAAATTGTAAGGTAGCTAATGCTGTTTAGTGGGTAATAATGAAATATATAATACATTAATAAATGAATATACTTGACCTATTTGAAAGCATTGTGTGGAAGAGCTGTGAATGTGTTTTGATGTTGCTGCAGCATTAGTGGTGTGGATCTGCTGTGTAAGCGTGCTGAATGTGTGCAGTGTAACACTGTGCGTGCGCGAGCCCAAACCGTTGTCGTGTACTTCCGCATTGGCGTCAAATGGCGAGTAATGTGTGTTATAAGTTTGTATCGGAATATCCGTAGGTGTTTTGTGGTGTTTTGCGAGTTTCTTGTGGTGTTTTGCGAGTTTAGAGTGCTGTAGCCTCGTTTTCGTTTTGTTCGGCGGCCATTTTTTCTCTCGCTTCGTTTTTTTTTTTAGTCTCTAAACTGTTTTATTTGAAGTAAAATCGAGGTGTAAGTTGTATTTTTGAGGTGCTGGGTGCTCCCTCTTGGTGTAGGTAAGTTTTTTATGTATGTGGTGTGTGTATGTATTGTGTTTTACATTTTGTAATGTTCGCGAGTTGCGTCCGAGTGTTGCGAGTCCGTAATGTGTGTGAACGTGTGTCGTATGTTTTTTGCGAGTGTCGTAATGTGTGTGTCGTACTGTTTGGGTTGCGACGTGAAGTTTGCGAGGGTCGCAGTTGCTGGCAAGGAGCGCCTTCGGCGCTCCATGCCAGCAACTGCGGCCCTCGCTTTGCGAGGTCCTCAGGTGCTGGCATGGAGCGCCTACGGCGCTCCATGCCAGCAACTGAGGCCCTCGCTTCGCGAGGGTCCTCAGTTGCTGGCAAGGAGCGCCTTCGGCGCTCCTTGCAGCAACTGAGACCCTCGGGCAGTGCCCTCGCTACGCGAGGGCCTCGGCTCGCTGCGCGAGCCGCGGCCCTCGCTTCGCGAGGGCCGCGGGCTCGCTACGCGAGCCCGCAGCTTTAGCAACAACTCGTACGCTCACAACTATATATGTGATATATATTTATGTTATATGTACTCATTATATATATTAATATATTTAAAAAACATTTTAGGGTTAGTCTTAGTCTCTTTTGCAACTAATTTTTTTTTTCTATTTTAGACAGTCTAATAGCCCTTTTGCAAACCTTGTTGATTATCTTGTCACATAAAGCAGTCTCTGTCCCCTCTTCTTTGTATAATATAAATGCCTGTTGATGTTTTTACTTTGTATCTTGATCTTTAAATCATTGTTAAGCCACACTGGATGTGATTTAATCATTGTAATTTATTCCCACATGGTATATGGTGATAAGTATGTAGATTTAGTAAGGAATTAAATGTTGTACATTTATGTTAAATATTTTTACCTGTCAGTTCTCTGTCTCAGTCTATACTTTGTATTGATGCCTTTAGAGTGTTAAAATCTGCCCTTTTAAAATAAAGAGTTTTTGTTGGCCCCTTACAGTTTTTTAAATTCAATCTCAAATGAGACTGTGTTGTGATCAGTTTCCCAAAGGTTGCCCTATTTCAACATTTGATACTAGATCAATGTTATTTGTTTTGACTCAATTTAAGATAGCCTAATTTATAGTGGGTTCTTGTACAACCTGTGTCAGATAATGATCTCTGAGTGTACACAAGAACCTGCTCCCCTTAGCTGAACTGTTGGTCTCATTCATCCAGTTTATTTCAGGGTAGTTAAAATCTCCCATTAATAAAACTTGACTATGCTTAGGTGCAATATCCAATCTGGGAACTATCCCGTTATGTTGTCCGCCGCAGTAGTGTGGCCTTTAACAGCTAGAAGGCGCTGCCGATATTTTGCAGTGCTGGGAGAGAAGTTCTAAGTTTATAATGTTAGCCTAACCCTTGAACTAACCCTAACCCTCAACCTAACCCCAAACCCTAACAGTTTACCGAAGGCTTGACTCTATGATATGGCACCGGAATATCGGCAGCACCATATAGCGGATGGTCACCGCCACTGCTGCTGCCTTGTGCTGCGCCAGCCTAACAGGATAGGACCCCAATCTGTAACAATAATTGCCTTTCCTCACTTTCAATTATATTTGGCGGTTTATACCATACTCCTACCAATATTGTTTTGGAATTTGCTGCTCCTACTTAACTCTACCCACAAACATTCAACATTACTGATAGTTCCAGCATAAATATCTTATCTGACTATAGGCTTAAATTCAGACTTAACATACAGACACATCCCTCCTCCTCTTTTACCATTGTTCCTATCTTTCCTAAATCGGTTATAACCATCCAGATTAACAGTCCAGTCATGAGAGTCATCCCACCATGTTTCAGTAATGCCTATTAAATCCCATTTCTCATTAACTACTAATTCTAAATCGCTAATTTTTCCTGGCAAGCATATACCTTATGTTATTATGAGTTTGTAGTTTTGAAGTGCCTGCCACTATACTTGAGTTACTTAGCAATACCTCCCTATTGACTATTCTTACCGCCCCCTTTCTCCACACCCATGATTAGTTAATTTCTTACCCTCTTATCACTATTACTCCTATCTCTAGTCCCTTCCCCCCACTTACTAGTTTAATGGGATATGTAAGTGAGCTGGGTTTCAAATGTTTTCTAATAAACAGCTATTGATCATTAGAAAAATAGGTATTATATTTAAAGGTTGAATGTACTTACATATACGGATATCTGGATGTGCACACCCCTAGAAACCTTACATAAAGTGTACCCTGCAGGGTACAGTGTGTGACCTCTAAAGGAAATGGTGGTTTGTGGGGTCACAGCTGAAATTGCCCATACGGAAACAGGCAGAGAAAGAAAAAAGCAACTGCCAGATTGTGATACAAATGTTTCAGTCTTTACTTCCTCCTGATTGGCCAAAACTATTTTTCAACTTTTATACCAATTTAGCCTTTATTCATGCAAAACAAATGTTTTTCATACTCTACTAATTCTCCTCTATCAGATGCATTCATAATCCAGCTGACTTGCATATCCCTTTAAAAATTCCCCGACGATATACCATCCTATCTCCTAACACACAAGCTCTGTCACTAAGGTGCGATCCATCCCTGCTATAGAGATTGTACCCAAGTGAGGTCAGCCCAGTGCTCTAAAAACTTAAACCCATCTTTAGTGCACCACTTATTTTAGCCACGCATTAACCTCCTTCTTTCTCCCTGGGCTAGCACGTGGCAGTATTTACTATCTTGGAGGTCCTTGCCTTAGAGCTTATTCCCTTGTTCTCTAAAATCATTCTTTAGGACACTCCATCTTTCATTAACTTTGCCATTGGTACAAATCTGCACCAAGACCACTGGTTAATTTCCAGCCCCCTCCCAATAGTTTATCTACCCAATCCACAACATGCCAAACTTAAACACCCGGGAATCAGCAAACTGTTCAATTGCTGGGATCTGGGTGACAGATCGCCCTGCCTACCTTCCTAATACCAAAGTACCCTTCCACAAAAAAACATCTGTGCTCTGCCTATTCTGCACTCCTTCTCCTCTAATAGAACATTTCTCCCAGCTGAGGAAACAGCTCTATCTGGCAAACTTAATTATTATTTTCCTGTTGTGGATTTATAGCACCCACTCTAGAACAGTAGCATTCAGTGTCCAGGGACTTCCACACGATTTGCATTTGCAATTAAATTAATTTAGCACGCCTGGTTTCATGACTAGTTTATCATCCCGGTTGCTCAAAAGAAGCACAGTTTGAGAACTTCTGCCCTAGAAATCACTTGGACTATATGCTAAAAAGAAGTATAGCCTATTCATCTTCTCTTATGAGATGTTATCAATTTCTGCACTAGGCAGGAAAACCTAGCTCAAATTTGTGATCATGCTGAATTTCCTCAATTTCCCACATCATTTGGTGTTTAACAGATTTATTTTGGCTTCGTGCATTTAATTGAGAATTTGCAGATTTGTTTTTTGCTGTTGATCTACTGGGTTGGTACGCTATGAAGGAAAACTAGAACCAAAACACACAAGTTATGCAGGTTCCACACACAGTGTTTGCAAACAGTTGGAAAACAATTTATTGTAGGTTGACAATTTGACTAAAGACAGCCCTTTCTTTGGACAATTATACAAATTTGTGAGAATGACAAAAGGGCCACTCTAGTGATAAAATAAAGAGGTTTATTTAGTAACTGATTAGTAATAAAAATCAGTAATTGAAAGAAAATCAGTTCAATGTTCATTATAAAACATACATTTGACCTTCACATTTAAAGCTTCCAGTAGATGTGCTTTACTGTACAGAAGGCTAATTGTGTACCCAGTGTTAGAAAGGATGCAGATAAAGAATGCTATTGGGACAAAAGATAAAGACTCCAATTCTTTCCTATCCGCTGGGCACCTGAGGGGGATGGGGAGAAGCACATCTGTTGAAGTCCAAAACACTGAATTTCAAATTTAAGTGTTGAGAGTGGCATTGAGATTGTTTCTTTGAATACTGATATATTATAATGTTAATCAGTTCTTAAATAAACAAATTCAATCATATTGTATGAGCACTACAGTGGTCCTTAAGGGCTGAAATTCTAAAATGCAAAGCTAGTTTGCTGCATGGCTTAATTTGCATCCTTTGAATCAACTCCCTAGAAGGCCAATGAAGGGGAAGAGGTGTTGTGTCATTTTCAATCTCATCCAGGTATCAAAGGCTTTGGATTTCTGCTGTTCACTCCTCCTCCACTAATAACTATAAACACAACATCCAGAGCTCAAGATGTGATGTAATAAACCTAAAATGTATTCTTGTACTCAAACAAAACAGTTTATATCCAAAGCTTACTCCACTGCGAATAATGTTATTTTGGTACATACTTGACAAACAAGTGTCTTTTTTCTGTGGTTTCAGTGTCTCAGAAGAACAATTGGATTCCATCTTTAAATTTTACTTGTGAGCACAAAACATGCCGTTACTCTTCTGGAGTTTCCATGGCAAAAGCACCAGGCAGACCTCTAATCGCACAGCCTAAGAACCACCCCTTCCATATGCACATATCATTAAAAGAGAGAACCCCCCCCCCCATTTTACCTCCAGTTATATTATATTTTTACCATTAAAAAAGTACTATTTATATGGATGGTACTAAACAAATAAATACACACATATACATATCGATCTGAATTTAGGTTGTGTTTTTCCTCCCAAAAGGTACATATTTGTACATATATATTTTGCACTGCAATTGGTCATTACATTCATATGAATATTGTAAATGTACAGTTTCAATCAATATATTTAGGATTAGGTTTTTAGTTTAGGTAACAATGTAGGGTTTTTGTTTATCATGGGAGCTCTGGTGTAAACATTTATGGATGCAGCCTCCCCACATATAAAACATTTTGTTTTCTTGGTAGTGGAGGGACAATGAAATGCCCTAACAACAGGAGACAGATGCTGTAATTAGGCATTGAGTATTAATAAAATTCATGTTCTAAGATTTAACATAGCAATATTCAAATTACTATCAAAGATCAAACGAAGCAGTTCCTGGTCTCCGCCCACTATAAGGTCAATGGGGACACACAGCTAAGTCTAGTATGCATTGCTAAATTTTAAGGCACCGAGATGATCAACACAATGCTCCCCACTGACTGGCAACTTGCTGTGCTGCAGTGGTTCCCCTTGGCAGCACATTTTTATGCTGTGAATAATTGTTTGGTCTCTTATCTAATCAGTTTGTTCTTTAAATTCTTTAGACTTGGCTGTCCGCCAAACTCCCACTCCCTAGGTGAACTTATCAGGGTGGAAACAAATGGCTCAGCTTGAAGCTGGTACTATATGTGAAAGTTTCTTTAATATTGAATATCACTTTTATAATGAGTGATGCATAATTAAAAGAATGAATAAGTCTTGTTATTGCATGACAGTTGCATTGTATGTAACAGAGAATTTTGGCAATCTGAAAGAAAATATTGATGTAGGGAGAAAAACAAGTAATATTCTATTATTTTTGCATAATTCCTACGAATGCTTAGCCTAACAACTGATGTACTAGCTCTTCTTTCTATAAAGATTATGTTGGCACTGAAATAAAAGCAATACATAGCTGGGGATCTCAAAAGCAGGTCGAAGCACTGATTCCTAATGGCCTTCCATTAGACAGATTATTGATAAAACTCTTCAGTTTAAAAGGAACGCACCTAGATCAGTGCAAAAAAAAAAGAAAATTAAGTGTTGGAATTCTGTACAAAATATCCTGGAACTCAAAAGTGATTTCCATAAGCTTTAAAAGATAACAAACTGATCCAAAGATCAAAAAGGTTGAGAACCCGATATACATATAATCCATACACAAAACCTTGACATACATACCATAGAAAGCACATGGCCACACATATACCATCATTTTGGTCTTTATATTTTATTCATTTTTTTAAATGAAATAATAAAAATGAAGGCACCCTCCCCCATTTTCCCTCATTAGGGGAATGGAGGGGGTATTTATTGCCTGTTCCCCAGCTGTAAAATAATATATATATTTATATGTATTTATAAATTTGTGCAGATCACTTCCCCGCTCTGATAAAATAAAAAATATAAACATTAAAAAGAGAAAAGAAGTGCCCCCCCCCCCAAATCCACACACCCTTGGGGGAGGAAAACCACTTCCTACCCTAGAAACATTCACCAGGTATCACCATCACCACATTAAGTTATATTCCCTGCAATACTCCAAGGGAACTCTAGGTGTCACTGGCACTCTGATGGCAGCAGAAGAGCAGAAAAAGGATGGTGGAAAATGTATTATGTTTCTGTTCATAAAACACCAATACTGTCTCAATAGGACAGCCCAGAAACAGGTACTAAGTAGACAGAGTCTGTCTTGTGAGACCACCAAGCTTTAGACTCCACAGGTGAACTCGAGGCATGTGCACAGAAAAGGGATTAAAAATCGGAATAAAAACATAAAAATAAAATAAAAAAAATCCCCGAGATCCCATTGGCCCTTCCTCCTGAACTGCTGAGCCCTGACTGGAGATCGCCAGCACTGGTCATCTCTGATGCTCACGCTGGTATTGTGTCACTTTGTCACAGTCTCTCTTTGTTGCAGAGTTCTCTCACTATCATACAGAGATCTCATATGTGGTACCTCCCACACCAGACACAGTTTTTACACCTCCAGGACGAGATGGGCTAACAGGGGGCGATACAGTAGCCTGGCCATTACTGCGCGTTTGTGTTGGTTTTACAGGAGACTCATCCCTGAGGAGAGAAAATCAGAATGTGACAAGGGTAAAACTTTGGATGACAGAGTTAAACAGTCAATGTAATGCATAAATAGCAGAAGCAACATCTTTAATTAGATATTCAATATTAAAAACTTACTTTCAAACCTCTAATTAAGCAGATTGTCTCCATCCACTACAAAAGTCATCAAGGGCAAAAGCAATTTACACACAAAGACTACTGCCAATGAAGAGCATCTACTGCTTTGTAGAAATAAGCTTTTGTTTGACCATTTAGGACTGCCTCCTGTCATAGTTGCAGCCACCCCTTGATGTACGCAAAAGGGTTGGAAACAAAAAGCTTAAATGGAAGTTTAGAAGTTGATGTTTCAAAGTCAGTTTAATATTGCTTTTCTAAATCACTGAATAGGAAGTTAATACAAATTAATTCCTAACCAAAACTGCTAGCTCCTATTAGGACAACACAGTGGTTAACTAAATACATTGAACAATTATTGTTCACACTCACTTTAATGTCAACAGGGGTAGAGAAGCTGCGTCTGGATCCCCTCCTCGATTCTGGGTGAGTCTGGGCTTGCCATAACGTGGAGCAATTGGAGGAGGGCAGGCAGGTCGGGGACGTTCTCGAGCAGAGAGGTAGGGAGAAGAGTATCCAGCCGTTTCAGGTTCAGTTTCATCTGAAGGGCTAAGCAAACTTTGATAAGACAAGCTCCCATTCTGTGTCTGATTCAGGCTCTTGTAAGAGGTGGATGTTGTTCCTTCAGAGAGAAGAGAGGGTAGTGGTCCAGGTACACCAGCTGCAGAGCGCAGGCTGGAAGAGCGAGTAGGAGGGGGATGACAAGATGGATCCGGGTCCAGACTGGGTTCAGAACGAGAACTCGGGGGTCTTGATAGGTCCGAAGTAGGGATAGGAGAGTCTTGCAGGCTGTCCACACGTGACAACTGGTATGAGGGTAAGATAGTCAAGAAATATTATATAAAAGAGATTTCATTTTCAGGATATACGTGTGTTTGGGGGGGGGGGGGGCACTGATCTCTTTTGACAATGGCAATGGGTTTTAAGGCTTGGAAAGGAAGTTGCTGTTATGCTGCACTTAAAGAGCAGATGGAAAGATAGCAGATGTAGCAGGCAAATGTAAGCAAGGCCATAGTGAGATTCTGTTGAGAAAGAATGATCCTGTTGTGTGCCACTGACTAGATTAATAAACAGATAGGCAGTGCAGAGTGGATACCAGTAGGGGTGCAGAATAGTTAAATGGGGGAGCAGTCAGGCTTGCAGATGTGGAAAAATCAGGGATAAGAGAGTTCGGGTTGCACCAAGGCCAAATTGGGAAGAAAGTTACCTTGGCTCCAGCTTGGGTGGTGTTCCCTCCTATACTGTAGCCTGGTCGATATCTGTACATGGTGGGGGTAGGTGGGCTCTCCGTACCTAAAAGAGCACTCTCTGTGGAGGCAAAAGTAAAATGACTAAATTACTATATTTTAATCTCCCCAGAACAAGCTTCTGCTTTGCAAGCATCTTTGTACTTTTCCCATTTTATTGACTTTCCATCTCCCCATCACTTACCCTCTCTTCCCCCCAGGCTCAGCTGCCCCCTTAGTCCAGTGTAGCGGCTCAAATCAGGTTTTGGAGGCGGTGGGGGATCTGCATCAGCTGACTGAGACTCTGTCACTTCCAAACTGCTTCTTGACTGTTAGAAATGAGAAACTGGTTTTGAAAATCAATAACAATGCTACATCAATTATGTTATGAGAATGTGAAAATCTTTATTGTTATTGCTAGAAGAAGAGTATACAGAGTGCTGCACTTGTTGGTATAAGGTGCATAGGCTGTATAAAATATTGTACCTGATGATGGTGGTAGGTTTCTATAAAAAGGTGTGGTACCTGGTAGTGCTGTGGAGGACTTTGCACTCCGTTGTCCAGAACTTTAAGGCCAATCTGACTTTCTGACATCTCTGGCCTTAAAAATGGGGGAGATACAGTGACCAGGGTACTGCTACGACTGTTCTTCAGGTATCTGAGAAACCATATAAATATAAAACTTTCAGGAAAAAAGAAGCTGCAACAGAAAAACAACAGAACCAATGGACAAGAAACATCAGTACTAGGAAAACAGATTGCAATGGATGATGACTGTCTCCAACTCTTGCTAAGGTAGGCACACAGAAACAACTGCATAAAAATAATGGGAAAGGCAACTACAAGAAAATGAGAAAGGACGAGAAACTATAGCTGCAGCACCAGATGCAGATAGAGGTTGTCACCAGCAACAGAAATAAAGAATGACAAAACATGATACAGAGCTCAATAGTACCACCAGCAACAAATTATGAGAGCACACCATTGACAATGAAAGTAGAAGGTGCCATCAACAGAAAAAGCTAACTTGCCACAGCTAGCAAGATTTTAGTTGGTAATACAAGGCAGTCACAGTAGGCACACCACACACAGCAAGAGATCATAATGACCAGAGTCATTGTTATTTCAGCCAGAGAGCAGAGTATGAAGCCACCAGAACGGACAGATAGAACATCAGAGCCAAGAGATCAACTGCAACAGCTAATAGAGCGAGTAGGGCCATTGAGAGAACTATTGCGATCACCGATGCAACACAGAAATCAACAGCGTTATCACGGAAAATGCAAAGAGAAAGCACAACTACATAAAAAAAAATAAACAAGACAGAGTAATAGTACCAAAAATGAGAGCGAGAAAGTGTTGGTCAGCAGAGAGAATGACTGTGCTAAAAGTAAGAGAGATCATCAAGGCGAGAGTGAACACAACAGTACCACAAATAACAGAGCAAGACAAAGCAAAAGCTACATATGGGAGCACTGTACTGTAACATTGAGAGAGAAGCAGCACAAAAAGTAATATTGAGGGTGAAGAAAGCATGAATATGCCACTAAAGGGAGCAATGACAGCCACTATAAAAATGAGAGAGCTCAGTTGAGAGTACAACAGACAGAAACCAATATCTTCACAGACAAGACAATTAGCACTTCAACATTATTATACTAATAAGAGAAACAGGCAGTTCCACCAACAACATATAGTTATCTAGTGGCAGATTAAACAAAAAAAAAAGACTGAATGATAGGAAGAGTAAAATACTCAAGATTGGTGAGCACACTATTAAAGAAATGGCTAAAGCATCAAAGAGATAGCAATTGCACTATAAAAGTGAGATAGCATGGCAACACCACATAGTGCACTCAGCAGTTCTCTAACAAGAAAAAAAATGGTACCGGTGAGAGAAAACCATACCCCCAAATGACACTAAGAAAAGCCATCCAAAGTGAAAGACTGCATCATGAAACCTTGAAAGAAACTACACAGACACACACTCCAAAGTAATGATTTGGTGGCCCACATCTCTCAGGTTTCTTTTTATGTAACCCTTACTTATTTCTAGTGACATGGGACCAAAATATAGGAGACAGAAGTAACATTTTAAGAGCTCCCAATTTAATTAAGCCATGAATGAGCTCCACTAGAAACTGAACCATAAAATGGAAACTGTATTTGCTACTAAAGGACAAAGCATAAATAATTAGTGGCAGCAAACGTGGATAAAGAGACTCCATCAGAAAATAATATCTTATCAGAGAAAGAAGAGGAGCAAGTGACATAACAGTAATGTACATTCAAGGACAAAAACATAAAGAGACATACAGAAGGGAAGAGAAAGGAATGGATACACAGAGGCAACCATAAATAATTAAAATGAAATAAAACAAATTAACTCCTTTACCTTGGTGGTGGGGAACTGCAGAGCACGTGGCTCACGTTCCGACAACAGCCATCGCTAAATGGATTAACACCACCACGAAACTTCCCTGTAACCTGATATACAAGAATGAGAGACAATTAAGGAGAGAGTATCAAGACACAGAAGAGCAAATTATTCAATACAGAGAAAAAGGAAAGGAATTAAAGTATACCACTATCAAAAGGAACATGAAGAGAATAATGGAAGATATCATAGGAATGGTCAGCACCAGTTTAAAAGAAACCAGATCATAACACACCAAAAAATAAAAATGCTCTTATCTGCAGTCATTTTTCCTGATAAAATTATTAGCAGCATTTGCCAGATAACATAGCTCTTTCCTGCTATGGATGAACAGAAAACGCACACACCAAACCTTCTGAATTGCCAAACTTCCAATACAAAAAAGCTGGTTGTTGGGTGAATACTACCATTTCTTTGATAGTTACATAGTATTTGAGGTTGAAAAAAAAGGCTTATAGTCCATCAAGTTCAACCTTTTAGGATCTTCTCTGATCTGCAATATCCAGATTAGTTATTAATTGATCCAGAGGAAAGCAAATAGAAAAAAAAATACAAGTGAAACTTAGCCAATCGTCTCAAAAAGGGAAAAAAATGAATTCCTTACCCACCCCAGAAACCGGCTATCGGTTCCCTCCCTGGATCAATACCCCCTCTCTAATTAACCAGGATAACCCTGAATGCCCTTTATTTACAGTGTATTAAATAATTTAATGGTAAGAGTCTTATTAACAAATTTAAAAGATCACTGTAAAATTATAAATAGTATGTTTGAAAACTATAAAGGAATAAAAATACAATTAATCAGGAAAAATAGGCATCTAGTTTTTAATTAGGGAAAAAAATAATTCTGATGCTGCTACCGGACCCTGGGGGGTTCCATGATGCAGTGGTGGAAGTGTCAGTGTGAGAGGATGTTTACATTTCTGGAGAGCTAGTGTTGCATTTAATGATGCAAAGAGTCTGCTTCTGGGCCAGTGAGAGGGTGCACTGTCAATTTCAATATTCTCCTATTTTCAAACAAAGGCTTCTGCCTTGTCCCTACTCAACTGGTAACTAAAAACGCTGTTTAAATGATTTGATGCAACAAATATAAAATTGGATCCTACCTCATTAATAGATTTTCACTCTAAAAAAAAAAAATAATCCATCGTTAACATAGCTGCTAATATTGTTACTACATACTTGACTAAAGTTTATTTTTTCTTCTTGAACTACAGTGGTACTTTAAATCCTCATACTAATTAAGTTGAGATCTTTACTTTTCAAGGCCGATACTAAGAATTTCCAAGAAGAATTTTGCAACAAATCCAAAATATTAGACTATATTATATCAGATTAGAATGCTTATCTTCTCTATGCTTCCTAGAATAACAAAGATTGGAAATCTTCAATCTTATAAAAAATTACAAAGATAGAACTTTTGATAGCTGTAACAAAGAGTTATCAATTGGAGGGCAAGATCAGCATAGTATGTTACATTCAACTACCATGCGTTAAATATCTGGCAAAGTAAATCCGGGCTTAGGGGCAAAGTCTGTGTAGTTGGAGGAAACCCACTTCTTGGCTAGAAAAGCAGTACTACAATAGATCTTCCTTAATGTTCCTGTAGTTTACTTAAAGACTTTGGAGTTATTGGAATACTAGAATTTTTCGGGAATGTTCTTGATGCAGTCGTCATATGGAGAGTGGTGCAAATAAACACAAAGTGCATGCCAGATATTTCTAGCAATGGTGAACAACAGGGAAGTGAATATAAGGATCGTACAGATCGTGAACTATTCCTGGCGTATGGAAAAAATTTGCTTGTTAGGGATTCCAACATGAGTCGGTTGATTTTTGTGTTTTAAGACCACAAAAAACACTGTTTATGTTCCTCCTTTCTTTTGTACTTTTTGAAAGATGTTTTACTTGATGTCCTTTGTTTCCAAAATTATGTTTTCTGTTTCTTCTCTTATATGGAAGAAACATCATTTTACCACCAGTAAATTTGGATATAAGACTATTTAAAAGATGAATTCTAATCTTAGAACAACTCTATTGACCGAGCCTAAACCATGAAGCTCTATAAGCTGCAACAAAATAAGAACTTGGATTTTAATAAAGGAAAAGGACAAAAAATAAAATGTTTACACATTTGCTACGCAACCTGATGGATGATTAAATATACACAAGCAACAGTTTTTTGGGTATTAAAGTAAACAATAGCAAAAATTTCAAAATGATAGTAGATGTAATTCCTGTCCACCTCTGAGTCGTGTTGACCTGAATGAAAGACGTTTTAAGCAGCATTCAGGCATGGAGACACAACTTTGGAGGTAACATTTTTATATTTCTTAGAACTGCATCTAAGAGGATTAATTCTCTGCACCATGTCAGAGACCTTGCAGTGAACATTCCATGAATAAATAGTAGGATCCTCTGCTACTACATTCCTATAAAATTAGACTAGAGCCTTGCAAGGTAGGAAATATCAGACAAGTAACAGCAACATAACAGAGGACTTAAACTGCAAACATGCCCACATATATAATATACCCAACAAACTCAAAACCTATATAAGCCTTGAGGATCTCCTGTGAAACACAACTCATACTGTGAAAAGTACACCATAAGAGGGGTGAATTTTTCCATCCATTCAAAGGAATCTCAGTTGGTGAATACTGTCTTTGCTTATCATGGAATAGAAGACATCAGTAGGGATGGTCTCTTACCTGTTCATTTGTGGTACGGCCTCGAGACACCAACACAATGTGAAATCCAGTGAGACCAGCTACAGGAAAGAAAAATAGCCCAGCTACGCACATCACCGAGATACTGCGTGCCAGTGAAGGAATATTCAAAATAGTAGACATGATATGTGCAATGCCGTGAAAGAAATAGTTGAAAGGAGAAATAACATGTTTGAAAAGTAGGCAAACAATGCAGCAGCGCTGCAGGAAAATCTTGGTGTATTGGTAGAGGAATTCGCAGCAGAAAAAGAGATACTAATGTCACTCTATAGAGCATTAGTAAGGCCCTAACCAGAAAACAAATGTCCATTTCTGCAGACTTTTGTTGATTTGAAGTTGGAAGGTAAAACATTTTAGGTATGAACCAACTTCTTCATAGAAAGGGAAGTAGATAACTAGAACAGTCTTCTAGTGGAAGAGATAGGGTCAAACAGATTTATAAAATTTAAGCATGCCTGAGATAAGGTTGGATTGAATAGGCAGGCTAGACAGGACAGGTTTTTTCTATTGTTATCTGCTGTGAAATCAAGGTGTCTATATTTATTTGAAATAAAGGTGTTAAAGAAACAGTGACAGTTCAGAATGGTGGGTACAGAAATATCGGAGGTGAAAACAGTGGCAGAGGTATGGGGTAGACAGAACAAGAACAACATGGAGATTATTTGTCAAGGATACGTGACAGCTGCAGGGATGTCTCTGAGCTGGTCAGGGTGCCCCAGGGTGTAGAACAGACCACAAATGAAGACACTCATAATGTGCAATGTCAAAGACACCAGAAAAAGGAAGAAGTATCGGTAATTCCTGCGCCCAATGCAGTTATTTACCCAGGGACAGTGATGGTCAAACTCCTGAAGAAAGGAAAGAAAGAAAAAGCAAATAAGGATGGTGGTAAAAATTCAGTAGGACGCATGAAAACCAGCAAAAAATTTCATGACTAAAGAATTAAAATGCAGATTAGTTGTTAATTGATCCAGAGGAAGTCAAAATGGAAAAAAAAATTCCTTCCTGAACCCAGATATTGGCGATCGGATTTCTCCCTGGATCAATACTCCCTCTCTGATTTACCAGGATAACCCTGAATGCCCTTTTTCTATCCAATCACATTTTAAAGTTATCTATTGAATCTGCTGTCACAACCACCCTTGGTAGAGAATTCCAGATTAACCACCCTTACTGTGAAGAACCCTTTTCTTTCTTTAAGGTGGAATCTTTTTACTTCTAACCTCAAGGGGTGTCCTCTTGTCAGTTGAAAACCTCTAGGAACAAAAAGCTCCCTTGACAAATCTTTATACTGACCCAGGATGTATTTATATAAGGTAATCATATCCCCTCTAAGACGCCTTTTTTCTAGAGAAAATAAGTTTAATTTGGTTAGTCTTTTTTCATAACTTAGCCCCTCCATGCCCCTTGTTGTCCATGCCCCTCTCTGTACTTTTTCCAGTTCTAATATGTCCTTTTTATGAAGTGGTGCCCAAAACTGTACTCCATATTCCAAATGAGGGCATACTAGGGATTTGTATAGTGGTAGAATTATTTCTGCTTCCCTTGCTTCTATACCCTTCTTAATAAATGCTAATATTTATTTGTCTTTGCAGGTGCTGCTTGCCATTGAGAACTGTTACGTGGGTGGTTGCCACAAGTACTCCCAAATAATTTTCAATATCTGATAACAATGCAATCTATAAACTTAATGAAGGGGTATTTTTTCTTCCCAGATGCATAACTTTACATTTATTGGTATGAAATCTCATTTGCTATTTAATTGCCCTTTTCTCTATTTTGCAAATCCCTTTGGGAGGGAAAGTGCATCATTTTCTGATTTAATTACCTTGCACAACTTTGTGTCATCAGCAAAACTGGAGACAACACTTTCCAATCCTACTTCTAAGTCTTTAATAAATATGTTAAAAAGGAGAGGACCTAATACTGAGCCCTGAGGAACCCTACTTACCACATTAGTCCAATCGGAGTATGTTCAATTTACAACAACCCTTTGCTTCCTGTCTTTAAGCCAGCTCTCAATCCATGTGCATATATTTACTGCAATTCCTGCATCCCTTAGTTTGACAATAGTCTCCCATGTGGCACTGTATCAAAAGCCTTTGCAAAATCCAAATAGACTACATCCACTGCGTTGCCTTGATCCAAGTCCCTACTAACCTCCTCATATAAACGAATTAGATTTATTTGACATAACTTATCCCTCATAAATCCATGTTGGCTCCTACTGTACTGTCATACTGGCTAGACTTATTATTTTATATTACCCCTTATTAACCCTTACTTTCTTTTATATCTCATAATGTATATGATATTTACTAACAAAGAATAATTAAAACGGCTAAGAGTATTAGGTACCTCTGCTTATGAATTCAATTCCGTGCTTCCAAACAAATAAAGAAGATGCATCTATTGTCTGAGTTGAGAAATTTATGCTCATATCTGTGTACCCTTTTCTGCACCTACATATGCACACACATGTGCGGTTTATGTACACAGAATTTTATTATATTACATACCATCACTGACATCAACCAACCACTCACCTCCACACAGTTGTCACAAACACTGCAATGTGAGCAGCGAGGTGGTCGATAGAAACGACATGTCGAGCACCACTTCATCCGAACCTGAACTGCCCTCACCTCCACTGTCTTGTACAGTGGGGCTCGGAAATCATCATCCTTATCCTCATCCTCGTCCGCTGGGGAGAAGAGAAGCAGTGAGATAGGAGCAAAAACACAAAAAAAACATAGATACCTCAATAAAACGTAAAACAGAATGAAGTGCAGAATGAATTTACCTCTTGGGAAGATCCCTGGATCCATAAACGTGGCCATGCTAAAATTTGCCAGCACGAAAAGAAACATGACTGCGTTATAGGCAGGGAGAGCTGGGGATACCTCCTCACTGAGCCAGGGGCATCTGCAAAAAAATTAGCATGCATGGCAATCTGGGTGAATTGATAAAAAAATAAAAATAATTACAGATTGTGACTTAAGTGCTAGTTTATGCATGAGGATATGCAGACTTGAAGGATAGAGGAGTAAGCTACATTTTTAAATGATCAATGTAGTGATCTTACAATAAGTTTAATTTGTTTACTTAATAATGTATATTCTATAAAATCAGTATTTGAAGAAAAATATCTAAATGTCATTTTTTTAAATTTAGATTTGAACCGTAGCATTTCAGATACAGGAATATCTGCTTCTATTAAGGCCTTATTAGGTGTCTTGTACCTGAAAGAGGACCTGCACAGGACTTTTTATATCTCCACTACAGGCAAATCTAGACCTGTTTAGGAAAAATTTGAGAACAACCCCCCTGAATAAATACTCTCATATCCTATTTACACCTGACAGGGATGGAGAGAAGCAGTTCTGATATGGCTTGCAATTCTAAAGTTCATGTGTAAGTTTAAAAAGCTACACTGAAGCTTTTTTCAAGTAATCAAAGGATAACAATGTGTAAGAGCGAAAGAACATATATTGTTTGGAAAACGAAGGTAGAAGTGGATGTGCAATACATGAGATACGGCTAAGTTACTTGGGCTTGCACAGAGCTATTTAACAGACAGATGTAAGAGCTGTGTGATCAGTGTCAGAGGGGTGGAGTCAACTGACACAAAAAGGGAGGGTCAGACTAGTGTAATCTTTTACAAGCTTTGTTTGAACAGGGTAATCCCACAAACTGGGACAGAAATAAAGGGACAGATGGAGAGAGAGATGGAGAGAGGTGGGGAGAGATGGATAGATAGAGATGGATAGATAGAGAGAGAGACCTTGACTAATGTACAATATGTGTTAATGTATAAAATAAATAAATATATCCTTTTATTTTCAATTACTATATTCAATTTTGCATCAATTATAAGACATTTTTTCTTAAAAAGATTAGAAAACTGGTATGAAACTGTGGATTAATATCAGATCTCTATTGAATTATATGGAAAGACTACCACTTGACAAAATAACAATAGAAAAGTAAATCTCCCTATAATATTCCTTTACCCATAAGCTGCACATAGACTAGCAGTCTACGATGGAATCTCCCATTACACATGTAGCCATATACTTACAAGATTGCCTGTAAAAATACTTTTATGTTGCTTTCTTGCAAAAGGATATTTTATTACAAAACTCAAAATCATGTGAAATGTTTCCAAAACTACAGTGGCCCTTAAACTATATGTAGTGTAAGCAGTTTCTGAATGTAGTGTGTGTGTGTGTGTGTGGGGGGATGTCTAATGTCAAAAACTCCCTCAGCATCCCTCCCTAACACGCATAGCCTGTGCAGTGCAAGGAAATGTGGATAACAGGACCTCTCCCTTTACAGTACATTACTGTTTTACCGCACACACAGTTCTGGGGACAGTTTCATCCCTATACTATGGTCTGCTGGGATTTGAGGTAGGGCCACTTATACTTTTGAGTTAGGATCTTCGGTTAAACAATTAAACTGTGTTTATACAAGGTTTGTGAAAAAAAAAAAAGTTTCCTTGGGACAGGAGATGACTCTGTATCTACATATACAACTCACGTGAAAGTGAAGAAAAGCGTTGTAGATCCCACCAAGAAGACAGTCGCTGCAGACACAGGGACGTACTTGCTGAGTTTGAATGACTTGGTAGTTCCTGCGGGCATCGTGAAGATGGTAGGAGGGATTTAGGGGAGTGCAGCATAGCCCCACAGAGATGGGTGGGAGAGGGAGAAACAGATAGGTGGGAGTGTCAGGGAAAATAAAGCTTTAGGAGTCGGGGAGGGAATATTGAACTGGTCAGATATTACCCCTCATATTAGTTCTAAAACACTGGGGCCAGATGCAGTGTCTTATCAGGAGCAGAGATATACAAGGCGAGGGACAGTAAGCAGGCCAGATTGTATGACAAGGGAGCTTGTTATTTCTTGACAGTTCAGGGGATCCTTGCTGGTTGCAGCCTCCCCTCCTCCCAATCTCCAGCGTGAGGGGAGCAGACAATGTCTTGTAGCCTCCTGCCCCCCCTCTCTGTCTGTCTCCCTCCTTGCGGTAATCGCTTGTTAATCCATGTGGCTGATGTTGTTGGGGGCGGATGCAGTCTGTATTCGGAGATGTCTTTCTGGATATGACACTTCAGCACCTGGGAAAGAGAGAAGTTCACAAATCTCAAAAGATGCTGTGCAAACCTGAACATAGTTAGACACAGCAGCATTTTAAAAGGGCCACTGTCAGCCCTGTATAGCTACAATATACATTTTTTTTTTTAAGTTTGAAACTTGCAATGTTGTATAGAAAAAAAGGTGGATTATTGTTTAAAAAATACAATAAAAGTAAGACAAGGTGGTCCCTGTATTTAACTTTAATATAATTTTCTGCTTTCTTCTCCTCAGTGTAAACATATTAAATTAAACAGAGAGATGAGCCTTATAGAATTATAGACTTCAATAAACGTGCCTTTTATATAAAGTCATTTCATTTCAGCCCTTGATTATACTTTCTTCAAATTTACTGGTAAGCAAAACTGGATTAAACATTAAAATGACTTAATTTAAACTTTCAATAAATCTTCATGGATAAACATTTTAGTTATGGTGACAAGCCAAGTGCATCTGATATTGAAAGGGATTTGGGAGTACTTGTGGACAACCACCTAGATAGCAGTGCTCAATGCCAAGCAGCAGCTACAAAGGCAAGTAAAAATTAGCATGATTAAGAAGGGTGGAAGCAAGGGAAGCAGATATATTTCTGTCATTGCACAAATCCCTAGTACGCCCTCATTTGGAATACGTAGTACTAAACAAATTAAACGTATTTTCCCTAGAAAAAAGGCGTCTATGAGGGGGTATGATTACCTTATTTAAATACATCCAGGTTCAATATAAGGCTTTGTCAAGTGAACTTTTTGTAGCAAGAGATTTTCAAGAGTACATCCCTTGAGGTTAGAGGAAAAAAAGATTTCACCTTAAAGAAAGAAAAGGGTTCTACACAGTTAGGATGGCTAAACTGTGGAATTCTCTACCAAAGGAGGTGGTGACAGCGAATTCAATAGACTTTAAAAAGGGGTAAGATATATTTTTGAATAAAAAAAGAGGGCATTCCAGGTTATCCTAGATAACTAGCAAGGGAATATTGATCCAGGGAGAAATTCGATTGCCAGTCTCTGGGATCAGGAAGGAATTTTGCTTTTTTTTTTTTCCTATGAGACAATTGCCAAAGTTTAATTTTTTTTTTCTGTTTGCCTTCCTGGATCAATTAACAAATATTAACAAATAGTGCACATATTAAAAGGATCAGAAGAGATCTAAAAAGGTTGAACTTGATGGACTAACAGTCTTTATTCAACCTCAAATACTATGTAACGAAGTGATATCACATATATAGTTGTGAGCATGCGGTTTGTTGTGAACGCTGCGGGCTCGCGAAGCGAGGGCCTCAGTTGCTGGCTTGGAGCGTCGAAGGCGCTCCTTGCCAGCAACTGTGGACCTCGCAAAATTTACAGACTTACGACAAAAAATATACGAGACGCGTTACGATCCATTACGACCTCGCAAAAATATGACCTTACCGCCCAAAACACGCGCACATGAAAACCACTATAAATACACACAACAAATACATAAAAAGTTTACCTACAGCAAGGGGGGGGGGCAATCAGGACCTCGAATTCTGAAGTTACACCTCGATTTAAGTCCAAATTACAGAGTTTATACATCCGAAAGTCACCTAAGCGAGAGAAAAAATGGCAGCCGAAACGAAACAAAAACGAGGCTAAATAACCCTAAAACCCCATCAAACACCTACGGATTTTCCAAAAAGTCGGACAACATCCGAAAACAAGGACGCAAAACCAGCCACGGCCGCATACCAAACATTAGGCGCCATTTTAGAACACTAACTTAGACAATCTGGAAGTACACAGCTACCCTAACGCACGCACACTATTTACACTACTACACACATTCATGACACTTACACAGCAGCTCCACAGCACTGATGCTGCAGCAACATGAAAACAGATTGCCAGCTCTTTAACACAATGCTGCATATATTACTTCACAATAGGTAAAGTATATTAATTTCTTATTGTATTCATTATTTATTGCCATACCAAACAAAAAACAAAAAAAACAACGCTGCTCATAGCACACAAACAACCAAGAGCCTCACAATGAGCGCCGAAGGATCTTGGAACACCAACAAAATAAATTTCGCACACAAACAACATTACCTGCCTTACAATCTTATTGCCGTAATTTTTTGACGCTAGTAAATACAGTGGATAAAAAAGGTCTACACACTCCTGTTAAAATCTCAGGTTTCTGTGCTGTAAAACAATGAGACAAAGATAAATCATTTCAGAACTTTTTCCACCTTTAATGTGACCTATAAACTGTACAACTCCATTGAAAAACAAACTGAAATCTTTTAGGTAGAGGGAAGAAAAAATATAAAAATAAAATAATATGGTTGCATAAGTATGCACACCCTTAAACTAATACTTTGTTGAAGCACATTTTGATTTTATTACAGCACTCAGTCTTTTTGTTTATGAGTCTATCAGCATGGCACATTTTGACTTGCCAAGATTTGCCCACTCTTCTTTGCAAAAACACTCCAAATCTGTCAGATTGCGAGGGCATCCCCTGTGCACAGCCCTCTTCAGATCACCCCACAGATTTTCAATCGGATTCAGGTCTGGGCTCTGGCTGGGCCATTCCAAAACTGTAATCTTCTTCTGATGAAGCCATTCCTTTGTTGATTTGGATGTATGCTTTGGGTCGTTGTCATGCTGAAAGATGAAGTTCCTCTTCATGTTTAGCTTTCTAGCAGAAGCCTGAAGGTTTTGTGCCAATATTGACTGGTATTTGGAACTGTTCAGAATTCCCTCTATCTTAACTAAGGCCCCAGTTCCAGCTGAAGAAAAACAGCCCCAAAGCATGATGCTGCCACCACCACCACCATGCTTCACTGTGGGTATGGTGTTCTTTTGGTGATGTGCAGTGTTGTTTTTGCGCCAAACATATCTTTTGGAATTATGGCCAAAAAAAAGTTCAACCTTGGTTTTATCAGACCATAACACATTTTCCCACATGCTTTTGAGAGACTCTAGATGTGTTTTTGCAAAATGTAGCCTGGATTGGATGTTTTTCTTCGAATGAAAAGGCTTTCGTCTTGCCACTCTACCCCATAGCCCAGACATATGAAGAATACGGGAGATTGTTGTCACATGTACCACACAGCCAGTACTTGCCAGATATTCCTGCAGCTCCTTTAATGTTGCGGTAGGCCTCTTGGAGAAGAGACACGGAAGGGAGGGGGGGGGAAGAGACATAGGGAAGGGAGGGGGGGGGGGGTAAGAGACACAGGGAAGGGAGGGGGGGGGTAAGAGACACAGGGAAGGGAGGGGGGGGGGTAAGAGACACAGGGAAGGGAGGGGGGGGGGGGGGAAGAGACACAGGGAAGGGAGGGGGGGGGGGAAGAGACACAGGGAAGGGAGGGGGGGGGAAGAGACACAGGGAAGGGAGGGGGGGGGGAAGAGACACAGGGAAGGGAGGGGGGGGGGAAGAGACACAGGGAAGGGAGGGGGGGGAAGAGACACAGGGAAGGGAGGGGGGGGGAAGAGACACAGGGAAGGGAGGGGGGGGAAGAGACACAGGGAAGGGAGGGGGGGGAAGAGACACAGGGAAGGGAGGGGTGGAGAGACACAGGGAAGGGAGGGGTGGAGAGACACAGGGAAGGGAGGGGTGGAGAGACACAGGGAAGGGAGGGGTGGAGAGACACAGGGAAGGGAGGGGGGAAGAGACACAGGGAAGGGAGGGGGGGGAAGAGACACAGGGAAGGGAGGGGGGAAGAGACACAGGAAGGGAGGGGGGAAGAGACACAGGGAAGGGAGGGGGGAAGAGACACAGGGAAGGGAGGGGGGGAAGAGACACAGGGAAGGGAGGGGGGGAGAGACACAGGGAAGGGAGGGGGGGGGAGAGACACAGGGAAGGGAGGGGGGGGAGAGACACAGGGAAGGGAGGGGGGGGAGACACAGGGAAGGGAGGGGGGGGAGAGACACAGGGAAGGGAGGGGGGGGAGAGACACAGGGAAGGGAGGGGGGGGGAGAGACACAGGGAAGGGAGGGGGGGAAGAGACACAGGGAAGGGAGGGGGGGGGTAAGAGACACAGGGAAGGGAGGGGGGGGGAAGAGACACAGGGAAGGGAGGGGGGGGGAAGAGACACAGGGAAGGGAGGGGGGGGGGAGAGACACAGGGAAGGGGGGGGGGGAGCAAGACACAGGGAAGGGAGGGGGGAGCGACACAGTGAAGGGAGGGGGGAGCGACACAGGGAAGGGGGGGGAGCGACACAGGGAAGGGAGGGGGGGAGCGACACAGGGAAGGGAGAAGAGACACGGGAGAAGAGACACGGGAGAAGAGACACGGGAGAAGAGACACGGGAGAAGAGACACGGGAGAAGAGACACGGGAGAAGAGACACGGGAGAAGAGACACGGGAGAAGAGACACGGGAGAAGAGACACGGGAGAAGAGACACGGGAGAGAGAGGGAAGAAGAGACACGGGAGAGAGAGAGGGGAGAAGAGACACGGGAGAGAGAGAGGGGAGAAGAGACACGGGAAAGAGAGAGGGGAGAAGAGACACGGGAAAGAGAGAGGGGAGAAGAGACACGGGAGAGAGAGAGGGGAGAAGAGACACGGGAGAGAGAGAGGGGAGAAGAGACACGGGAGAGAGAGAGGGGAGAAGAGACACGGGAGAGAGAGAGGGGAGAAGAGACACGGGAGAGAGAGAGGGGAGAAGAGACACGGGAGAGAGAGAGGGGAGAAGAGACACGGGAGAGAGAGAGGGGAGAAGAGACACAGGAGAGAGAGAGGGGAGAAGAGACACGGGAGAGAGAGAGGGGAGAAGAGACACGGGAGAGAGAGGGGGACACAGAGGGCACAAGAGGGACAGCACATTTCCTACCCTCGGCTTATACTCGAGTCACTCATTTTACCCAGTATTTTGTGGTAAAATAGGTGCCTCAGCTTATACTCGGATCGGCTTATACTCGAGTATATACTGTATATTCCTTTATTAATGTATTATTTAGTTCATTACCATACACCAAACAGCATTAGCTCACTTACAATTTTATTCCCGTCATTTTTTGACGGTCAATATTCCAGTCAGATATATAGTTGTGAGCAAGCGGGTTGTGTGCGTGCGTGCAAACCTCCACTGAAGCTCCATCAAAAAACACCAGGAAGACAGCTATTGTACTCCAGTTGGACACCATTTCACCCAGGAGAATCACTCCATCCAAAACCTCAAAATCAAAGTACTCAGAGGGAATTTCAGAACTATCCAACAGTGGAAAACTTTTGAATTAAAAATTATTAAATTTTTGAATACAAAGGATTTGGTTATTAACATAGATTAAGGCTTTCTGGCCCACTATCTTAATGTCCTATAGCTAACACATTCCACTTACCTCCCCCCCTTCTATTGCTGTTTTTGTAAGCTACATGCTATGCTGAAATGTATTGCTCTTTATTTTCTCTGATTATTTATATATATAATATATATATATATATATATATATATATATATATATATATATATATATATATATATATATATATGCTCTTGTGTTCTTATCTACAACCTGATCTATAGACTTACTTACTGACCTATCAGGACATTATTCACAATGCTGGTCTGTTTCTCACTTAAACCTACCCAATGAATTTTGTCTTTCTTGTTTTTCCATTTTTTCACCATTCAAATGATATATATATATATATATATATATATATAAAAATATATATATATATTATACACACTGTACACATATACACACACTGTACACACACACATATATATATACACTGTACACACACACATATATACACTGTACACTCACACACATATATATATATATATATATATATATATATATATGCACACACACTATATACAAACACTGTACACACATTATATATAAATAAATATATATGTATATGTGTGTGTGTGTATTATATATATATATATATATATATATATATATATATATATATATATATAGATCTCTATATAGATACATAGATACACTGCAGACTCCCTCCTCGAATGTTCCAGCCTGTAGTAAAGCTATACATGGGAGCAATTCCGGGTGGGGCCTACCGTAAAACATTGCGTCATATCGCGCCTCCCGGTACTCACCTGGTCGCGGGGGCGGATCCGGAGACTTCAGGCTCCTCCCAGACACCACAGTCGCCGGTCTCTGTCGCGATAGTCCCCGATTAAGCTTCGCGACCACCGCCTCCTACCTCTCTCGTCTCCTTTGGATTTGGCACCACCTCCCGCTCGGGCCTACTCCCATCCGATTGGGCAATTGGTTTTGTGACGTCACTAGAAGGCCTTCGCTCTAGTGCTTCAATTGGACAAAGCTCTAAAGCCCGCCTACTAGTCAACGGCACGCCTCGCGTCTCAGGTTGTTTCCGGATTTAATAACCCTTTTGATTGGACCATTGTGTTTTACATCATTTGCTGAATGCTATTGGCTGAGCTGTATATCTGACGTAGTGCGCCCAGAGTTAGCGGCAGTTGGATAGAACCATGTAGGGGGGGGGGATTCCACCTCATTCCACAGATCACCCCGAAGCTAAATGGTCTCGTCCTCCCATATTTTACCAAACTTTATTTATAATGATGGGAGACAAGTGATGTGAATTGTCCGACTTAATAGCAGTGTGCGTTACACAGTTGCCATTATTTCATAATCAATAACCATCACTGTCTCGGAGCTATGTAAGGTGCAGGAGGGAGGCAGTATAAGTATAAATTAGGTGCTCCAGCCTTGTAGTGAGACAGAAAATGTCTCATTTGTTACAGGAACTAAACACATAATTATAATTGGTTATTAGAGATAGAAGTTACATTTTTAATATGGAAGCGCACCGCTGTTGCCCCCCCCCCCCCCCCCTTAGGGTTACGCCCGGTAAGGGGTTAGGGTAAGAGGGTTAGGAAGTGAGATTCAGGTGGTTAGTGGGTTGGGGTTGACTACCTAGTTTTGACATCTAGATACTAGGGCCCTCATTCAATTGCAATTTGGCCAATTGAATAGGGCTCTAAATAAGCACATAACATATTTTTAAAGAAGTTTTTACTTAGTAAGCATCTATCTAAAAGCAAGGTTTTCACTAACTAAAAACTTATTTAAAAAATATATGTTATGTGCTTATTTAGAGCACTATTCAATTGGCCAAATTGCAATTGAATGAGGGCCTAGGGATGCAAGCGCGCCCGCTTTCCTAGAGTCATCGGCAGTGCAGAAATGTGCACATTAAACAGGATAGATCCAATGGGTGGTAAGAAATTATAGTAGTCACAAAGCTATTTAAGAAAATTGTTATTGTTTAGTCGTGTCTGACTCTCTTAACCTATGGATTGCAGCACACCAGGCACATTCTTTGCAAACATACTGGAGACAATTGCCAGTTCCTTCTTCAGTGAACTTTGTCTGACCTGTCATCTTGGGTGACCTTATCTGGTGTAGCTCACAGCTTAATTGAAGTACACAAGCCCCTTCACCACGACAAGGTAGTGATCAAGAAAGAGATTTAAGAAGATAAGTGTGCTTTATTGAATGATAATAGTCACAGACATATTTAACAATCATTTATGCTTCATGTTAAACATCCATCACTATTCCTATTTAAATATACACTTTAAAACTTCTTCCACTTGGAATGTTTAATTACAATCATTTTCACTTATGTTTATTTTTTTGTGTGCATTTCAGTGATGCAAAAAAATTGTACATTTTCTTGATCACCTTCGTGTTTCCTGGATTATGAGTGCATCTGATAGATGAGAATCAGTAGTGTATGCAAACCATTTTTTTGCATGGAAAAAATACCAAAATAAACATATAAACACTTACCTTGAAGTTAGCAAGATTTCTTGTAATTTCTGACCGTTGCAAATAAGGGTTAACACCCCCTCAAACCCATGGCTAAATTAGTATTCATTTGAAAAAAAAAATTTGGCGAATCATAGGAATATAATGTTTTAGCTGCCTGTAATTGGCCAAAACAAATTATGAATTTAATGCTAATGTTAGCAGGGGTTTCTAAGGGCGTTAAGTCTGAGAAGAAGCTACTTTCAAACTTTAGCGTAAGTTAAAAAATGTTTATTTTGGGATAATTTTCATGCAGAAACATGTTTTCATACACTGATTCTTCCTTATCCCGCAAATTTAAATATGCCTTTAATATGCTGTCATGGTTACCAGAAAAATTGTATGCAGTTACTAGTGACCCCGGTCAGCTCAATGGCATATAATCAATATGAGGTGTGATCTGTATGCGTTTATACAACGGTATGCTTAATATGTTTTTATCCTACAGCATTTTTTCTTTAGTTTGATGGACATTTGTATCATAATTGCAGTGTAAATGTAAGGTTTGATGATAAGCACAGTATAAATAAAATCAATATCTGCAGATATAACCCTAGAACTAAAAAGGCACTAATTTAATCTCAAACTTTACCAGTAAGGGTTAACAACTTTTTTTAAATGCAATAATTTTTACATGGTATATGTGTTAATTACTCTGTACCTTTCAAGTTAACTGTGCAATATTAAAATCTATATTGCTTCTTAAAATATAGGTTTATAGTGTTAAGAGTATCCGGACATGTTTGTGTTTCCTTTTGACCACACCAACACTGCAACATTGTAATCCAATTGGATAATACCATCATGAAGTCCAATTAATGATGAGTACCAAGGCACCACTGTACAAACATTCCGAATAGGAAGTCAATGTCAGGGCTGTGATAAGATTAAGAGCTGAGCGAGAATATCTATCATATAAGAATATTGATCTCCAACATTTAAACCGCTTCTAAATTATTTCACGCTATAACATTGGTAAGGATTCAGGGCTTTCAATGCTGCGACCAGGGTTCAAATCCATTCAGGGAGCCAAGAGGTCACACACACTTGAACACATGCTGGGTTGGGCCTGGTCAGTATTTGAATGGGAGACCTCCTGGGGTTACCAGGAGCTATATGCTGTGGCCCACTGGAGAAGGAACTAGCCATGAATACCAAGTGGATCGGCATGGTGTGTTATAAGGCGTTAAGTTTGTTTATTGCCATGTACTAAACACCTGTACAGCGCTAGGGAATAGGTTGGCGCAATATAAATAAAGATAATAACTGTGGTCCATGAGGTCACAGAGAGACTGACATGACTGAGCGATGCAAACACACACATAACAGCTAGTCTAGCTGTAGAACAGCACGTGTTACTTTGCAATAAAATCTAATTGCTATGTCTTATCCAAATAGATTGACTAGGTATAAAGTCCTGTAACTTATTTACCACATAATAGTAACATTTTCTGCCTAACATTCATTAAGAAAAATAGGCCTCTTAACAATAAAGATATGATAAAAGGACATTTTAATTTCAAAACAAGGGAGCTTAAAAATACAATTATTTGCAACAAAGAGGCATATGAGCAGACAATCATGAAGTTCCTAAGATCCTCAAGGGATTCCTCCTAATCTGTAAGGCTCATACTGATGAAGCCCCAAATGCTTACTTGCTTACTTAAATAGTGAGGCTAGCTCTTTCTTTTGTATAAGTAGAGGCTCTTTCCTTATATGTCCCTCAAGAAATTGAATTACAAACTCACTTTCCCATTTGAATAAGGTAGCAATAGTTTTTCCATATATTATTTCCTATTGTGAATTCTTAGCGTCCTCAAAAGAACTATTCGCACCTCTGACAACAGAATAATACATTCTATTTCCTTTAGTGACTTCTTATTGTCTTCTGAGGAACTATTCCCACATCCACCAATTAGCAATTAGCTCCATAATTCTTCCAAAGAGATTAAAAGAATAAAAACTTAACATGGTATTAAAGTATCCCCATAAGGGCTCAATAACATCATCAAGGTAAAGCCTAACAGCAGTTTCTCCATCTAATGTGGCTTTCTCAAAGGCTCAATCATTAATTAAGCTGATCACTGTCTCCTCAAGGGTTAATTATCCACAGGCAGTGGGTGTGTATACCATCAAGCCTAGAGTAAATTACCTTAATACCTCTGAAAGGTGGGATGATGGTAATTTTTTTCTATTTTTTTATTAACCATTACTTTATATTTAATTATAAGAAATAGGCCTTTTTGCATTGTTTTACAGAAAAGTAGGCCACCAATACATTAACCTTTCAGAAAAATAGTAGGTAGGCCATAGATACGCCAGCAAGGCCAGTGTTTGAGTTTAAACAGTACCCACAGATCAACAGCATTTCATGCAATGACCACCCGCATGATTTAAGTAATTACATAATACAGCTACTTAGTTGCTATTTTCTATAATTAATATTTGCGTTAGCTGTGTCATCACAATGCATATAATAAATGTGAAAGTAAATATTCACTTTCTTCACCAGTTTCTTATATTATTTTACAAGGTTGATAACTTAAAAGTAAATTCATAGTAAAACTCAGATCTGAATGATTTAATGAGTATCAAAAAATGTTCCACTACGACTGTGATCTTCAATGTAATTTAGGCTTTATAAAATATAATAAAATTATTGTCAGTAGTTGGCAATAAAACATCTAAAGTAGTTGGTGGGCTTAAAGTTTCTTGAACCGGTATAATATAGTAGTTGTATCTACTGTAGCATCTTACCATTTAGAAACCTGCTTTGAAATACATTTTACCTATCAAACAGCAATAACTCATTCCCTGTGACATCAGCCCAGCGAAAACTATTTAAATAGAGCCAGAACTCATGGAGTACCTGTTCCTTTAAGAAATCTTGCAGTTTCCTGGTGAAACGCGTGTCAGGTGGTGGCACACGGTTACTCTTCACAAAATGTATTGTATTGTTAGTTTGACTAACTAAAGGGGGAGGCTCATGATATTTTTATCCTGCTCTTCTACGTACTATTACAGTGAAGTTGCTATTTACAGTGTCAGTTTTGAATATAGCCGAATAGACATATTAACTGAGTACTTTTTTTCTCCCTTTCCCTTCAGGTGTAACAACCTGTTAGAAACAAAATACAATGCTTGTTTCATTAAATTAAATAATTAAATATTAAATGCTGTATTTTTTATTTACTGTACTTATATATTTATTTAACAATGTTTTGCACATCATCAAGCAAAGTTCTCTATAAGAAAAAAAAAATAGTACTTTTGTGTTCACACAGTCTAAAAATAAGTTAATAAACATATTTCCTGCTGAGAATCTCAAAAAATACAGCTGTTGCACTGCATTCTGGGAAACTGATCAGGGACAAGCAAATGAGTACACAATGCATTTCACTCTAATCCAATGCTAGTTTATACATGGCTCCTTTTGGCATATGTCTGTTACAACACAGTTTTCAGGCATAGCATAGGATGGATTTGCACAAACATACTACACATAAGACACTTTAGTGGTTCTTTAAGGTAAAGGTTTAATTTAACCCTGTAAATACAACACATGTAATCATGGATCTGTTTTAATCATGGGCACATTTTAACGGAATAATCGCCTTGCCAATTTATCTCCTCCAACTCCCTTCTTGACACCTTCTAATCTGGCTTCCGGCCCCAACACTCCACTGAGACAGCTCTCAGAAAAGTCACTAATGACTTGCTCACCTCAAAGTCAAAGGGTTACTGGCAATCTGACTCCTCCCTAGATTAATACTCCCTATCTAATTATCCAAGATAACCCTGAATGCCCTTTTTAAAGTTATCTATTTAATCCGCTGTCAGCACCGCCTTTGGTAGAGAATTCCACAGATTAACCACCCTTACTATGAAGAATCCTTTACTTCTTTAAGGTAAAATCTTTTTACTTCTAATATCAAAGGATGTCCCCTTGTCAATGCCTTGTATTGGCCCTGGATATATCTATTTGAGGTAATTATATCCCCTCATAAATGCCTTTTTTCTAGAGAAAATAACTTTATTTTGTTTAGTTTTTCTTCATAGCTTAGCCCAGGGCCACCTGCTATAGACTATAGGTTAACAGCTCACAATGACCTTAGAAGGAGAGAAGGACCATTAGGCTGATCAGTCAGCATCTCTCCATCGGGAATCAGCCCTTCCAGGAGTCTCCGTAACCTTCCTGTGGTAGTGACCAGGACAAGTTACTTGCACGGTGGAGATAAGATAGCCCAGCCACCCGGAGCAAATGAGAGAACATACCATTTCTATATGTCTCACCAGTGAACTGTTTTATTTTCAAAATGTCAGTAATTTTTCTAGTAGTTAGATACAGAGGGAGTGTATACAATACAACAATGACAGGGAGTGACAAACAAACACAGGCAATTGACTCCACATGGGGTTCAACATTAGCATCTTGTATGGCATCTGGGAACAATAGGCCAACCTCCAATGTCGTTTCTAGCTGTATAGTACCTCAGAGATGCAATTAGCTTATCTAGCAAACAATGGGACAAAACAGATTACAATACAATCACTGGTTCCTGTCTATCTTCAATGTCCTATTTTGTTTAACTGTTTCATCACCATTTAGTTAAAGTTTAAACATAACACAAAACACAGTAATATTACATGGGGAATTACAAATAGTATACAGGATAACGCAGAGACATATGCCATAAGACCATATGAAGCATGGTGGTACACTATGGCCCTATGTTTTGGGACTATTCACCCCACCACACACTGCCTACATTTCCCATGCAGAAATATAATTTTCCTACCCATTTTCCAATGCGGCGTATATCCTCTATGGTGGCTCAATGCACCAGGATCCAGGCCCTGGAAAGTGGTCTGTGGCACCCTCCATTCCCCTTATTAGTTTTGTTGCCCTTCTCTGTACTATTTTCAGCTCCGAAATTACCTTTTTATGAAGTGGTGCCCAAAAATGTACTCCATATTCCAAATTAATTACCTTGCACAACTGGGTATCATCAGCAAAAATGGAGACAACACTTTCCAATCCTACTTCTAAGTCGATAATATATATGTTAAAAAGGAGAGGACCTAATACTGAGCCCTGTGGAACCCCACTTACCACATTAGTCCAATCTGAGTATGTTCCATTTACAACAACCCTTTGCTTCTTGTCTTTTAGCCAGCTCTCAATCCATGAGCAGATATTTACTGCAATTCCTGTATCTCTTAGTTTGCACAATAGTCTCCCATGTGGCACCACATCAAAAGCCTTTGCAAAATCCAAAACGATCTACATCCACTGAGTTGCCTTGATCCAAGTTCCTACTAACCGTTTCATAGAAACTAATTATATTTGTTTGACATGACCTATCCCTCATAAATCCATGTTGACTCATACTTATAATCCTGTTTAAATAGACCTATTCTAAATGTTTTCCCATTACAGAATCAAGGCTTACAAGTCTATAATTTCCTGGATTTGTCTGTGCTTCCCTCTTAAATATAGGTACCACCTCTGCCTTTCTCCAGTCATCTGGTAGAGACCCTGTGTTGAGTGAATCTTGAAAAAATAGATATAATGGTTTGGCTATTACAGAACTTAGTTTCCTTAGTACCCTTGGATGTATTCCACCAGGACCTGGAGCTTTATTAACATTTCTTTTTTCAAACCTCTTTTGGATTTCTTCCTGCGTTAACCAATTTTTTAGTGAAGGTAGTGTAGCCCCATTATATTGCAGTGACACAACCACTGGTACCTCCCTTGTGTATACAGAAGAAAAAAAAAGCTATTTAGCTCACCTGCCTTTCCTGGTCACTAATTGTTTCACCTTGCAATGTTCCTATGGCTTCCGTCCAGGCCTTCTTCCCTTTAATCTATTTAAAAAATATTTTAGGTTTAGTCTTACTCTCCTTTGCAACTAACTTTTTTTTTTTAATTTTAGACAGTCTAATAGCCCTTTTCCAAGCCTTGTTGATTTTCTTATATTCACGTAAAGTAGTCTCTGTCCCCTTTTTTTGTGTGTAACAATACCTGTTTTTTTACTCCTTATCTTGCTCTTTAAATCATTGTTAAGCCACATGGGTTGTGATGTAATCCTTCTACTTTTATTTTCACATGGTATATGGTGAGAAGTATGTATATTTTCTAATGATTTAAATGTTGTCCATTTATGTTCAGTATTTTTACCTATCAGTTCTCTGCCCCAGTCTATACTTTGTACTGCTGCCCTTAGACCGTTAAAATCTGCCCCTTTAAAATTAAGAGTTTTGTCGCCCCTTACAGTTATGTTTTTTTAATTCAATCTCAAATGAGACTGTGTTGTCATCACTGTTTCCCAAAGGTTGCCATATTTCAACATTTGATACCATATCAATATTATGTGTGATGTCTAAATCCAAGATAGCCTAATTTCTAGTAGATTCTTGTACAACCTGTGCCAGATAATGATCCCTGAGTGTACTCAATAACCTGTTCCCCTTAGCTGAACTGCTGGTCTCCATCATCCAGTTTATTTCAGGGTAATTAAAGTCTCCCATTATTAGAACTTGCCCATGCTTAGCTGCATTTCCAATCTGTAACAATAATTGCAGTTCCTCACTTTCATTTAAATTTGGGAGTTTATAGAGTAATCCTACAAATATTCTTTTAGAATTTGCTCATCCACTACTTAACTTGGCAAACATTCAACATTACCGCTGGTTCCACCATAAATATCTTCTCTGACTAGGCTTAAATTCAGGCTTAACGTACAGACAACCCCCTCCTCCTCTTTTACCATTACCGCTTTTCTAAATAGTTTATAACCATCCTGATTAACAGTCCAGTCATGAGTCATTCCACCACGTTTCAGTAATTCCTATTAAATCACATTTTTCTAATTCTAACTCTCCCATCTTTCCTGGCAAGCTTCTGGCATTAGCGAGCATACACTTTATGTTATGAGTCTGTAGATCTGAATTATCTGCCACTGTTCTTGAGTTACTTAGCAATACATCCGTATTGACTGTACTAACCCTCCCCATCTCCTCCTACATGACTAGTTAATTAATTCCTTAACCCCTCTACACTTTCTACCCCATTACTTCTACCTAGCCCCGCCCCCACCTACTAGTTTAAAAACTCCTCCAGCTGTTCTACCATTCTTTCCCCTAACACACAAGCTCCCTCAACATTAAGTGCAATCCATCCCTGTTATAGAGATTGTTCCCAAGTGAGAAGTCAGCTCAGTGTTTTAAAAACCCAAACCCCTCCCTAATACCCCTCTTTTTTAGCCACGCATTAACCTCCCTAAGCTCTTTCTGTCACCCTTGGCTAGCACGTGGCACTGGTAAGTATCTCATCTCTTATTCCCTAGTTCTCTAAAGTCATCCTTTAGAACACTCCATCATCCAATAATTTGTCATTGGTATCAATTTGTACCAAGATCACCAGTTAATTTCCAGCCCCTGCCAATAATTGAACTACCTGATCCACAACATGTCGAACCCGAGCACCCAGGAAACCGCAAACTGTACGATTGCTGGGATCTGGGTGACAAATCACCCTGTCTACCTTCCTAATAATAGAGTCCCCTACCACCAAAACCTGTCTGTTGCTCTGCCTAATCTGCCCTCACACTCCTCCAGTAGAACTGTTCTCCCAGCTGTTAGAGGGAACAGCTCTATCTGGCATTGCAATTCCTTAACATCCCCAACAGTTTCACTCAATCTGGCAAATCTGTTGGTGTTTGCCAACTCAGAACTGGCCTGCCTCCTCCTGATCCCTCTGCTTCCCCTTGTAACTGTAACCCAACTCCCTCCCTGGACATTCTCACTAGCCCCATCTCCACCCTCCATGCTAGGCCCAGTGAAGCAATATCACTCAGTGCTGCAATTCTTTTAGGCAACATGTTCACACTTCTCACAGAGGTATGGACCCTGGTTCAGTTGTGCCAGCAGTTTATACATGTGACATAAAGTACACTGAGGGAGGTTGTCACTGGACTCATAATTACCAATTACAAAATTACAATAATTAAATTTGTATAAAGCTAAGAAAATTAAATATATATATATATATATATATATATATATATATATGTCATAACTAGATGGACAGCTGGACACGGTGCACATAAAATACTGTCACGGTTCTGGGTTAACATGTATGTGTTGTTGTTGATGTATTGTGATCAACCATTTTGTCTAGCTAGTGCCATGTTGACTGGTTCTTGACCCCAAATTACATAAACTCCCCAGATGTCTTGACAACAAGAATTACTAACCCTCCTGTCTCTTCCCCCTCCACGACCTGAGCAGAGCTGGCCACATAGTATAAACACAGGCTCTTGCAACAGATCAAAGCATAACACATTACCAGACCCCTCTATCTGGTCTGAGGGGTTGTAAAAGTGAATCAGTGCCCCAACAATTACCCTCCCCAAGCCTGAGACAGCTGGTGTGAGTAAAGATATATCAGCCAGGAAAAAACAACAAAAAAAAACACAGGTCTATGAAAGGAGGGAGGGGTCTGGTAGGAGTTAGCCGGTGGGTGGGGAAAGTGTGAAAAAAAAGATTCTGGATCTGAAATAATAAACTGAGTCTGCTTGAACTACACAAGGATATGGATGCTCTTTTTTTGTCCTAAACCAAGGGATGTAAGTTTAAACGTACATCAGCATTGTGTTTGATTTAATCTGGAAAGATAACAGAACTATGGCAATGGATCTGATACTTTGCTCCTATACACTGGGATAACTCTGCTGACTTGGATTCCTACCAGTCCTGGGTACTGTTATGCTGTGTTGAATGAATTGCTGCTTAAAGGGATTTTCAAAAGAACCCTTGGTCCTACAGCCATACAGTGTGTATATGTATATATATATATATATATATATATATATATATATATATATATATATATACACCATTTTTGTACTGATAAGTTTGGGGTGGAAAACACCCTGTGGAAACCTTGAATTCCTCACTATAAGTTTAAATTTTGAGAAGTGGTTTAAGCCACAAGGAGGAATTATTTAATTATACAATTGTTGTTCTAAAGCTATGATTTAAAGTTATTCTTGAAAAACAACTTTAGGGGTACTTTGCAACCAATCTCAAAATGTCCAATCATACTATTAATAACATTGATACTGATTCTCTTCAAAAGGAAGCTGATGAGAGCTTTAGCTCTAAGGCTTGTGTAACTACAGATGAAAAAAAATATTAAAGACCTATATGGTGAACTACTGAAAACTGTGAAAAAAACAAGTGAGATCAGTATGAGAAATCAGCAGTTTACAAAATTATCTTAAAAATCAGATTGTCCCTAGAGGCCTTAGAATCAACTTAAGCCCAGCAAAAAAATTATCTAATGAAACATTTACCAGTAAATGGCAAGAAATACTGTTAAAATGCTCTTTTGAACTTATGTCTCTTATCATTGAAACAGAACAACAAAACCTGGAAATTATCAAACCAAAGTTGGCTTTACACCAACAGGAATTTGGTAAATGTAGTGAAACATCTGAATATAATACTTTTTGTACCAGGCTAAATGAAAATATAGATAAATTCAAAAAAGAGATCAAAGATCCTAAACAAAAGAAATTCTGGAGAGATCAAACTGACTTTAAAACTGGCAGAATCTTCAGGAAATTCTCTAGAGTCAATCAGAAACAAAAAAACTCTGATATTAGCTCTTCAGAGTTTGGAAATTTTGATATAGATGATTTTCACACACAAAATACAAGGGCTAGGAGAATCAACCCCCTCAGAGAAGAGATAATTATGAACAGAGATCACATTTACAAACTAGAGAAACCACCACACCTAATAAACATTTTTTAGAGAGAGGCAGGATTCCACAGAAAAGATCAGAGAGGAATCTCAGATCCAGGGGAAACAGGAACTCCTAACAGTTAATTATAAGAACCCTCAGGATACAAACCCAGTCAATTTGCCTAGTTTTCCCTTAAACACCTATCATATATCAGTATTACAAAAAGGATTAACATTTGTCCCAACATCCAGATCCAATACCTTCACACATATAAAAGACTTGAATCTTTTTGCTCGAAAACTAGCGTTACATACGTTTTATATATGAATCTGGGTGTGGGAAAGGAAGATATAGCGACATTACAAACTGTTTTGTCTTTATTACAAGAGAAAAATCCAGTTGAGCAAATAAGGACAGTCAAGTCCAAAACCTGGAAAAATAAAAGTTAATTTACACCAGGACTAAAAGACTATGCTAATATCTGGGTATTCTTGCAACAAACTACTATGGAGATTGAAAACATTGACTATCGTAAACTTAAAAGTGAATTTTATTTAACTTGAAAATGAATTTGCAGGACTCAAAGAACTGGAACAATCTAAGGAGATTCAAATCAAACCTGCTGATAAAGGAGGGAACATTGTTATAATGAACAACAATGAATAAAGAGATATGTGTAATACAATTTTGGATGACACTAGTACATATAAGGTCAATCCAAAAAATCCAACTAATGAGTATAAAAAACTATTGAAAGCTATTTTGGATGATGCCAAAAAGGAAGATCTCATTGATGATCAAACTTATTGTTTTCTATACCCTAAATATCCAACTATCTCTATCTTTTATTCCCTTCCAAAGATACACAAGAAAAAAGTACCTATCCCAGGTAGGCCTATTGTATCTGGCACTAACAATTTATATCACAATGCCAGTGTATTAATTGATTATCACCTGAGGGAAATGGTAGAAAGTCTACCATCATATGTTAAGGACACCAATGGTATCCTCAAACAATTGGAAGACGTCTGTATACCGAATACCTCATGGCTAGCCTCTATTGATATAGTGGCTCTTTATAGTAGCCTACCCCACCAAAATGGGATAGACGCATTGAGCTATTTTCTGAGCATGAAGGGTACTACTCACACTAAGTTCAATAACTTCCTACTATACCTACTGGAGTATGTGCTAAAACATAACTATTTCACATACAATGACAAAAGGGCACGGCCATGGGCACACCATGTGCCCCAGGATATGCCAATTTACTTCTAGGATGGTGGGAGGAAAAGTATGTATTCCAAGATTCTGGCTCTCCTCTCTCTGAACATGCAATAGTATGGCGGCGCTTTATAGATGATATTCTGGTAGTCTGGACAGGCACCAGAATAGAATTTGAGAAATTTATGGTTGAATTGAACACCAATGATTTGGGTCTTAAATTCACCTATGAGATGAGTTTCTCATCTATTACCTTCTTGGACTTGTTGATAACAAAATATAGAGATGGAAGACTATCGACTACCACTTATAGGAAAAAAGATACGGCCACCATTTCTCTACTTACTTGGGATAGCCAACATTTTGAGCCCCTAAAAAGAGGGATTCCCAGGGGACAATATCTTCAAATAAGAAGAAATTGCAGTTTTGATGACAAATTTAAATTAGAAGCAGACAAACTAGGGAAAAATTCATAATCAAAGACTTTTTGAATTGTTGTTCTACGGTGGTAGTTTATGTGGCTACCTGTATTTGCAGGAAGATCTATGTAGGCAAAACAAGGCGCCAACTACGCCGTAGAGTGGGTGAACCTATATATAGTATTAAGAATACACTGGATACACCAATTGCTCGCCCTGTAAGATATTACCATGACAACCAAAGTGAGGTACTATCTTTTTGTGCAGTAGACAAAATTCACATAGGACCCAGACAAGGCGACCTTGAAAATAAGTTTACAATGTGAGGCATGTTTGATCTATAAGCTTAAAGCACAAGCTCCTAATGGGCTAAATGAAGGGTTTACTTTTACACCCTTTATTTAATATAATGCTTATATGTATACGCTATATATACTTTCGTTACATATACTTTCCTTTATTAATTATAAATCTGACAGATAAACATATGTTATCTCACCTCACCTACATGTATAAGCATTTCTTATGGTAGTATATTCACTCCTTTTAGGTTACTGCACATTTAATACGTTTTAGTAAATTATTTGTTCTTTTTCATTGGTCAGGCTTGGCTCCATATTTTTATCATTCACTCATTTATTCACCTGTGATTCAATATCACCTATGTGCTATTTGCATTCATTATCACATATGTGTTATTTGCATCTAACTGTTGCTAGCTCGCAGCACTTTACACTGCTTTTCATTTCACTATTATCATATATTTATATGTTGTATATTCTTCACACTCTATAGAGGTATAACTCTTCATAGTTAGATCACCCCCTTCTCTCTCAATTCATTCTGATATGGACTTTATCCTTCACACTGTATGTTTACTTTGTGTTATTCACCAAACATATTAAGGATACAGGGGTATCCAATTTTGAGATGCATTCCTTCCTTATTCCCCTTCTCTATTTTCATGAGAACTCAAGTATCCCTTTCTTTAGCCTTTTGACCTGTAATACCAAATGCCTCCAGGTGATGGCGACCCTATTCATTTTAACACATCTGAAGTGTTGTACAGGACCCCTCATCTCTATTGTATGTTGCCTAGGCAACGGATACCTATAAGTAGTCCATTCCAACAGCGTTATTCAATTTTACCTTTGAGAAAGACGTCCTACGTTGAAACGCGTCTGGCCCGAGCAACAACGCAGCGTGCGTCATCACACAAGGCGTGCGCATGCACATTGCGAACCCGGAAGTCAAGTTGTGTTCAGCCTGCGAGTCTTTGGAGTTTTATGGACTAGTTTATTGCCCTTGCATCCCTCTTAAATATTCACTATAGCTATTTACAATACCGATGGAGTTATGAAGTTAGCTCTTTGCATACAAGATTCTGACACCTGACCCTAGTTTCTAAATGGCAAATATAGCTTGTCTCTATTTATAAATGGTACCACTTGAACATGAAGAATGCATTTTGTACATGTATGTGAATGTCTCTTTATTATAGGAACAGTTTCTATATTTTGGGCAGGTCCCTAGGACTCATTGTGCAAGGCTGTTATACTAAGAGAGCCAGACTCCATACATTCTAATGTATGTATGTTCAAAATACAGGTGTATGCAGACATATATAACTAGCGGGCTTATACACTTTAAGTATATAGATTTACCATTTTAGGAAATTATAACTTGACTGAAGGCTGGAAAAAGTGTATCCTTCCAATTGGACCATATATACAACACAATTTGTATGTCAATAGGATCAGTATATTCCATACAATTGCCTTATTTTATCTCTTCTGTGTTCCTTTTTGGTATCTTTAATCATTTTATTTGTCGCTGTTGTGTATAAATAAACTTAATATTCATTTAGTCCTTACTAGTCCCACCATTTTTGTACTGATACGTTTGGGGTGGAAAACACCCTGGTGAAACCTTGAATTCCTCACTTTAAGTTTTGAAGTCGTAGTGTAGGAACACATATATATATATATATATATATATATATATATATATATATATATATTCGCCCTTTTCTTCCTTCATCTTTGCACTCCCTCCTTTTATTTAAACTCACACACTTATAGTAGAACTGCACTTTTATTAGAGCTGTTCGCAAGCACACAAGTTCGCTCCTTCCCCTGTTTATATTACACAAGTACACAAACACCCTTACTGTTACAGAAATCACAGTACAGGAGCAAACAGCCCACAAAAAGTCACCCACTGATATAGCTTCACACAGGCAAAACCACACACCCTCTCAGCTGCACAAATTCACTGCACAAGTACATAAACACCCTTACTGTTCAGGAGAAATCAAAGAACAGAAGCTTTCAGTATCAGCTCTATGCAGATGACACTCAAATCGGATATTGAAAGGGATTTGGGAGTGCTTGTAGACAACCACCTAGGTAACAGCGCTCAAAGCCAAGCAGCAGCTGCAAAGGCAAGTAAAATATTAGCATGTATTAAGAATGGTATAGAAGCAAGGGAAGCAAATATAATTCTGCCACTATAAAAATCTCTAGTACGCCCTAATTTGGAATATGGAGTACAATTTTGGGCACCAATTCATAAAAAGGAAATTTTAGAGCTGGAAAAGGTACAGAGAAGGGCAACAAAACTAATAAGGGGAATGGAGGGGCTAAGTTATGAAAAAAAAAACAACCAAATTAAACTTCTTTTCTCTAGAAAAGGCGTCTAAGAGGAGATATGATTACCTTATATAAATACATCCAGTGTCAGTATAAAGATTTGTCAGTGGAGCTTTTTGTGCCAAGAGGTTTTCAACTGACAAGAGGACATCCCTTGAGGTTAGAAGTAAAAAGATTCCACCTCAAAGAAAGAAAAGGGTTCTTCACAGTAAGGGTGGTTAATCTGTGGAATTCTCTACCAGAGGAGGTGGTGACAGCGGATTCGATAGATAACTTTAAAAGGGGACTAGATTTATTTCTAATTAAAAAGGGAAATCAGGGTTATCATGGATAATTAGAGAGACAGTATTTATCCAAATTTTAAACAATTGGCTAAGTCTCGCTTGTGTTTTTTTTTTTTTTTTCTATTTGCCTTCCTCTGGACTAATTAATAATAAAAAATAAAAAAAACATTAAATAATTGATTAATAATTAATTAACAACTAATGAATTAATAGTTAATCTGCATATTGCAGATCAGAGGAGATCTTAAAAGGTTGAACTTGATGGACTGAACGTCTTTTTTCAACCTTAAATACTATGGGCCTCATTCTATTATCGGCCGTAGGAGATGCGGGGCCGCAAGGACAGGCCGCAGGCTATTTGCCTATTCTATTCCCTTTCGGCCGGGGACTCCGGCAGGCTAGGGGCCAGCGCCTTGTTATCCCTTGCGGCCGCACGTGCCGCAGGAAAGCCTTTGATCTTAAACGTCCGAAAGAGTTTCGGCCGCAAGAAAATCACGGTTGCTATTCAATTGCTCCGGGAACCCTCTCTGCAAGGCTAAAACCGAGCCGCAGCTTACTTGCAGCAAAAAGGTCCCGCAAGCACACAATTAAGCACATAATAAAGCTATAATAAAGCCATCCTGCACTCTGATGAGACGATAAAGTGATTGTAGGTGTTAGCATTCATATCACAACATTCCCCTACACTCAAATCCGTAAATTATTTTTATTTTAATTTATGTCAAATATCCGTGGACAAAGCTTGGAGCACCTCAGACCCGCCCACACTGCGGCCGGAAAATAAACAGTTAATGAAATCTCGGATTTGGGCTGATGTGCAAGCTTGAGAGGGGGTTGCTATTAATCCTCATGTTCCCCATTATGATCCCTAGCATTTACAGAGCTTTACAGTGCCGTCTTAAATTTATATTTGCTTTTAAAGTTTTCAGACCTTGCGACCGGTTGCAAGATATGCGGCCGGCCGTAAGGGGATATCCTTGCGGCGCCGTCTATTTGAATTGCAAGGTAACTGGAGCCCCGCAAGGAATCGCAGCTTTGCGGCCGTTTTACGGACGATAATAGAATGAGGCCCTATGTAACTATGTAACTATATATACAATCCATAATAAAATCTTGCTCTTTCAATTTAAAAAAACATTTCCAAAATACGTTACTACCTTACACAAGACACAACTAAGATATACATTTCCTCATCCTAGTTCGTCTTGACTACGGCAGCTCCCTTCTGGCTGCCCTACCCACCACCCGTCTATCCCCACTTCAATCCATAATGAATGCCTCCGCTAGACTCCTCTACCGTACTAAATGCTCAGTGTCTGCAGCACCTCTCTGTCAGTCACTCCACTGGGTTCCCGTAGCCCCGAGAATAACCTTTAAAATCATGACCCTAACTCACAAAACACTCAACAACATTGCACACCGTTGTATCTCTGCTCCCATCTCAAAATATTCCCCCACCTCTTCGCTCTGCTAATGGCCTTCTTTTTTTCCTTTTCTCTCATCACCTCCTCTAACTCCCGCCTTCAGTATTATTCTTGCGCTGCCCCTGTTCTCTGCAACCCCTTACCATGCTCCACTAGATTATCTCCCAGCCTCAAATGATTCAAAACCTCACTAAAAACACCCCTTTATTAAGAAGCCTATCACCTGCCGCATTAACATGCACAACATGCACTGTGTGAAGTGATTTGGTACAGGTGAGAGTGGAGTGTTTTTTGCCTGGGTTAAACTTGCATGCATAGTAAGTTTGGGCCTAGTTCATGACTGCATCTGATTTACTCAGACAAGTAAAGTGTGTTTATTTCCTGTGTGCAGTGATTTGGTGTAGGTGAGAGGGAAGTGTTTTTGCCTGTGTTAAAATTGCATATACAGTAAGTTTGGGCCTAGTGTGGGTCTGCATCTGATTTACTCAGACAAGTAAAGTGTGTTTATTCCCTGTGTGCAGTGATTTGGTACAGGTGAGAGGGGAGTTGGGCCTTTTGTGTGACTGTTTACAGGTGGGAGTTCAAAGAAAAGGGTCAAATTGTAGTATTTTTTTGTTGTTGAAATTATTAGTCCAGTGGCGACCTCACTGAGTGTACATCCTATCATATGTATGCATTACTGGAACAGATGATCCAGAGTCCATATCTCTGTGAGAGGTGTAAGCATGTGGCCTCTCTGGAAGCTCAGATTGGAGAAGTGGAGAGGAGAATTGCAGCACTTACTGATATTCCACTGGAAAGGGGGTTGGTGCTCACGGAGCACAGTTTAGCTGGGCCTAGCATGGAGGGTGGAGCTGGGGCTATTGAGGATGTCCAGGGAGGTAGCTGGGTTACAGTTGCACCAACAATTTTGCCAGATTGAGTGAAACTGTTGGGGATATCCATTCAGGAATGGCAATGCCAGATAGAGCGGTTCCCTCTAACAGCTGGGAGAACAGTTCTACTGGAGGGTGAAGGGGTTAACATATTTTTCTGACATATTCACATGAGATATAGGCTAACCGCAATAACATGTTTTTGTCCTTGGGACATCTTGCGAACTTACTCACATACTAAAACACAGACATTTCTTTCTGTTATTCTAAGCAATAGAAAACACCTGATTATCTGTCCTTGTACCGACTAACGTCTATAGTGTAACTCGCCTCTAATATCCGCCTTCTTTAGCAAGTATATAACCTATGTTATGACGTAGCAATAAACGAGCTGTGTACTGAGAATCTGTGTGTGTGTGTGTTACTTCCAGTACTGCCAGAATTCTGCCTGTGGTCCAAGCCGCCAACTAAGTACCAGAAGCCCCAACAAACTGGTGTCAGCGAAGTGGGATGCAGATCAAAGAACGACGGAGTGGTGAGTAGAGTGAATTGTGTCTATTTACACCTTCCTTTGCTCCCACTCTCATCGTCCTTTGTAAACTGTATACAAGTAAATAAGTTGGGCACAGTCTTAGGTAGACTGGGAAATCACTCTCTAAGTAAGGTAGAGAGGGTTAAGCCTTGGAAGGCTAAAATTAGGCCTCTGGAAGGCTATATATATATATATATATATATATATATATATATATATATATATATATTAAGTCTTTGGTAGGCAAGGAGATATATTGTAATGATATAGAAATCACAAAGTTGTGGAGACCAGTAGCCAAGGTCAGCAATAATCCAGTTCCGCAAACTTGTAGGTGAAAACAGGAACAAGGTTTATTGAAGTGATCAGAAACCACACAATAATTTGGCAAGGATCAATAGACAGGAAGTGCCTTATATAGGCCAAGGACCAGACACCTGATCAGATACAGCTGAAGAGACTTAGGTACTGATACAATTGCTAGCAGAGTCAAGCTTATAAGGTCTCAATGGAATTCACAACAGGCAGGCTGGCGCAGTGGTAGGGAAGAGGTATAGCAGCCTGGGGACCAGGGTTCAAAACCCAGCAGAGTCAATTCCTCACATTACCCCCGCCTCTATAGGTGCAGCCTCTGGATGCCCTATTACCTGGTTTAGCAGGGTACTGCACATGAAAAGACCGAAGGAGATCAGGAGCGTGAATATTGTCCACTGGTTCTCACGAACTCTCCTCCTCACCATAGCCTTTCCAGCGAACCAGATACTGAAGCTTGCCACGGAAGATCCTGGAGTCAAGAATTTTGTCCACTTCGTACTCATCCTCACCATCCACGAGGACTGGAGGTGGGGCAGGCAGGGCTCGACCAGGGAAAGTGTTTTCATGAAAAGGTTTAAGCAGTGCAACGTGAAACACTGGATGTATTTTCATGTAATTCGGGAGTTGTAAACGGAAAGTGACAGCATTGATCTGAGCAATGATCTCAAAAGGTCCCATGAACCTTTGACCCAATTTATGAGAAGGAATCCGAAGCTTGAGATTCCTTGTTGACAGCCACACCTTGTCACCAACGTGATAGACTGGGGCCTCCTTTCTATGCCTATCAGCAGCTCTTTTGTAACATTCCTGAGCCTCCAAAAGAGTCTCTTTCAACAGTGCTTGGGAATCACGTAAGGCCGTTAGCCGGCCAGCGACAGCAGGAATGGAAGTAGTAATTGGGAGACTGACTAGAAAGGTCGGATGGTAACCATAGTTGGCAAAAAATGGGCTCAAAGAAGTGGAGCAGTGTTGGGCATTGTTATAGGCAAACTCCGCCGTGGGTAGAAAATCCAGCCAGTCATCCTGCAGGTAACTAATATAGCACTGCAAATATTGCTCCAAAGTCTGGTTGGTTCGCTCAGTCTGTCTATTACTTTGCGGATGAAAAGCTGACGACAGATTTCCATTAATACCTAGATTAGAACAAAAATGTTTCCAAAAACGAGACGTAAACTGTACTCCCCTGTCAGAAACTACTTCATCAGGCACTCCATGCAAGCGAAATATTTCCCGAATAACCAGGTCAGCCGTCTGTTTAGCTGAAGGGAGACCACGAGCTGGTATGAAATGACCCATCTTAGTTAACCTGTCCACAACAACAAGAATGGTAGTGTGTTCCTTAGAGGGAGGTAGTTCCACAATAAAGTCCATGGATATAGATCCCCAGGGACGATGAGGAATCGGAAGAGGCTGAAGCAAGCCAACAGGGGATGAGCGAGGAGTCTTATGTCTGGCACACACATCACAAGAGGACACATACTTCTTAACATCCTCATGATACTTTGGCCACCAAAAGGATCGGGCAAGTAGCTCTTGTGTCTTTCGGATTCCTGGATGACCTGCTGGTTTTAAATCACGGTAGAGACGTAAAAGGTCCAGTCGCACTGACTCCGGAGCAAACAGACGTTGTTGAAAAATCCAAAATCCATTACGCATCGTCATATGGAGGTCACGAGGAGGATCACGAAGAACTGGGTCTTCAGCGTAGCCCTTTTTAATGCGAGACAAGTTTAATGTTTACAAGTGGATTTACCTTAAAAAGTAAAGGCTAATAAACTGCAGTGTGCACTAATTGTGCTCAGGTGAGAGGGGTGTGGCTTGACTGTTAAACTTGTATAAAAGGTTTGTGAGCTGGTTTGGGGTCTGTTTACAAGTGGATTTACCTTAAAAAGTAAAGGCTGATAAACTGCAGAGTGCACTAATTGTGCCCAGGTGAGAGGGGTGTGGCTTGACTGTTAAACTTGTATAAAAGGTTTGTGAGCTGGTTTGGGGCCTGTTTACAAGTGGATTTACCTTACAAGTAAAGGCTGATAAATTGCAGAGTGCACTAATTGTGCCCAGGCGAGAAGGCAGAAGTTAATAGAAACCGGAGAAGGGGAACTTGTGAGCTTGCGAACATTTTCAGTTTCAGTATCAAGTGCAATTCTAGTAAAAGCCTAGGAGTTTAAATAAAAGGATGGCCTTCAAAGAAAAGGGAGGGCAGATTTATAGTGCAAAGGAGGAAAACTTTATATAAATATATTATATTATATTCTTTATTTTTCCCACTGAAATTTCGTAGACAATAATAATAATTATGAGTCAGTCCAGTGGCAACCTTATTCAGTGTACATCCTGTCAAATGTATGCACTACTGGAACCGATGATCCAGGGTCCATACCTCTGTGACAGGTGTGATCATGTTGCCTCTTTGGAAGCTCAAATTGAAGATCTGGAGAGGAGAATTGCAGCACTTAGTGATATTGCTCCACTGGAAAGGGAGTCGGTGCTCACGGAGCACAGTTTAGCTGGGCCTAGTATGGAGGGAGGAGCTGGGGCTAGTGAGGATGGCCAGGGAGGTAGCTGGGTTACAGTTAGAAGGGGAATCAGAGGGTACAGGAGGAGGCAGGCCAGTTCTGAGTTGGCAAACAACAACAGATTTGCCAGATTGAGTGAAACTGCTGGCGATGTCCATTCAGGAATGGCAATGCCAGATAGAGCTGTTCCCTCTAACAGCCGGGCGAACAGCTCTACTGGAGAAGAGGGAGGGCAGAATAGGCAGAGCAACAGACATGTTTTGGTGGTAGGGGACTCTATTATTAGGAAGGTAGACAGGGTAATTTGTCACCCAGATCCCAGCAATCGAACAGTTTGCTGTCTCCCGGGTGCTCGGGTTCGGCATGTTGTGGATCGGGTGGATAAATTATTGGGAGGGGCTGGTAATGAACCGGCGGTCTTGGTACACATTGGTACCAATGACAAAGTTAGTGGAGGATGGAGCGTCCTAAAGAATGATTTTAGAGAATTAGGGAATAAGCTTAAAGCAAGGACCTCCAAGGTAGTATTTTCTGAGATACTACCAGTGCCACGTGCTAGCCCAGGGAGGCAGAAGGAGCTTAGGGAGGTTAATGCGTGGCTAAAAAAGTGGTGCAGTGCAGAGGGTTTTGGGTTTTTAGAGCACTGGGCTGACTTCTCACTTGGGTACAATCTCTATAGTAGGGATGGATTGCACCTTAATGATGAGGGCGCTTTTGTGCTAGGGAATAGGATGGTAGAACGGCTGGGGGAGTTTTTAAACTTGTAGGTGGGGGGGAGGGACTATATAGAAGTATTGGGGTAAATAGGGCAGAGAGGGAAAGGGATGAATTATTTACCCATGGGGGAGGAGAAGGGGGGAGGGTTACAATAGAAAGTAGGGAGATATTAATAGGGGCCTCAAATACAATGGCAGGCACTTCACATCAGCAGAGCCATAGCAACATAAAGTGTATGATTGCAAACGCAAGAAGTTTGCCTGGGAAAATGGATGAGCTAGAAATATTAGCAGTACAAGAAAAATGGGGCTTAATAGGCATTACGGAAACATGGTGGGATGAATCTCATGACTGGACTGTTAATCTGGATGGTTATAACCTATTTAGGAAAGATAGGGGAAATGGTAAAAGAGGAGGAGGGATCTGTCTTTATGTTAAGCCTGAATTTAAGCCTATAGTTAGAGAAGATATTTATGCTGGCACTAACGGCATCATTGAATCCTTGTGGGTTGAGCTAAATAGTGGAGGAGCTAATTCTAAATGCATATTGGTGGGAGTATGCTATAAACCCCCAAATATAGCTGAAAGTGAGGAAATACAATTATTGTTACAGATTGGAAATGCAGCTAAGCATGGGCAAGTTCTAATAATGGGAGACTTTAATTACCCTGATATAAACTGGATAAACGAGACCAGCAGCTCAGCTAAGGGGAGCAGGTTCTTGAGTACACTCAGGGATCATTATCTAGCCCAGGTAATACAAGAACCTACTAGAAATGGGGCCATCTTGGATTTAGTCATCACAAGTAATATTGATATAATATCAAATTTAAAAATAGGGGAACCCTTGGGGAACAGTGATCACAACACAGTCTCATTTGAGATTGAATACAAAAAACAAAGTTGTAAGGGGCCAACAAAAACTCTAAATTTTAAAAGGGCTAACTTTAATGGGCTACGGGCAGCAATACCACATATAGACTGGGACAAAGAACTTACAGGGAAGAATACTGAAAATAAATGGACAACATTCAAATCCTTACTAAATAAACATACTCATCAGCATGTACCATGTGGAAATAAAATAAATAGGAGTCAATTACATCCCATGTGGCTTAACAATGACTTAAAGATCATGATGAGGAAAAAGAAATATGCATTTAAATTATACAAGAAGGAGGGAACAGAGGCATCTTTATGTGACTATAAGGAAATCAACAAGGCTTGCAAAAGGGCTATTAGACTGGCTAAAATAGAAAATGAGAAGTCAGTTGCAATGGAAAGTAAGACTAACCCTAAAATATTTTATAAATATATTAATGGGAAGAAGGCCAGGAAGGAATCGATAGGACCATTACAATGTGACACAGGCCATCTGATAATTAGTGACCAGGAAAAGGCAGATGAGCTAAATAGGTTCTTTTCGTCGGTTTACACAAGGGAGGTACCAGTGGTTGGGACACTGCAACATAATGGGGCTAAACTACCTTCACTAAATAATTGGTTAACGCAGGAAGAAATACAAAAGAGGTTGGAGAAAATAAATGTTAATAAAGCCCCAGGTCCTGATGGAATACATCCAAGGGTACTGAGGGAGCTGGGTTCTGTAATAGCCAAACCATTATATCTAATCTTTAAAGACTCGCTCACTACAGGGTCTCTACCAGATGACTGGAGAAAAGCAGAGGTGATACCTATATTTAAGAAGGGATCTAGAGCAAATCCGGGGAATTATAGACCAGTGAGCCTCACTTCTGTAGTTGGGAAGCTTTTAGAAGGGTTAATAAGGGACAGAATACAAGAATATGTCTATTTGAACAGGATCATAGATAGCAGTCAACATGGATTTATGAAGGAAAGGTCGTGTCAGACCAATCTAATTAGTTTTTATGAGGAGGTTAGTAGGAACTTGGATCAGGGCAACTCAGTGGATGTAGTCTTTTTAGATTTTTCAAAGGCATTTGATACAGTGCCACATGGAAGACTAGTGAGCAAACTAAGGGATACAGGAATTGCAGTAAATATCTGCTCATGGATCGAGAGCTGGCTAAAAGACAGGAAGCAAAGGGTTGTTGTAAATGGAACATACTCCGATTGGTCTAATGTGATAAGTGGGGTTCCTCAGGGCTCAGTATTGGGTCCTCTCCTTTTTATCATATTTATTAATGACATTGAAGTAGGACTCGAATGTAGTGTCTCCATTTTTGCTGATGACACTAAGTTGTGCAAGGTAATAAAATCAGATAATGATGTACTTTCCCTACAAAAGGATTTGCATAAATTAGAGAAATGGGTGGCTAAATGGCAGATGAGATTTAATACAAATAAATGTAAGGTTATGCATTTGGGAAGGAACAATAGCCAAGCAATCTATAATCTTAATGGAGCAAATCTAGGGGTATCAGATATTGAAAGGGATTTGGGAGTACTAGTGGACAACCACCTAGGTAACAGCGCTCAAAGCCAAGCAGCGGCTGCAAAGGCAAATAAAATATTAGCATGTATTAGGAAGGGTATAGAAGCCAGGGAAGAAGATATAATTCTGCCACTATACAAATCTCTAGTACGCCCTCATTTGGAATATGGAGTACAATTTTGGGCACCACCTCACAAAAAAGACATTTTAGAGCTGGAAAAAGTACAGAGAAGGGCTACAAAACTAATAAGGGGAATGGAGGGGCTAAGTTATGAAGAAAGACTAGCAAAATTAAACTTATTTTCGCTAGAAAAAAGGCGTCTAAGAGGAGATATGATTACGTTATTTAAATACATCCAGGGTCAATATAAGGCTTTGTCAAGTGAACTTTTTGTAGCAAGAGATTTTCAACTGACAAGAGGACATCCGTTGAGGTTAGAGGAAAAAAGATTTCACCTTAAACAAAGAAAAGGGTTCTTCACAGTTAGGGTGGTTAAACTGTGGAATTCTCTACCAAAGGAGGTGGTGACAGCGAATTCGATAGACAACTTCAAAAAGGGGTTAGATATATTTCTGAATAAAGAGGGCATTCAAGGCTATCCTAGATAACTAGCAAGGAATATTGATCCAGGGAGAAATTTGATCGCCAGTTTCTGGGGTCAGGAAGGAATTTTGCTTTTTTTTCCCCTTATGAGACAATTGGCAAAGTTTCAATGGGGTTTTTTTTTATGTTTGCCTTCCTCTGGATCAATTAACAATAATTAACAATTAACAATAATAATAAATAGTCCAAATTAAAAAGATCAATAGAGATCTAAAAAGGTTGAACTTGTTGGACTAACTCTTTATTCATTCTCCAATACTATACTATTAATAATTATTTAATCAATAATTTAATTAATAACTAATCCGCATATTGCAGATCAGAGGAGATCTTAACAGGTTGAACTTGATGGACTGAAAGTCTTTTTTCAACCTTAATTACTATGTAACTACTATGTAACTATGAGACATCAGATCAGAAGGAAATGTAACTCCTATAAATATATCCTCTGGCAAGATGGTGGTCTTGGTTACGGTAGTATGGAGGGGGTCAGCTATTCTAGACAAGGCATGCGCCTTACCATTCTTGGAGCCAGGACGGTATGTAACCAAAAAATTAAACCTTGAGAAGAATAGGGACCAGCGTGCTTGTCTGGCTGACAGTCTCTTAGCTGATCGAATACATTCCAGATTTTTGTGATCTGTGAGGACAGTAATTGGATGGGTAGCTCCCTCCAAGAGATGTTTCCATTCGGTGAAGGCAGCTTTTATAGCCAATAGTTCTTTATTCCCTAGAGTATGTATATTCAAACAGCATTATCAGTAGGAGCCAACATAGATTTATGAGGGATAGGTCGTGTCAAACAAACCTAATTAGTTTCTATGAGGAGGTTAGTAGGAACCTGGATCAGGGCAACTCAGTGGATGTAGTCTTTTTAGATTTTGCAAAGGCTTTTGATACAGTGCCACATGGGAGACTATTGAGCAAACTAAGGGATACAGGAATTGCAGTAAATATCTGCTTATGGATTGAGAGCTGACTAAAAGACAGAAAGCAAAGGGTTGTTGTAAATGGAACATACTCAGATTGGACTAATGTGGTAAGTGGGGTTCCTCAGTGCTCAGTATTAGGTCTTCTCCAGGTGTGAGGGGTGTTGTCAGCATCCACCTCACAGGGGGCGTGACAGGAAATGGAGTCATGCTAGCTTACAGCTAGCTTCAGGGTGGTAGGGAGACTGCAGCACTGCTGAGATGAGGAGCTGAGCCAACAAGCAGAGAAGGGGAGACTGCACAAGTGCTACCAGAACAACGCCACTCTCTCCATAATTGAGGGTAGGACCCCCGGCAACGCTGCCAGTGATGATGGGGGAGCGGTAGCCATACAGAGTGAAACATAGTGTGTGATGCGCAGGGCCCTGGAGAAGGGGGAGGAGACGTCAAGAGAAGCGGGGAGGCTCATAGAGAGCAGGAGCTCCGAAAAACCGCGCCATTTTTAAACACACCGGAGACTGGTTCCAGAACCACGCAGACGACCTGAGCTCTCCCTGGCGACTGTTACAAGCCCCAAGATAGCCTAAGATCTGGGGAGAAGTCCGTGGGCTCCTACTGACGCTGTTGACAGGCAGCTGGAGACAGCCTGGGAGGGCAGGAAAAGCTGGAGGTGCTTTTGTGGATAATGCCTGACCTAGGAGGTGCTTCACTTACACTGGTTCAGTGATAAAATATACATGGAGGGAGTTGATGTTCCTGTACATATTGCCCTAGTGGAATTCGGAATATAGTTGGGAACGATCAGTCTGGATGCTGGAGGGTAAGGTGAAGAAATTGGAACACAGGAAACAATCTGGACATTTAAGAGGTATATTCTTTATACTTTTATAAAGAAATTTCCAGACTCCCTGAGACACCTTGGGGCCTGCATCAGTGAGGTAATAATAACTCTCATGTCTTCATTTTATTGGTGAATTGTCAACTCCATATCTCGAGCGATATACATAATGATATGGGCCAAAGGCCATACAGACTAGATAAAAGAGGGAGAAAAGAAAAAAAAGAAAGGCTAAAAGGTGTACGGACAAATAAGCAGAAGTTTTTCCAAATCTTAAAGTCCTTAAACCTCCAGCAATATCTTAAAATATGGATATTATAAATAAGACAACAAGTTTCCCAAACTAAAAATAATTATTAAAGGGCGGAGGTTTACAAACAACAATAGTTTTATCAGCTCCACAGCGCCCCCTCCCGCTCCTAGTTATGTAGGCTAACAGCTATGCCCATGGAAAGCAGTTTCAAGGGGAACATTAGCCAATAGTCAGTTTCATAGTAGAGTATAACTGCTAATGGGAAAGGCAGGGCGCTGCAGCTGAGTTCTGGAAATTGCGCCTTGACACTAGAGGACACGCCAGGTAAACTGAAGTCTCCCCAGTGAATTCTCAGTTAATGTGTTTACTCAAATTTCTGGTGGAAATTTATCCTGATATACGCAGGCCTACATTTAAAGGCAAACTCGCAAAGATGCCGTCTAAAATGAAAGCAAGAGACAAAAGAGCTGAAATTGTGAAAACACTGAATATTTTTTCTCCCAGGAGCAAAGGTGCTAATACCTCTAATACTGAGAAAGAAACTCACCTTAATGAGGGGGCTAATCGCTCGCCAGAAAAAGCCTCCCAAACTGTGAGCACGGGGAGCTCCTTTTCTGATGAAGAAGATATCCTGACATGCTCAAAAATGAGAGAACTATTTCAAAACTTTCAAACTAGCCTTGTGGCAGACCTGACCAAAAAAATCACCGAAAATACACAACTCATTAAAGAAGTTAAGGAAAGAGTGGACTCGATCGAAAAAGTCTGTGACAAATTAATCTCAGATAATAACAGCTTACTAATATACACTACGACTCTAGAAAACAAATTAGAGGACCTGCAGCTAAAAATTACTTCAATTGAAGACCGCAGTAGGATAAATAATCTGCGTTTGAGAGGCATATCGGAGACGATACCAGAGAACAATTTGAAAACTTATGTGGAGGACCTTTTGGGGAAAATACTATTGACAGTATCCATAGGCTGCCTCTAGCCAGACACTTACATAAGTCCTTACCCAGAGACGTTATCCTGAGACTGTACTCTAGATCATACAAAGAAACAATTGTAAGGGCCTCATATGAAAAGAAAGGTCTACCCTCCCCATATGAACATATCAAAATATTTACAGATTTATCAGCTCAGACACTAGCTATGAGGAGAGAATTCTCAGAAATAACCCAGATATTAAGACAGAGAGAAATTAAGTATAAAAGGATCTCTCCAATGGGTATTTCCGTATATAAGGATTTAAATTGGTATAGGATTAAAACAGTCCAGGAAGGTATAAAATTGCTGAAAGAATGGCAGATTGATATAGGTAAGGAGGTTAAAGGGGCTGAAAAAATGATACTGTCTGCCAGTAACTTGACCTGGCATACAAGGATAAGCTACAAAATGTAAATGTACCCATATACAGAAGGGGACAATGTTTCTAGACTTACTAGGAATATATTGTTAGTTCATTAGATAGATTAGAAAAAGATTTTCATAGGGTATAAAGTTGAAAAAGGATCTCCTCCCATATGTAATTTCTCTGTTTCCTGCCTCCTATGCCTTTCCTCTCTTCTCCCCAGATCCGTCCCTGTTCTCTCTCATTACTTCCCTTCACTATATAATTGAGAATTCCCTTATAGGATTATATGATATAAGTTTTTTTTTTTTTCCTTAGCCACCTTGGTTCCCCAATTTAAAGGGGAATACCTCATAATAATTTTTATAGCACATATCTGAATTTAGTATATAATATGTAGTTTCACATTTAGAGGTTAATGCTCATCCATTAGAAGCAGGATGTCTTACACTCTCACTACCCTCTGGAAGGGGATACTTTCTTAATACAATATCACGGCACCTAAAGAGGATAGGAAGGAGGTGAGATGGGGGGGGGGGGGGGGGCAACGGAGGTAGAGCTGGGAAAGAAAGTTATGTACACCGCCCCCCCTTATGGGAGGAGTGTTAAGGGTTAATATATTCTTCTAGAAGTTTATAACCATCTACATTGGTTTTGCAAGGGCATATATGCTTGCTTAACCTATTACTTAACAAGCAATCTCTTCAATGGTATCTTCTCTCCTCTATTTTTTTTTTTCCTTTCTCTTTTCTTGTTCTTTCCTTTGCTTATCTGCAGATCTCCCTACCAAAGGTGGATAGCCACCCCTGACATTTCCCTATATCAGGCTATCGCCCTGTTAACCAGAGTCCAGGATGTTGGTTGACTTAGGTTCAATATGTATGAATGTTTATGTTGAAAGAATGATGATTGTATTTTGGAATTATCTGAGGCAATGTAAAGTGGGAATTTTATTACTTATGACATGGGAGGAATCTAAAAACCTTGCCAATGGGTAAAGGATTAAAAATCATCTCGCATAATGTAAATGGTCTGAACTCAGTAACAAAGAGGAAAATAGCCTTTTTGAATTATAATAAGATTCAGGCGGATATTCTCTGCCTTCAAGAAACCCACCTAAAGAGGGAGTCAGTGCAATATATGTCCAATAAATCTTACCCAACTAGAATTGACTCCACATATAACAACAAATCAAAAGGAGTCTCGATCTTCTTTAACAAAAGGTTAGTGGTGGCTAAAGAATTTAAAAAAATAGATCCCTTGGGGAGATATATAATATGGGTTGGCCTTATAAATAGATTGATAACCTTGGTTAATGTCTATTTGCCAAATAAAAACCAAAATAGATATCTTAAAAATTTACTAAGAGATATTTTTAAATTTAAAAAGGGATTGATTATGTTATGCGGGGACTTTAACCTGGTAACTAATGTGCTAATGGATAAACAGAGGTCCTACAAAGTCAAGTCGGAAACCCATATCAGTAAAGCCGCCTCTGAGTTCTCTAGCTTGATTAAGAGCTATGAACTACTAGACTCTTGGGTGTTCCATCCAGGCCAAAAATAATTCACCTTTTTCTCTAATCGCTATCAATCCTATTCTCGTATAGACTATATTTTTGCAGATGCAAGCACAGTGCGAATGATAGAACATTCTGAAATAATTTTGGCACCTAGGTCAGACCATTCTATTAACAGTATTATCTTGGAAGAGACAAATAAGGTGTTGCCTAAGAACAGTTGGAAAATCAACCCATTGCTACTTAAAAAAAACAAATCTGTTTCCGCCATCAAAAGAGATATACAGGAATGTTTTGAAATAAATAAGGACTCGGTAAAGTCAGCAAAGACATTATGGTGCGCCTTCAAGTCATTTATCCGAGGGATACTAATCGCTAGAGCAGCCGAAAATAAGAGAAATCAGGGCAAGTCACTAAATCTCCTTTATATAGAATTAGAAAAGCTACATCAGGATAATATGAAGAACTCAAGTAAAGTACTAAGAGGAAAAATTAAGGAGATACATAATCAATTAAAAAAAACTCTCTAGTTACAAGCTGATAATCTCCTTTGGAGATATCAGCAATCCCACTTTCTATACGGTAATAAATCCGGTAAATATCTTGCTAACAGACTAAAGAAGCAACGTAGTCAGAACAGGATCTTAAAAATCCGAGATAAAGAGGGTAAAATTCATCTACACCCCGATAAAATGAGTGTAATATTCCAGGACTATTATACCGAATTGTACAATCTAGGAAATGATAAGCGGTTTAAACTTCCTGGCAAAGAAGAATATGAATCCTTCCTATGTAAGATCAAGTTTCCTAGGGTTTCAGAAAAGGATAGTGAATATTTAGACAGTGAGATAACCATCGAGGAAATCACTGAAACAATTAATAGCGGCAAATCCAACAAATCCCCGGGGGTAGATGGATATGACTCTCTGTTTTACAAATCTTTTGTGTCTGAACTAAAGAGTCATTTATCCAACCTATTTAATGAAATAAAACAAACAGGGCATATCCCCCCTATATTGATATAGTATCAAATGTTGAAATAGGGAAACAGTGATCACAACACAGTCTCGTTTGAGATTGAATAATAAAAAAAAAAAACTGTAAGGGGCCAACAAAAACTCTTAATTTTAAAAGGGCAGATTTTAACGGTCTAAGGGCAGCGATACAAAGTATTGACTGGGCAGAGAACTGGCAGGTAAAAATACTGAACATAAATGGACAACATTTAAATCTGTACTAAATATATATACACATCGGCATATACCATGTGAGAATAAAAGTAAGAGGAGTAAATTACATCCAATTTGGCTTAATAATGATTTAAAGATCAAGATACGGAGTAAAAAACAGGCATTTAAATTATACAAAAACAAGGGGAATTAAAAAAATTTAGTTGCAAACGAGAGTAAGACTAACCCTAAAATATTTAGGTATATAAATGGGAAGAAGGCCAGGAAGGAACCTATAGGAGCATTACAATGTGAAACAGCCTGTCGGACAATTAGTGACCAGGAAAAGACAGATAAGCTAAATAGGTTATTTTCTTCTGTATATACAAGGGAGGTTCCAGTGGTTGTGTCACTGCATCATAATGGGGGGCTACACTACCTTCACCAAATAACTGGTTAAAGCACAAATAAATCCAAAAGAGGTTGGAAAAAATGAATGTCAGTAAAGCCCCAGGTCCTGATGGAATACATCCAAGGGTACTGAGGGAACTGGGTTCTGTAATAGCCAAACCATTATATCTAATTTTTCAAGATTCACTCAACACTGGGTCACTACCAGATGAATGGAAAAAAGGGGAGTTGATACCTATATTTAAGAAGGGGGCAAGAGCAAACCCGGGGAATTATAGACCTGTAAGTCTCACTTCTGTAGTGGGATAGCTTTTAGAAGGGTTAATAAGGGATAATATACAAGAGTATGTATATTCAAACAGCATTATAAGTAGGAGCCAACATAGATTTATGAGGGATAGGTCGTGTCAAACAAACCTAATTAGTTTCTATGAGGAGGTTAGTAGGAACCTGGATCAGGGCAACTCAGTGGATGTAGTCTTTTTAGGTTTTGCAAAGGCTTTTGATACAGTGCCACATGGGAGACTATTGAGCAAACTAAAGGATACAGGTATTGCCATAAATATTTGCTTATGGATTGAGAGCTGGCTAAAAGACAGAAAGCAAAGGGTTGTTGTAAATGGAACATACTCAGATTGGACTAATGTGGTAAGTGGCGTTCCTCAGTGCTCAGTATTAGGTCTTCTCCTTTTTAACATATTTATAAACGACTTAGAAGTAGGATTGGAAAGTAGTGTCTCCATTTTTGCTGATGACACATAGTTGTGCAAGGTAATTCGATCAGAAAATGATGTACATTCCCTCCAAAGGGATTTGCATAAATTAGAGAAATGGGCAATTAAATGTCAGATGGGATTTCATTTGAATAAATGTAAGGTTATGCATCTGGGAAGGAAAAATAACCATGCAATCTTTAAACTAAATGAAGCAAATCTAGGGATATCGGATATTGAAAGGGATTGGGAGTGCTTGTGGACAACCACCTAAGTAACTTTTCTCAATGCCAAGCAAAAGGCAAATAAACTATTAGCATGTATTAAGAAGGGTATAGAAGCAAGGGAAGGAAATATAATTCTGTCACTATACAAATCCCTAGTACGCCCTCATTTGGAATATGGAGTACAATTTTGGGCACCACTACATAAAAAGGACATTTTAGAGCCGGAAAAAGTACAGAGAAGGGCAACAAAATTAATAAGGGGAATGGAGAGGCTAAGTTATGAAAAAAGACTATCCAAATTAAATATATTTTCTTTAGAAAAAGGGTGTCTAAGAGGGGATATAATTACCTTCTACTGTATAAATATATCCAGGGTCAAAACAAGGCTTTGTCAAGTGAACTTTTTGCACCAAGAGGTTTTCAACTAAAAAGAGGACATCCTCTGAGATTAGAAGTAAAAAGATTTCACCTTAAAGAAGTAAAGGGTTCTTCACAGTAAGGGTGGTTAATCTGTGGAATTCTCTACCAAAGGAGGAGGAGACAGCGGATTTGATAGATAACTTTAAGAAGGGATTGGATATATTTCTAATCAAAAAGGGCATTCAGGATTATCCTGGATAATTAGAGAGAGTATTGATCCAGGGAAGAATCACTCATAATTTAGTGGCTTATAAATAACTCAGAAGAGATAGTATACACAAGAAATAACACATTGGTGGGGAAATATATATTACCCAATAAGTAAATATTTGGGGCTGAGAACAATTACAATTTAGTTAAGGTATTTTGTCACCAAATACACAATCAGTGACTGCTGTACTGTGAACTTATAAACACAGAGGCCATATTTTATTTTCTATAGAAACATACCAACAGTGAGAGGCAGATAGCCCCAGAAAATTTGTAAAAAACAATTGGCCTACTATGTTTCCTTTGGAATTTGCCAGAAGAGTACTTTATCATTGGTTTTAATTGTTTTTTAAAATCACTGTCCCATGAGAAAATATAATAAAGACTATTATTTACTGTAAATAGACTGTTTTTGTGGACTTGTAACACATGTAATTAATACGTTTTCTACTTTTGAAGAAATACGGTTAAATTTGAGTGTAATGTATTTTTTTAATTTCACAACGTGAAAACCCGTAGCGGAGCCCGCTAGACTTCCGGCTTTTAAATTGGCCTTGTACAGCTACCCGTAAATGATCTGTGGGTTACATGAGGAGAAACCCTACGGGCTGTCGAATTCGGAACTCTGTTGCCGCAAAGCCTTTGTTCTGTCAATCCCGTAAATGTTACGCTCACAAATCGCTAGTAAATTGCTACAAATCTACTGGCGTTCAAACCCGTAAATGGAGCCAAAAAGCCTACGAGTACTAGAGAGCACTGTCAATGCAAATATCAACACACTACTGTACTTAAAATTAAAGGGAGGTATTAAAATCAATAGCACAACATTCTCAAGCTTGCAAATCTGCAATATAAAATACTTTTTTTTTATGTTTAGTTTCCGTGTTATATCGACCCCGGCAATCAATGTGCTAATACATATAATGGAACTTGCATGGTCTAGTATATCATATTAGCCAATTTATTAATATTGTATTATTTCTGGAATGCGGGTCCGATCGTAACTTGTAATTGAAACCCTTAAGGGATTGGAATCCAACCTCATTTTTCAGTAGCGAATTTCAATCCTGCAGGCTTTGCGGGTGTACAGGTGCCGCTACAGGCTTGGAATTTAATATGGCCCTATATGTCTTTCTTGTTACTAATGAGAGGGGCGGGACACTAGGCATCAGGGATCTTTCTTTCTTTTGATGTGTCTTACTGCCCGACCCAAATATAATAAATTAACAAAACCCATCATGCCCAGTTAATTTCAAGTTCATCAATAATGCATTCTTAACATCATGTATAGTGTATAGAAAGTAAGCCTTAGTGGGGACTTCTCTTACCTAAAAGTCATAAATGTCCTAAACCCATTTCACCCTTGTAGGTTATTGTAATGTACAGCTCATAAAGCATTATAATCCCTCACCATATTTAAGAGGAAGTAAACTACAACCGCACCCCAAGTGACAAAGCAGACATTCCAAATGTGTAATTATTTTAAATGATAGGTAGCAACAAGTACTTTATTCATTGTAATATTTAAAAAAAATGCGAGCCCGCAAGCGTTACCAACAACCCGCACTGCTGACAACTATATATGTGATATATATCACAACAATCATTTATAATATGGTGGGCAAAAGAGCCATAGAA